>JAZHEH010002527.1:0-425290 GCA_036589455.1 Ateles fusciceps | reverse complement strand
AGCAATACGTAACTGAATGTAATAACACAACGTAATACAAACCAGTAACCACATAACATAACACCCCCAGAGGCATAACATCACCATTGCACTCCAGCCTAGAAGACAAGAATGAGACTCCATTTCAAAAAAAAAAAAAAAAAAACCCAAAAGCAGTATCAAGAATGACTCCTAGAATTTTAGACTGAGTAACTGGGTGGATGTTGATGTTGTTTACTGAAATAGAGACAACAGGAGGAATAGGTTTGAAGGGGGAAAAAAATCAAGACTGTTTGAGACTTGTTAAATGTGAGATACTTCTGAGCAACTCAAGTAAATGCTGAAGAGGCCATCACATTTGGAGCTCAAGAGAGAACTCTGAGATGCAGAACAGAGCTGGAGCCACCAGCAGGCAGACATATCATCCTTCAGAGTCATGAAAATGCAGAAACAATGGAAATGCCTCTTAATTAAATCAAGGAATAGCCATACAATGAAATGTTATGTGGTTACTAAAAATGACGGTAGAAAAACATTATCCAAACATTATCTTTATCTGTAGATGACAGATTTAGGGACAATTTTTGCTTTTCATCTTTGCGTATTTTCTGAAAATTTTTTGTCCATTGAACATGTATTACTTTTATAATAAGAAAATGCAGGCTGGGCACAGTGGCTCATGACTGTAATCCCAGTATTTTGGGAAGCGAAGGCAGAAGGATCACTTGAGGCCAGCAGTTTGAGACCAGCCTGGGCAACATAGTGAAATCCCATTTCTATAAAAAAATGTTTTAAAAATTAACCAGGCGTAGTGGAATGTGCCTGTAGTCTTAGCTATCTGGGAGGCTGAGATAGGAGGATTACTTGAAACTGCAGGTGGGAAGCTATAGTGAACTGTGGCCCCCGGTACTGCACTCCAGCCTGAGAGACAGAACAAGAGCTTGTCTCAAAACAAAAACAAAAGCAAAACAACAGAAAGAAAATGCAAGTAAGTTATTTTCATTTTTAGGGAAAAGTGAAGAAATGAGTCTATTTTTATGGACATGGATATTTACAACATTTTGTTGAGGAAAGGCAAGTTACAACAGCACATATATGATCTCATTCATTAAAACAATATGTGAGCCAGGCACGGAGGTGCACACTTGTAATCCCGGCACTTTGGGAGGCTGAGGCGAAAGGATCATTTGGGCTCAGGAGTTTGAGACCAGTCTGGGCAACATGACGACACTCCGTCTCTAAAAAAAAAAAATACAAAAATTAGCTGGGCGTGGTAGTGGGCACCTGTAGTCCCACCTACTCGGGAGGCTGAGTGGGGAGAGTCGCTTGCACCCAAGAGGTCGAGGCTGTAGTGAGCTGTGATCACACCACTGCACTCCAGCTTGGGCGACAGACCTTGTCTCAAAACAACAACATGTGTACATGCTTACAGGCAGATAAGGAAGACTCGAGAAAGGATGTTTAAAATGCCAACAGCAAAAGTAACTTTTAGGCTATTATGCACCAATCAACTTATGCGGTATCAAGTAGTGTCAAACAGTTTTAGTTGCATTTACACTTTGCATAATATACACAAAACACTAAACATGTTAATAAATGTTTGATATAAATAAGATGACCTAAGTTTAAGTGTAATTTTGACTCCTTTAACTGTACCTGGGTTTCCCCCAGTAACTGACTAGTCGAGTGCTGACTGGTTTTTGTTCAAGAGACAGGGTCTTGCTATGTTGCCCAGGTTGGCCTCAAACTCCTGGGTTCAAGTGATCTTCCCACCTCAGTCTCCCAAAGTAGGTGGAACTACAGGTGCGCGCCACCACACCTAGCTTAACATCTGTTTTATATTTATAGTCACATGGTATAAAGTACAAAACAGGGTGCCTTAACTTTTTTCTGCCATGGACTCTTTTGGCCTTCTGGACCTCTCCTCAGAATAATTTTTTTAAATGTGTAAAATGCATAGAAATTAACAAGATATTTCAAGAGTGGGCACTCAAATAATATGTGCTTTCTCAGTAAAATCATTAAATAACCAGATCTAGAGATGGGTCTAATAATTAGCCTAAGTTTGAAGCAGTGATAGGCATATATGATATTTCAAAATATCTGTAACTAGAATATGACATGAAAGCATCTTTGATCCCTACTGGTTAGTGATCACTGGTACCCCTAATACTACCATGGTCTGCTGCTTACAATTGTCATTGAAGAAAACCTGTATTTTTTTTTTTTTTTTTTTTAGAGAGAGTCTCGCTCTTGTCGCCCGGCTGGAGTGCAATGGTGTAATCTTGGCTCACTGCAACCTCTGCCTCCCAGGTTCAAGTGATTCTTCTGCCTCAGCCTCCCGAGTAGCTGGGATTTCAGGCGCCTGCCACCAAGCCCAGCTAATTTTTATTTTTAGTAGAGACAGGGTTTCACCATGTTGGTCAGGCTGGTCTCGAACTCCTAACCTCAGGTGATCCACCAGCCTCAGCCTCCCAAAGTGCTGGGATTACAGGCATGAGCCACAATGTCTGGCTGGATTTTTTTTTTTTTTTTTAAGAGACAGGGTATCACTATGTTGCCCAGGCTGGTCTCAAACTCCTGGGCTCAAGCGCTCCGCCTGCCCTGGCCTTCCAAAGCGCTGGGATTACAGGCGTAAGCCACCATGCCTGGCTAAAAATCTGGATCTTCAGAGAGATTAGTGAAAAGAAAGAGCAGAATGTTTTTCCCATCCAAGGTCAACAGACCCCCGTCCTAATTCTCAATCCAGGTTGAAGGCCTTGGTCTAGAAAGATACACATCAAATATTAACAGCAGTTTTCTTTGGACAGTGGAATCGCCAGAGTGATTTTATTTTGTTTTATAATATTTTTGTAGAGATAGGGTTCTCAATATGTTCCTTAGGCTGGTCTTGAACTCCTGGGCTCAAAGATCCTCCCACCTCTGCCTCCCGAAGTGCTGGGATTATATATGTGAGCCACCACATGCCTGGCCTAATTTTTTATCTTTGTACCTATATGCATTTTCAAAGTTTTCTACAACGATGTTTTACTTTTGTAATACATTTTATAAGAGCTTAATAAATACCATACATTTTTTTGTTTTGTCTTAACCTAGAAGGATGAGCAGGAAATTTTATACAATTGATTACAGACGTTCAACCTTCCCCAACTACTTAAGCGTTATGACTCTAATCATTCCCATGTTCTTACAAGCCAAGAAAAAATCACTAGAATTATTTATTCTGGAGTTTAAAAGAACAAAAGACAAATTGTCACAACTGTAGACATTTGTCTATTTTTTTGCCAAGCGTAATTTCAAAAACAGCTGAAAATATTAGAACAAATTACTGTTTAATATGGACTAATATCTTCTGCTGTTTACACAAACACAAACCCCAGAGGGACACAGAGACTGGTATTTTTAAAAAAAAGTTACTATGTGTAGAAAAATTTTAAATACAACTTATCAAAGTAATGTCAAAACTTACATACTACCAAAGGGCTTTAATTTATTTTTATTTTTTTGAGACAGAGTCTCGCTCTATCACCTAGGCTGGAGTGCAGTGGCATGATCTCTGCTCACTGCAACCTCCACCTCCTGGGTTCAAGTGATCCTCCTGCCTCAGCCTCCTGAGTAGCAGGGATTACAGGCGTGTACCACCATACCCAGCTAATTTTTGTTTTGTTTCTTGACGGAGTCTCCCTTGTCACCCAGGCTGAGTACAGTGACACGATCTCTGGCTCAATGCAACCTCCACCTCCCAGGTTCAAGTGATTCTTCTCCCTCAGCCTCCCGAGTTGCTGGGACTACAGGCGTGTGCCACCACATCCAGCTAATTTTTGTATTTTTAGTAGAGACAGGGTTTCACCATGTTGGCCAGGCCTGAACTCCAGATGGAGTTGGTCCTGAACTCCAGACCTCATGATCCACCTGTCTCAGCCTCCCAAAGAGCTGGGATTACAGGCGTGAGCCACCAGGCCCGGCCATTTTTGTATTTTTAGTAGAGATGGGGTTTCATCATATTGGCCAGGCTGGTCCTGAACTCCTGACCTCAAGTGATCCACCCACCTCAGCCTTCCAAAGTGCTAGGCTTACAGGCGTGAGCCCACCGCACCTAGCCAAAAATGCTTTAATGTTTAAAAAAATGATTCACACATAGAAAGTAAGCACATGCTTGAAAGTGCTCAAGTTCAAGTTTAAGCAGCACTGTGGAATGTTGCAAAGGAGACAGGGACAAAGGGAAATGTGTATATCTCAGAAGCCTACTTTGCTTTCTTTCAAATCTAACAATAAAACATTTGGACTGCCCTATGAGTAAGTCTAGAAAATGGATGCCTTTTTTTGTGGAAAGCTTTCACAAACCTGGAAATAAAAACATCTTCTTCTCGGTTAAAAGGACTAAGGATGTAAACATAAACCAGATACCAATCCTTGTTTCTCTACAATCTCTTTCCTCCCCCTCGTGGCTCTGGTCAGGCTTCTGTTGTAAAAACTATTTCTATGGCACAAGGAGACATACCAAATGAATGAACATGGTCTGCACGGAGCAACATGGACCAGGTTCAAAAGCGAAGTGTTGAGTGAAAAGAGTAAGTCGTAGGATGTTTCCTACAGTAGGATATCCTCCAGTAAATTTGCAAAACACTTTATTCCTATGTTGTCATCTGTAAACACAACAAAAACCTTGCATGGGGAGTATCCCGGTCACCTTTAAGGGACAGGCTACCTTGGGGAAGTAGAGCAGACAGAGAGTGCAACCACAGGGCTGGGATTCAGCTGAATCTGTTCTGAGTTTCATAAAAGAGAGTTGACAGGAATACGGCAAACTGCTAACATTTCCTAAGCTGGGAGAAAAGTACCCAAGTAGCTATTACTTGAACTAAGTGTAGAGGCCAGGGAGGAAGAGGGTAGGGGAAGACTATGGGAAGACAGGACCTTAGAACGATACGAGGCATGGTGGAAGAGCAGCTGGCATGGAGAAGGAGCCTGGAACAGGGCTTAAGTCCCACCTCCTGAGCCCAGGCTTGGGGGAGTTACAGCAGTGCTATCCACAGGGGCTCATCAGAGTGGACCTGGTACTTGATAAGATGATAAGACAGGAGTGAGCTTGCTCATATAGTGCTTCTTTCACCATCAAAGTCTTATGTAAAAATAAAAAATAAAAAAAATCAGTAGAACTAAGCAGTGCACTTTGTACCATAGCTGACTCCCATTCCATGCAAGCTCCTGACCTTCTCACAGCCCAGCACTTTTGTGCAACAGAGAATGAACTGTGCCGGAGAAGATGATGCCCTGTCTCCCATGAGTCTCCCGGGTCTCCTGGGACAGAGTGAAGGGAAAGAACATTCTGTGAAGAGACCTGGAGTGGAGTGGGGGCCCCAGGGGGCCCAGTGCATTGGGTGTGGTGGGAAAGGGAGCAGCATTGATGGGCTGAGCACCTCACACTGCCTTCTCGGCCCCAGGGAACATCTGAGAGTGAGTGTGAAGGAGCCTGGAAGGAAAGCTGAGCTTATGTGGCACATCTGAAGCAGTGATGCCTGAACACCTGTTAACTGCACAATCTGAAAAGAAAAATGCTTCTCTCCACATGTCCTGGCTGGTTGTTCCTGCCTCGTCTTCACATACTGAACTACTCTGAATGGGCCAGAGAGATTCTCTCCTGTCTGAGCCTCTACACATGCTGGTCCTTCCAGAAGGCTATGCATCTCTCCCCACTAATGCTTTCTCCTTAATCTAGTTAATGTTTCCTTATGTTCAGGTCTTAGAAGTCATTTTTCAAAGAAGTGTCTTCCCTGACCCCCACCTCCCAAGTCTTGGTGGGATTTCCTTTAATTTTTATGTGCTCCCTTAGTGGCTGGAACGTCTCTCCATCACAAAAGTTAGCCTCTTGTAAAGTCATAGCCCATTTGCCTCTATAACCTCCCATTAGACCAGAAGACTGCCTAGGGTAGGATAGTTTCCAGCAGCTAGCACAGTAACTGACACATAATAGATGCTCCATTAGCACAGCTTAAATAAAGTGCTGCTATATATATAAAGGGTTCAACAGTCCCAGAACAACGAAACAACCGCAACCTGATCCTGAATACTTCCAAGATACCTCTTATGCATATTACAGCACAAAGAGGCAGAAGGTCCAGCAGCAGAGGGAGACTCTCCAATCCCTAGTAAAAAGGAGCTAACACAACCTAGAATGCTCCCAAAATAAAAATGTTCCACTTTCTTCAAGATTCACAAACCAGAACTGGCTGAAGTTCCCCCTGTCAGTAAAAAGGTCCTGCCTCACATGCCCTGCTCAGATGAGGTCTCTTTTGAATAAATGGAAGTTTCCAAAGTCTTGCTTTCTAAGTTCTAACTGCTAAAAACTTCTTCCTAGCCTAACAGCTCTCAGATCTCCACAAATAGTGTTGCAGTCATAAATTTGTACACTTATCTACTCATACACAACTTTTTCTTTAAGTCTGCAATTCAAAGGCCACTCTTGTCAGGCTGCGTGGCTCATGGTTGCAATCCCAGCACTTTGAGAGGCCAAGGCAGGAGGATTACTCAAGCCCAGGAGTTAAAGACCAGCCTGGGCAACAAAGTGAGACTCCGTGTCTACCAAAAATAAAAATAAAAAATTTAGCCAGGCATGGTGGCACATGCCTGTAGTCCCAGCTACAAGGGAGCCTGAAGTGGGAGGATCACATGAGCCCCAGAGTTCAAGGCTGCAGTAAGCTATGATCACACTGCTGCACTCCAGCCTGGGTAATGGAGTGAGATCCCATCTCTAAAAAAAAATTAAAAACAATAAATAAAAAATTTAAAAACTGGTTACATAAATTGTAGTACATCCATAATAGACTATTTAAACCCAACCCTTAAAAAGAATCATATGGCTCTCTATGAAATGATTCCAAATAATCTCTAGGATGCATTAACTAAAACAAACAAATGTGCACAATATTTTATAGTGTGTATAAAAACACAACCCCCACATACCCTTGTGTATGTATACGTGCATATAAAATATATACACAAACCCAAACACATAAAAACATGTCCAATAGAGACAAAAGTAGAATAGTAGTTGCCAGGGGCGGGTAAAGGAGAGAACTTGGGAGTTAGTGTTTAATGGGTATGGAATTTCAGTTTTGCAAGATGAAAGGTTGTAGAGATGGATACTGGTGGTTTTACAACAACGTGACTGTACTCAGTGCCACTGAACTGTATAGTCAAAATGATTAAAATTGTAAATTGTTACATATATTTTATCACAATAAAAATTTACACACACACGTGCGTGCACACACATTTTTAAAAAATTTTATTTGAATGAAACCATTGTTGTAATAACCATTAAAATGATTTGAAATAGAATGATCTCTGTGAAATGAAGTTTATAGCATCACTATTTATAGAAGAGAAAGCAGCAGAGGTATGCATCTGGAAGTGAATATAACATTGTAAAATCAGCCCACATTCAATGCCAAAAAAGTAAGAACAATCAAAATGCAGCATTATTTACAGGATTAAAAAGGAAAAGTTTGAACCCCCAGAGTTAAATTTGTCGATGTGTGAACTTTGATCTGCTATGTTGTTAGCGAAAAGCCTTAGTGGGTATATAAAACGATGTTACCCTAATCCCAACCGCCACCAGATCAAGACACAAACTGACAATGATTCTTTCCTTATTTAACAGCATTATTACTGATTTCCCTCTAAAGAGACCCAAATAAATGTGGCGCTGACTCATTATCTATAGAGTAAGGAATCACAAAGTACCACAGTCACATAACGAAAGCAAAAAAAAAAAAAGCAATTGTTTTATCTTTCAACTGCTGATGTTATGTACAATCTTTCACAAGAAGCACAGCTGTGCATTCATGAGCTGACTGTATTAAGTTCTAGAATTTTAGAAACGAGCAAGGATACTCTCTTACCTTGCAAAGTAAAAGCAAGCATTTTCTATTTTAAAATTTTTATTTCTGTGTAAAACAAAGATCTCCGAGAGGTCAGACAAGAAAATATACCAAACTCAAAGCACTATTACGTCGTGAAACAAGGAAGACTCTGGGGTAGAAGTCAAGTAATATTATCCACAATTTCAGGTACTACCAGCAACCATCACATTTCAAAAGTAAGATCTTTTTTTTTTAAGTCTCAACTTCCAAAACATAATCCATTCTCTAAAATCAGATGTAAAACGATGACCAACAAAAGACACCCAAACTTTTGTCATGTAACAGAGTAAATGCTTTTACTAAAAGCTGCCACCATCTCCATCAGTAGTAACCATAAGGAGGCCACTGGCTGTAACCATAATGTCCATATTGCTGGGGATAGTAAGGTTCTTGTCTGTGTTGCGGGTAACTGTCACCCCAGGATTGTCCATGCCACTGATTGGATCGATTGTCACTTGGTCACCCCCCATCTGCTGTCCCTGCCTCTGAACTGTTATCTTGCAATGGTTGCCTCTGTTTCTTTGGTTCCCCACCAGCTCTGCTATTCCATTCCTCAACAATTGGAGGGGGACTCAGGAGGGCGTTTTAGGCATTCCTGATATTCCTTGTCATCTTCTGTGAATCTGCTAGCAAACATCTCTTCAAAGTTTGGAACAGCTTCGGCAGTGTCAGTCATTTTGAAAATCCCAAAGATTTCAGGCAGTTGTATTGCTTAATGTTTAGGTTGTTTAAATCGGCAAAGGGCTGTCTATCCAGCTCAGGCCAAAACCCAGCCCGCGAGACACTAAGAGGCCACAGGAGAGGTGGCCTCTAGCCCATCACACCGTGGAACTCCAGACCACTCCTGCCCTCCAACGTAACGGAGCCCCTTGCCACTTTTTTTTTTTTTTTTTTTTTTTTTAAAGAAACTGGTAATAGTGGCTGCCAGGGAAAGAAATGAATGTTTGGGGACAGGGTAATAGAGAGACTTTATCATATAACTTTTTTTTTTTTTTTTTTTGAGATGGAGTTTCACTCTTGTGGTCCAGGCTGGAGTGCAATGGCATGATCTTGGTTCACGGCAATCCTCCGCCTCCCGGGTTCAAGTGATTCTCCTGCCTCAGCCTCCCAAGTAGCTGGAATTACAGGCATTTTTTGTGTCACCATGCCTGGCTAATTTTTGTATTTTTAGTAAAGATGAGGTTTCGCCACTTTGGCCAGGCTGGTCTCAAACTCCTGACCTCAAGTGATCCCCCGCCTTGGCCTCCCAAAGTGCTGCGATTACAGGCAAAAGCCACTGCACCCAGCCCCATATAACTTTTTATACCACCTTTCGAAGTCTGTACTGTCTATCTAACTATTCAAAAAATCATTTAAAACCCCCAGCCTTATACAAGAAGCTTCTTCTTTAATAATGTAATTTATTCCATCCCTCTTCCTTTAAGTAAAAAATATTCTCAATCCAAATCAGAATCCTGCTTGCTTTGAGGATTATTAATTTAAATAATGTAATTTACAAAAATTACACTTGCTACCCTAAAAATACGTTTCACTAAAAAAAAGGCTTTTTTTTTTTCTTTTTTTTTTTTAAAGAGACAGGGTCTCACTCTAAAGAACAAGGCTGCCCAGGCTAGAGTGCAGTGGTGTGATGATGGCTCACTGTAGCCTAAAACTCCTGGGTTCATGTGATCCTCCCGCCTCATCCTCCGAGTAGCTGGGACTACAGGCACTAGCCACCACGCCCAGCCTCTGTCTTTATTTTTTTCAGCTGTTACAGAAAAGTTTCAAAATCATCATAGAAGAAAATTATCATTTTTACCAGTATAAAACTTTCACTGCATCCCCAACCAAGCTAGATGAATATAGAATTATTTCAACAGAAAAAAGTTACCATTATCATAATTCAAGACAAAAATCAGCCCACAATTACATGAGTTGGAAAACAAACTATGCTATGTCACAGTCTACCTTAAAGTTCCAACTTATGTCAGATTTAAAACATATACACAACCCTTTGGATTCCTCCTCGTTATGTAAAACCTACTTTTTTTTTTTTTTAAGACGGGGTGTCACCGGTATTGTCAGGCTGGTCTTGAACTCCCAACCTCAGGTGATCCGCCCACCTTGGCCTCCAAAGTGCTTGGATTACAGGCGTGAGCCACCACGCCCGGCCATAATACCTACTTTTGTGACGATCTGCTATTTTCTTAAGTCTTCTGGAATGAGCACTGTAGCCCCACCCCCAGAAAAGGAGAAGGTACCACTTCTAGGGCTCAGCACTGTCCTGGCTTGAAGCAGATGCTCAAATATTTGTTGGGTAAATGAACAACTGTCTGCTGACAGGCCAGCCATCAAGTCTCACAAAGAAAAAAATTCAGAAAAAAACAACTTTATAGAGAAAATAGGAAAAAGTTTAAGAGATATTTTGCTCACTTGAAGAACTCGGCATTTGTTAAAGGTGAAGACTGGATTGACTGGTTCACCAAGTGTCTTAGACACAACTGGCTAAGTGGGCTCTAAACCTCATCCCACCCCAAAGTTAAATACAAAACAGGTATTTTTTTTTAACCATAGGAAAAACACAGGACAACTTATCTATAAAATTCTTTTTTTTTTTTTTATACAGAGTCTCACTCTGTAGCCCAGGCTAAAGTGCAGTGGTGTGATCTTGGCTCACTACAACCTCCGCCTCCTGGGTTCAAGCGATTCCCCTGCCTCAGCCTCCCCAGTAGCTGAGATTACAGGCGCCCACCACCACGCCTGACTAATTTTTGTATTTTTAGTAAATACAGGTTTTCACTATGTTGGCCAGGCTGGTCTCAAACCTCTGACCTCAGGCGATCCACCCACCTAAGCCTCCCAAAGTGCTGAGATTCCAGGCATGAACCACCGCATCTGACCCTTTTATATGTATTAAGTATGTGTGTAAAATTATAATACATCATCTGATATTTTAGGAAGAAAATATAGGTGACTACTGATCTGTTAAGAGTAGGAAAGGATTTCCTAAGTGTAAAAACAAAGAAATCATAACAGAAATTTTCTGTATCAGAAAGACAAGAATCAAGACAGATGACAAAATAGGAAAATATCTGCATGACAAAGAGTTAACATCTTTAATACATTAAGAGCTGTGACAATGATTATTGAGGTTTAGCCTCAGTAATAATCCAAGCAGCACCAATTTAAAAGATGTATATTCCAATTCTGGGAGGGTATGGGACAATGGCACTTTCTCAGAATATTGTGGGAACTGGGATAGCCATTTTGGACAGTGATGTGGTGGTACCCACCAGAAATTCCAAGTCTAGGCAGCCATTCTTCAAAAACACTGGCACATGAGGAATTTCAATCCTGTAGTATTTTTAATAACAAACCACTAGGAAATCCAATAGAGAGACAATGAAATGCACGATGGTAAGTCAGCCCTGGACTACACTGCTATTTAAAAGAAATGAGGCAGAGACGAATATATGAGATGGATAAATGCAGAATATGCATATATAATTACATTATATAATTACAGGCTCACGCCTGTAATCCCAGCACTTTGGGAGGCCGAGGCGGGCAGATCACCTGAGGTCAGGAGTTCAAGACCAGCATGGCCAACAAGGTGAAACCCTGTCTCTACTAAAAATACAAAAATTAGCCAGGCTTGGTGGCGGGCGCCTGTAATCCCAGCTACTAGGGAGGCTGAGGCACGAGAATAGCTTGAACCCGGGAGGAGAGGTTGCAGTGAACAAAGATTGCACCACTGCACTCCAGCCTGGGCAACAGAGCGAGACTCTGTCTCAAAAACAACAACAACAAAACACCACCCTGTTTGTTAAGTTACAAACACAAAAAGTACACAGTTCAGTTTTAGAAGATGTAGAAGGATCTACATTAAGCTATTAACAGTGGTTATTTTGGGTAGTGGGAGCAGAGAATAAGCAGGGAGTTTTCATTTTTTACCTGATAATTTTTTTTTTTTTGAGACAGAGTCTCATTCTGTTGCCTAGACTGGAGTGCAGTGGCGTGATCTTGGCTCACTGCAACCTCCGCCTCCCAGGTTCAAGCGATTTTCCTGCCTCAGCCTCCCAAGTAGCTGTGACTACAGGTGCAAGCCACCACAGCCAACTAATTTTTATATTTTTAGTAGAGACGGGGTTTCACCATATTAGCCAGGCTGGTCACGAACTCCTGACCTCAGGTGATCCACCTGCCTCGGCCTCCCAAGGTGCTGGGATTACAGGTGTGAGCCACCACGCCCAGCCACCTGATAAATTTTTAAGTGGTTTGATTTTTCTATAAATCTATATGCTATTTTTGTAATTCTTTAAAAAGCAAAAGAAGAAAAATAGATATCAAGCATTTATCTACTAAAGACAGGTACTGCCCTTTGAGAATTCCCTCAAAAGGTCTTTGAAGCTCAAATGGCTACACATTTCCCATTCATAAGCAGT
This sequence comes from Ateles fusciceps, assembly GCA_036589455.1. NCBI lineage: Eukaryota > Metazoa > Chordata > Mammalia > Primates > Atelidae > Ateles > Ateles fusciceps. The sequence goes on along the minus strand of JAZHEH010002527.1, from coordinate 412,962 downwards.
AAGATATTTTTTAAAAAATCTCCTCCTTTCTATATTTGTTGTTGTTGCCACCACCATTTATTTATCTAGTTCTATATTTGTTTTTTAAAGTTTACTTTCAATTAGCTTCCTCAGGTTGAACTCTCTGTACATTTCTTAGGAGAAACTCTGGTGTCACCCCTGCCTGTTTTATAAAATCCATTCCTGGTCGGGCGCGGTGGCTCACGCCTGTAATCCCAGCACTTTGGGAGGCCGAGGCAGGTGGATCACAAGGTCAGGAGATCGAGACTATCCTGGCCAACATGGTGAAATGCCATCTCTACTAAAATACAAAAAATTAGCTGGGCATGGTAGAACATGCCTGTGGTCCCAGCTACTGTGGAGGCTGAGACAGGGGAATCGCTTGAACCCGGGAGGTGGAGGTTGCGGTGAGTCGAGATCATGCCATTGCACTCCAGCCTGGGTGACAGAGTGAGACTCTGCCTCAAAAAAAAAAAAAAATCCATTTGTAACCTGAGAAAAAGACTCTTAAAAATTCAAACCAGCCAGGCACGATGGCTCATGCCTGTAATTCCAGCATTTTGGGAGGCAGAGGTGAGCACATCACCTGAGGTCAGGAGCTCGAGACCAGCCTGACCAACACGATGAAACCCCACCTCTACTAAAAATACAAAATTAGCCAGGCGTGGTGGCACATGCCTGAGATTCCAGCTACTTGGGAGGCTGAGGCAGGATAATTGCTTGAACCCAGGAGGCGGAGGTTGCAGTGAGCCAAGATCGCACCATTGCACTCCAGCCTGGGCAACAAGAGCGAAACTCCGTCTAAAAAAAAAAAAAAAAGAACAAAAGAAAAAACCCAAACCACCCCCTCCAAGCCTAACATCTTCCAGAAAAACCCATTCACTGCCCATATTACATTTAGTCCACACAATTTCTGAGACAAAGCACAAAGCACTAACCATCCAACTCCCACCAGCATAAATGTGTGGAGAGTACAAAGAACGTCCTGTCAGCCAGGCCCAGAGCACACCCCGCAGCAGTAAAGGAGAATGACAACTTGAGTCACAGGATCAGGAGTAGAATCAAATTTGAGATTCGGAGGCAGTGTGATGCTCTTCGCTTCCTTCCACACCTTTATTCTCCTTCAGCCAAACCTTGCTCTCACATAATCCCTCAACAAGCTACTTCTTAGGGATGTCTACCACAGCTTCACAGTGAGGTGTAGGAAACCACTTGAGAGACACAACAAGTACCACTTAGGGCCTCAGCTGGAATCACAATGGCAGCACATGTGAAAACTAACATTTTCTGCTTAGGGAAAAAAAAATGGGAAATTCAATTGAAACATTCTGCTTTACCACACGTAAGTTTTGAAATCCACATGTCAAAACATCAAATGTGGAGGTGACCACCAATCAAGAAAAAAAAAAAAGAGCTTCAGATGTCGAGCCTGACGGTTGAGAAATTAAAGAACCATTCATTTTCATAAAACTAAAGTCCACGCAATGGTGCCGAGTAGTTCAAAGTGCAGCCGACACAGCACCTGAGTGTCAGATCTAGAATAACTTGAGCCCCCAGCCTTTTACAAAGTACTCATCCTCCTCTAGAGTCCCAAGAACTGGATGTATATCTGGGTACTCTCTTTAGTTGCCATGGGAGGAGTGTGGCAAGCACACGACAGGAGCCATGGGCCCTGCTGTTCTGCGACAGCTTTCAGGAGGGTGTCCCTCTAGGGGACCGACAACATACCAGTCCCCATATCTGAAAATGCATTACCACTGCTCATTAATGTTGACCACTAAGCCATTTCCCCCAAACCGAAGCAAACACATGCTGCAGACTGCTAGGCAACAGCAGCAGCGAGGAGAAGGGCTCAGTGCAAGTGCTCTTGGCTCAGCTGATCTGCTTCAAGGTGAACTGAAGTTGCAGATCACCAGTTCCGGCTCTAATCTTGACGCCCGCCCCAGATCACACTACGGCTACCAAGTAACCCTACCCAAACTGACCTTTCAGGGCTCAGGGAAGTGACTTTTTTTATTATATGGCACAGTTTGGCGCAGTTATGTCTTGTCTTTGGGGTACTTTTTATACTGTCCAAGAGTAGTATATCTTTTTTCCTTTTTTTTAAAAACAGATGGCCAAACCAGGACATATACTAAAAAAAAAAAAAAGGAAGGTTACTTACCTGAGCCTCTAACATCCCAGCTACCATGGAATCCTGTTGGAGCTGGTCTACAGAAGCAAGGTGTATTCTGGGGAGTCACATGTCACATCAAAGCAGGAACTGGTGAGTCTGTATTTTTATGGAGCCTAAAACAAAGAAAATTGTAAGTTGAAAGCCCCATTGAGCTGCACGGACCTTTTCCCAGGGCTACTTGGGACATTTTGAAGATAAACACATAGACAAATACTATGCTATTTCCCAGCTTACCTAGCTAGAAACAAAGGATAAACTGCAAATTACTGGCACATAACACACAGTGCTAAAATAAAGGAAAGATTCATGCTTGTTAGAATCAACACTATCACAAGTCTTGTCACCTCTAGGGGACACTTCAACACTATAAAAGCATATAAAGTGGTGATTTCTGGCAAGTATTTCTTCTATCACGTCACACAGAAATTCTTGGGGGAGAGAATACATGTTCAAGAGAATATGCAACATCAAAACACCATCCCTGAAAGACCACATGGAACCTAGAGGCGGTCTCCCTTCTTTTTCAAGCAGCTGAATGAAGTTGCAATGAGCTGCTGTAACATCAGGTAAAAGGGGCTTTAATCCTGAGAGAAAAATCAGCACCAAGGGAAAGCAAGTGCTCTAGGAGACCCAAAGCCATCATCCAAAACATGCAAGTCTATTTCAGAGCAATCACTTTTAAGCCTCTCAGATCAGTCAATCTTGATGTTCAACAAACTGAGTTATTAGTTTGATAGTTTCTCTTTGCTTTTGAATCCCAGGTTCAAAAAAGGCCTTTTGTCAGTACCTTTCTTGTCATTAAGATAACCATCATTTCCTTTTTAAAAACCTAAACTGCCCCATATTAACTAGCTAATTTCTCATACTATTCTTGGCCCAAGAGTAGCACTTTTTTTTTTGAGACAGAGTCTCGCACTGCCGCCCAGGCTGTAGTGCAATGGCACAATCTCAGCTCACTGCTATCTCCGCCTCCTGGGTTCAAGCAATTCTCCTGCCTCAGCCTCCTGAGTAGCTGGTACTACAGGCATGCACCACCATGCCCAGCTATTTTTTAAAATATTTTTAGTAGAGACAGGGTTTCACCATGTTGGCCAGGATGGTCTCGATCTCCTGCCCTCATGATCTGCCCGCCCCGGTCTCCCAGAGTGCTGGAATTACAGGCGTGAGCCACCGCACCAGGCCTTTTTTTTTTTTTTTTTTTTTTTTTTTTTGAGACGTAGTCTTGCTCTGCCGCCCAGGCTAGAGTGTAGTGGCGCCATCTTGGCTCACTGCAACCTCCACCTCCTGACGTCAAGCGATTCTCCTGCCTCAGCCTCCTGAGTGGCTGGGATTACAGGCATCCCCCGCCCCGCCAACACTGTGCCCAGCTAATTTTTGTATTTTTAGTAGAGACAGAATTTCATCAGGCTGGTCTCGAACTCCTGCTCGTGATCTACCCGCCTCGGCCTCCCAAAGTGCTGGGATTATGGGCATGAGCCACTGTGCTCGGCCCGGCACTTTTACCTTTAGGCTAAAAACAAAGGATCTAGAATGTACAACCTAGACACTACTCACACAATTACTCATGTAATCAAACCCAGAAGAAGGGCAACACCAACCAAGTCTTTTACTGGTCTGCTGCTCTATAGCTACCAGGATACTACCTAAAATTATGTTTTGAGCTCAGTGAGAACTCGTAATTCCCTTAAACAGTTAAGTCATAGAATGCTTTGAAATCCCAGAAGTCAAGTTAATAGTATTACTTGGTTAGCTATATTAAAAGAGAAAGAAAAAAAAACCAAACTGGTATCCTGCCTTAGGAGGCCCTGGAAAAGTCACAACTTCACAGGGACACAAGTTTTTTTTTGTTTGTTTGTAAACTGATGATGCTAGAGTAAGGATTCTTCTAGTTCTTAAAGTTTGGGATCATTGATTAAGATTTCATGTCAAAAAGAATCAGAAAAATAGAGCAGTTGGTGAAATCTAATAAAGAAAATGCATACATACATACACACACACACACAAAACACCCCTAGCTTCTTAGGCAAGGAAGACAAGTGCGTCCTACTTAAGGCTTGGTCCTGTCAGCTTCAGGAGCAATAATGAGAGCCCAGACTACAGTATCTTACAGTAACAGCAAAACAGCCACACACCACAGTGGGGACACATTCACACGCCAGCAGACCCAGCATACGTGTGCCTTGAAGAAGTTATATCAGGCTTTATTCTCTAATGAAACGATCATTCCCCCTTTAATGTGGGCGTGGGGGATGCCCTGTCCCCCCCCAATTCTGACTCCCCACTCAGTTATCCCACACACCATACATGGCATCAAAGTGGTGGAACCAAAGTATTTGAGCAATAACACGCAAACCAAGCTTTCGACAGGAAAAGGTTTCTTGCAAGAGAAAGGCAGAAGAGAACACGTAAAAGCAGAAGAGCACAACTTCTACTTAAGCAAGCAGAAAGAAAAAGGGACCTGTTCACATCTTGTCCTACCCGGAATGATGCACACGCACAGGGGCTTGCTGGGACGGCCGGGAGTTTCACCTGGACAGGGCTGGTATGGGAAGCACTGGGAGGCAAGGTCCTTCCATCGCAGCTGTGTGATCATGCTCTACCCAAGAAAAAAAGATCACATCTGCCAGCCACGCAAGACTGGTCTGCATGGATGTCACCATAGCAGAGGGCAGGGAAAACGAGCAGGTGTCCTGCCACACTCTTTGGAACTGGCCAGTCTAGGACTGTGCTTTACCCCCACACTGAAAACACTGGTTACTAGAAATCCCAAACGTTTTTCTCTGAGATTCTCTCCTCCGAGAATGACTCGGGCAGTCTGAGAACAAACTGCTGTTAGCTAATTAAAAGATTTCTGCTGATATTAGCCTTTATAGAGATCCTCAGGGTCCAGGACACGTCACTTATCTCATGCAGGGTCCCAAGCCAGGTACATTCGCAGTGGTAAACCAGGCTCCAGCAAGGAACCAGCAATTTTATCTCTATTGTTCTTTTATTTAGTTAAAGAAACGAACTTCTCGTTAGTCTCCACATGGAGTAATGTTCTGGAGGGGCAACGTCTTATTAAATTCATCTAGCCAGTTTTTTCTTTTTTTTTTCAAACTCTACAGCATGCCTCCCTGCCCCGCTAGATAGAGACTGTACAGAGGCAGGGCAGGCACAAGAAACGCACTCTGGTTGGAAATTACAAACACATACACACAGAATGCAAGCACCATAACCCTTTGAACACACAGCAGTCTAAGTGCCTGGCCCCAGACCTACCTCAGGATTTCAACAGCACAAAAGTCAGAAATACGGCTGACTGACATGATGCTCTCCTATCAATCAGGTGTAACAAAGACCCAGTACTCTAAAGCATTGAAGGCAAAAGTTTAATAACAGGCAATAAAAAGGTTTGATAGACCAGTGCTGACAAGAAAGCCATCAGACGGTTTTCTCCCCAAGCCGTTAGGACAATGGAAAGGGGGGTAGGTACCCCTCCAACAGGCACTCTGCGCAGAAAACTATACTCTCTGGAAGCTGCCTGCGCTGTTGAAAAGGGCTAGGCGTCTGACAAACAGCTAACTGGAGGGGTACAGGGGAGACAAACTGCCAACTATGAAGAACAAAGCAGACCTCAACTTGTCATGTCTCAAGCTGAGATGTACAAACTTTGTGACCATCAAGTGAGGCTTGTATATATGCCTGAGGATGTGACTGTATTCCAGTGATCAGCCACGTAGCTGACCTGCCACGAATGAGTGACCTCTGGTGACTTACTTTAATCAACTGTACTTACTACTTCTAGATTGATTGTGTTATTGAAAGTTCTGACATGTCCAGGTAAAAAAATAAAAGCAAGTGTCTCCTGGAGACTTCCTGACTGGGATTTGAAACAGAAATCCTGAAAAGCCCATAAGTAAGCCCCCCTATTTTCCTAAATCCTTGGTGGAAATTCCCAAAAATGAAAAAAATCCAGACCCTGTCTTATTATAGGGACCTAGCATATTTCAAAAGATCCAAGAGGTCAGCTGACTCTGGTTATTAACTGAAATTGCTGAGATAAGAGGAACATCCCAGGCACAGAATCCAAAATTCTCTAGAGTGATAATTACCTATTACTGCAATGATGCCACCGAGGCCGTAACATGCTTCGTTTTTACAGGTATAACAAAATGCCTAAAACTTTAGAAGAGTCCTACAAATGTTCAAACCACTCAGTACCACATCCAAGTAGGTTTGGTTCCTGGATTACCAACCAACCCCTGAATTCGATCCTGTTATCTCAACAGTAAGGGTACTCATCCCACACAGCATACAGACAACCTGGGAAAGGCTCGGCAGAGCCCGTTCCTGTTCCTGGAAAAGTAAGCAGAGGCACACATCTGCCTGACCATGAGTCAGGAATATCCATTTTGTGGTGGGGGCCCATTTCTGCTGTGACCAACCCACACCCGAACACACTCACAACAGAAGCAACCCCCACAGAGCGATTCCAGAATGAGCTTTTTCCCCTCGGGTCCATACTTATCAATGTCATAAACGGTCTCCCCTGCGAGAGCAATCCTTTTAAACTCTTCATAAATGACCCTAAGCCTTTAGTGCCAAACCACGGGAAACACTGCCACCGCCACATAAAAGTCATCTGAGTTTCAGTTTGGGTGACCGGTCATAACCAAACTGAACAGAGAATAACCTTCGGGCACAATGAACAGTAGCCACAGCGTCGCGATGAACTTGCCCCCATCTCGTACCGGTGATCCGAAGCGCTCCAGGGCGACGAGAGCTCGTTACCTACTATGTCCCACTCCACTTATGTAACTGGAAAATCGCCGGGCGAAGGGGGGGGGAGATGGGAGGGTGCTACATTCCGAGGCCACAGCACCCCCAAAGAACCTCTGAGCACCCTGGTGGCACACGCTCGCACCGAAGAGCCTCATGTGCCGCTGGACGCACGGTACCCTACCACGGCTCCTGACGGGAACTAGAATCACCTCTTTATGATGAGTTGTGGACCCCAAAACACAATGTCGAGTCCCTTCTGTGGACAATAATCCCCACCTACTTGTTCCTGCTAGATGGGGAAAGGAGCCGGTGGGACCGGACTCGCTCGCACTGGGGCAGAAATTCATGGAATGGGCGAGAAGGTAGGGGGAGGCAAAGCCCGGAGATGGGGGTGAGAGCGCAGGAGCCCTTGTGGCGCACTCTTCCCGACGGGAGGCGAAGTGTGCACGCGCGCCGGTGGGGGGCCGAGGTAACGAGAGGGGCGCGGAGGGAGAGAGGGGAGAGCGCGATCCAGGGAGACGGGGCCCGCGGGCACGCGACGACGCCGCGCCCCAAGAGCACCCGAGAAGGCAGGAGCGCCCGCAGCCCCGACAGGCGAAGCCCCCGGGCGACAGGGGCGCCCGCGGGGCCGGGGGCCGGGGGCCGGGATGCGCGCCAGGGCGGGAGGAAGAGGCGCCAGGCGAAGGCGGCTCCGGGGAGGCTGCGCCAGGACGGTCACCCAGCAAGCACAGAGTGACGGGCCGAGGGGGAAGGCCACCGGCGGAGGGAGGGGAGGGGAGGTGGAGGAGGACGCCATCCGCCAGCCGTGTCGTCCGACCCCGCGGGCCCCTCCAGCGCCACGTCCCTCCCCGTCCCCGCCCCAGCAGGGGTCCCCGCCCGCGGCCACGGCGGTCCGCCTCACAGTCTCTCCTCCTCGCCTCCTTTCCTCCTCCGCTCGGCGCGGCGGCGGCGGCGGCCATTTTCCGGACAGCTTTTACCACAGCCCTCTCTCTCCGAGAGGAGGGAGGCAGCGCGCCGCCGACGCCGGGACCCCGCACGGCCGACGTCGCGCCCCGCCCTCCCGGCCGGCCCGCGCGCTGCTGCACCTGCACCCCGTGCCCCGCCCACCGGCGCAGCTGCGAGCCCACCCGTCGATTGGCTGGGGCGGCCGGGCTGGGCGGGGAGTCTCAGCGGTGATATCAGTCAATTGGCGAGATTTTCTGTCCATTTCGGCCAGGAAAGGGGGGCAGACCCCTGTAGCTGTTGATTGGCGGCTTTTCGGCCGTCGTTTGGGGAAAAGAGGCGGCTTGGGCGCGGAGGGGCTGAGTTTAGTGGGCGGAATTTGAATGTTAAGGATCTAATGGGCCCCTGGGGATGCCGGGGCAAGTGAAGGCCTAGGCTTGGGACGCCTGTTCGCGCGGCCCTGAGGGGCGATTGACCCTCTATCTACAGATGTACCGAGTGCGCTGCAAAAGGGTTCATTGCACCCGCATTTTCTCAATATCACCATCTTCAGCAGAAGCAGGAAAGTCTCCCCGCCTGGAGCCTGAACGTTGCTCTCAGCTGAGGGGCCTTGGTTTCAGAGGCCTACTCGTTGCATTATTCACCTGAAAGCCTGCCCGGTGCTACGGTCTCATAGGGGCGGGAATGAAACCGACAACAAATCCCAACCCTGGCCTTCCGCAGAACTTCGGCGGGGAAGAGAGTGCAGCCAAGGCCTCGTGACACCTTGATTGTCCTGCATCAGATGGCTTGGTGGAGGTGTGAATAAGGGAAATGGAGCGGCAGAGAAAGCTGCACTCAGGTCTGCCTGGAAGATGTGATTTGGGAGCTGAGATCCAGGAGCTTTTCACTTTCCTAGAAGAGATTATTTGGGAGCTTGAGATCCAGCAACTAACTGTGCTTTGGGAAAATAGGAGAGCATGGGAAAAAGTGTTAGCCAACCAGGTGTTCAGGACAGGAGTGTTTGTTAAGGGGACCTTACCCTGATGCCAAGTCATTATCCAATCCGTGCAATGATCTTTGTGTTAGTTCTGTGCTTAGCAAGTAAACCTGGTTCTTGATTTGGCTGCCTGCCCCCATTTCATTTATTGACTACCTGCTATGTGCCAGGCACTCTTCCAGGTTCTGGGTGAACAGTACTGAACAGACAGCAAACTAACATTCCTTGCCGGGAAGAGTCATACTAGCATACAAATACGTCTAATATATAATTTCACATAGTGATAAAGGCTTTGAGGAAAGATAAGAGTGAAGGGAATGCTACTCGAGATAGCTACTGGTTTTCCACCCTCATTTTCCTCCCCCATATGAATATCTGGGGAAAGAGCATTCCAGGCAAGTTCAAAGGCCATGAGGAGAGACTATGCCTGGCATGTTGGGGACTAACAAGGAGGTCAATGTTGCTGGAGAGTGGTAGGGAATGTGATTGGAGAGGCAGCTGGGGCCACTAGGAGAACTGGGAGTTTATTCTTTGTTTTTTTTTTGATAGGGTCTCGTTCTGTTGCTCTGGCTGCAGGTGCAGTGGCACAATCTCGGCTCACTGCAACATCCACCCTGAGCCCAAAGCAATCCTCCCCTCCTCAGCATCCTAAGTAGCTTGGGACCACAGATGCGCACCACCACACCTGGCTAAGTTTTTGTATTTTGGGGAGAGATGGAGCTTCACTATGTTGCCCAGACTGGTCTCAAACTTCTGAGTTCAAGTGATCTGCCTGCTTTGGCCTCCCAAAGTGCTGGGACTACAGGCGTGAGCCACTGCGCCCAGCCAGAACCGAGAGTTTATTCTAACATGAGAAACCCTCAGAGGATTCTGAGCCAGGAGCAGGCACATCCTCTGATCTATGTTGCAGGTGTGGAGTGGACAACTGGATGTGATGGGACAAAACTATGGCAGAAGGCTAGTTGCAAGGCCCTGGAACAGTCTAGGAGAGAGAGATGATGGTGGCTTTAACTACGGTGGTAGCAGCGCAGCTCGGAGAAGCTGTGAGATTCGAGATCTATTTTCAAAATTGAACAAAAGGATTGGATGTAAGGCACAGAGAAAGAGAAGAAACAAGGATGATACCTGAGAAATTGGCCCCTGAGCACCTGGGGGAATAGGGTGCCTTTCACCATGGTGGGGAGAACTACAGAAAAAGGTACATTTTAAGATGTGTAGATCAAGAATTCTGCTTGGCCATATTCAGCTTGGGGTGCCCAGTGGTGTGAAAGTGAAGATGTTGAGTAAACCACTGGGTGTGTGATGCTGAAAGTGCAGGGATGCTAGCTAAAGAAGTCGGGCAAGTCATCACGCTGAACGTTCAGTTCAAGAAGCCGTAAAGAAATGACAGAGTCAGACCTGGAAAAGTAGAAGAAAGAAGAATAAGGATGAAGCAAAACTTCATGAAATAGAAACAAATGATAGGAAAAAATCAAGACAATTTTAGAACTGCTTCTTGAAATGCTGAAAAACAAAAGCCAAGCCTTAACAAGTTGGATATAAAGAGAGAAGTAAATTATATTACTCATTAAAAGGTTTTATTATGAACTGTGTGTCAAATAAATTTGAAAACAAGCAAAATGGAAGAAATTCCTAGGTAAGTACAGCTTACCAAACAAACTCTAGAAAAAGAAAATCCCTGTAACCACAGTGAAATTAAATTGATATGTAATTAAAAAAATAACCCAACTCCCTACACACGGTCACACAGACACAGACACACACACACACAGAGCACACACACACACACACACACACACACCACACACACCGGGGCAGGGGGGGTGGGGAGAGAGAGAGAGAGAGAAACAGACAGACAAAGAGGGCTTTACGGATGACTTCTACCAAATCTTTAATGAGTGGGCAATTCCAATCATACACAGAAAAGAAAGAAATGTCTCCAGACTTATTTACTAGACTAATATATCTACTACAATGAGCCAAGAAAAGTATGACACAAGATGTGGAAATCAGTTTTAAAATTCTCTGCAGTATATGATCTACCACAACCAAGTTGAGTTTTAGCTTAATGCAAACATGGTTTAAAATTAGAAACTCAACCTAACAAACAAGGGGAAAACACCACATAATTATTTCAATAGATGCAGAAAAACTATTTGATAAAATTCAACATCTACTTATGATTTTTTAAAAAAATCAGAGAACTGGAGTTCAAGACAAGCCTGGGCAACATGGCAAGAACAAGACTCCGTCTTTACAAAAAAAATTAAAAATTAGCCAGATGTGGTGGCACACACCTATAGTCCCACCTCCCTGGAAAGCTGAGCTGGAAGGATCGCTTGAGCCCAGGAGTTTGAGACTACAATAAGCTATGATTGCACACTGCGCTCTAGCCTAGGCAACAAAGCAAGACCCTGTCTCTTAAAAGAAAAAAGGCCGCGGGGAGGAGCAAAAGACCTGAATAGACATCTCCAAAAGAAAACATTGAACTCACCAACAGGTATATGGAAAAATGCTCACCAGGCACCGTGGCTCACACCTGTAATCCCAGAGGCCAAGGTGGGAAGATTGCTTGAGTCCAAGAGTTCAAGACCAGCCTGGTTAACATGACAAGACCACTGTCTCTAAAAAAAATAAAAAATTAGCCAGGCATGGTGGTGCACACCTGTCATCTCAGCTACTTGGGAGTCTGGGTAGGAGGATCACTTTAGCCCAGGAGTTTGATGCTGCAATGAGCTAGGATTGTGCCTCGCACTCTGGCCTGGTGACAGAGTGAGACCCTGTCTCAAAAAAACAGAAGGAAGGGAAGGAAGGGAAGAAAGGGGGAGAGAAAGAGAGAAAGAAAGGAAGAAGGAAGGAAGGAAGGAGTGAGGAAAGAGAGGGAGGGGGAAATATGTTCAACATCACTCATCATCAGGGAAATGCAAATCAAAAAGCATAATGAGATACCCCTTCAATTCAGCTAGAATGGCTTTAATCAAAAAAACAAAAGAAGATAAGTTGGCAAAGATGTAGAGAAAGGGAATACTTTCATACTCTTGGTAGGGTAGTAAATTAAGTATAGTCACTATGGAGAATAGTATGGAGGTTCCTCAAGAAATTAAAAATAGAACTACCATCTGATCCAGCAATCCTACTACTGGTATATATCCAAAGGAAGTGAAATCAGTACGTGGAAGAGATTTTTATCTTGCAATAAAAATCCATTTTATTGCAAGACTATTCACAATAGCCAAGATATGGAATCGACTTAGGTGTCCATCAACAGATGAATAGCTAAGGAAAATGTGGTACATATGCACGGTGGAATACTATTTGGCCATAAAAAAAGAATGAAATCCTGTCACTTACAACAACATGAATGAACCTGGAGGACATCATGTTAAGGGATATAAACCAGAAACAGAAAGACAAATACCACATGATCTCACTCATATGTGGAATCTCAAAAACAAAAAAGAGTTGATATCATAGAGGCAGAGAGTAGAACAGTAGTTACCAGAGACTGGGGAGAGGATGGGGAGAGGAGGATGCGGAGAGGTTGGTCAGCAGGTACAAAGTTATTATTAGATAAGATGAATAAATTCTGGTGTTTTGGCTGGGTACAGTGGCTCACACCTGTAATCCCAGCACTTTGGGGAGACCAAGGTGGGTGGATCACTTGAGGTCAGGAGTTCGAGCCCAGCCTGGCCAACATGATGAAACCCCATCTCCAGTAAAAATACAAAAATTAGCTGGGCTTGGTGGTGGGTGCCTGTAGTCCCAGCTACTCAGGAGGCTGAGGCAGGAGAATTGCTTGAACCTGGGAGGCAGAGGTTCCAGTGAGCCGATATCACACCACTGCACTCCAGCCTGGGTGACAGAGCGAGACTCGATTTAAAAAAAAAAAAAAATCTGTTGTTCTCATTGCACAGCAGGGCGACTATGGTTGACAGTAATATATTGTATGTTACAAAATACCTAGAAAGAGGCTTTTGCAAGTTCTCACAGCAAAGAAATGGTACATGCATAAGGTAATATATACATGAACTACCCTGCTTGGATCATTGTGCAATGTAAATACATATTGAAATATCAAATTGTACTCCCTAAATATGTTTCAGTTAAAAAATAAAAATAAAAAACCCCACATACATCCTTCTTCCATTCTCTTTAAACCTCATCCTTGGTGCTTCACTGCGAGGAGAAAGGCCCATTTCAGGTCGATTCCCTGGTCTTAGGATGCAGGCATATAAACACGGCCAGTAATAAAAAGCTGGAAAATGTAATGAGGAAAAAAAGACTCAACTCACTCTCACTACAAAAATTATAAAGCAGTTGGGAATAAACTTAATAAGAAATGTCAAAACCTGTATCAAAAAGCTATCAAACTTTTACTGAAAAAAGAAGACCTTAAAAAAAAATAACAGACACTACCATATTCCTGGAAAGGAACCATCAACATTATAAAAATGTTCATTCTTGTCACACATGTAGGGCTTCTCACCAGTGTGGATTCGCTGGTGAACTTGGAGGTCTGAGAGCTGCATGAAGCGCTTCCCACAGAGATGAGCATTGAAAGCGTCTCTCTCCTGTGTGTGATCTCTTGTGGATGACTAGCTTGCCATAATACTTAAACCTTTTATTGCACACACCACATACAAGAGGTGGCAGTGCCATGGCTTCTTGGCCAACAGGCTGACTGACTGCACCTGCAGGGCCTGGGGAACGAACTGGATTTATCCCAGCTTGCCCGGGCTGTCTGTGTTGCCCACAAGTGAGGCTCCTCCTCGAGGCCCTTCTGGGGAAATGGAGGAAGCAACCGGGTTTGCTTCTTTTGGGACCTCTCAGATTCGCTGTGAGTTGAAGCTTCTCTCTCCACAATGCAGGCAGCAGGTGTGTCAGCATCCACATTTTCCACAAAGGCTTTTTTTGGTTCCTTCCCCTCCTTTGCTCTCCACCACACCTGTGGGACCCTTTGGAAGTTGAAGCTCTGAAAATGTAAGTCCTGTGTTCTCTTCCCCCTGTCTACGTTCAGATCCTTCTCCAAGGTCGGCTTGGGTCTCAGAGCCCTTCGGGTCACCTTTTATGACAATAGTCTCTGGCAGCAGGAAGTCCTCTTCCTGACCCCCTGGACAGTGCAGGGATCCTGGGGCAGGGTCTGTAGCTCTTGGCTGGCCTGGCCTTCACGGGGAGGCATCTCATTCACAGAGGAGGCCCGCTGGCTGGACACGTCTCTCAGATCATCCCTGCCACTGGCGGGGGCTTCGGCGTCTCAACATCTGAGTCCTGCGTAAGATGCTCCTTGCCAAGCAAGTTGACCACAGACCATTTCTTGGGTTTTCTGTTATTTCGTAGCAGGTCCTCCAGGTCTTTGCAGCTCTGCACACCGTTCATCATGACTAAGACCTGGAGCTCCTGGGGCAACTGCTCCGTCACCAGCATGTCCAGGATCTGCTCTTTGGTGTGGAGGTCAGGCCTCAGCCACAGATGGCACAGCTCAGTGAGTCTCCTCAAAGCCTGGATGGGGTCCAACTCTTCCGGGCAGCTGAACATCCTGAAGTTCACGTGACATGTCTCTAGGGTCTCAGTCATGATTTCCAAGTTGAGTTTCCTCAGATGCCACAGACTGTGGCAGCTCTGACCCAGGGCTGTTGCAGGGTTCTCCGCTGACCCCCACGAGGGTGTGCAATTTGCAGCCATATCTAGTGGAGAATATTTTAATCAGTCTCTGAGGAAGCTCTTCCAGTAGCTGGTGTCTAATTGGGACCTATCTACACAGGTCTCCTTTGGTTTTCCTCAGTAATAGAGTCACTGTTTGTTTAGAAGTCTCCTTCCTGTTTTCTGCCTCCAACCTCCCTGCATCTGGGACGCGCGCTCCTGATTTCTTTTTCTATTGCAAATTAATATGCGGGTCATCTCTTCAGATACGTGTGTTTTAGGCTGGGCGCGGTGGCTCACACCTGTAACCCCAGCACTTTGGGAGGCTGAGGCAGGTGGATCATTTGAGGTCAGTAGTTCAAGACCCGCCTGGTTAAAAGAGTGAAACCCTGTCTCTACTAAAAAACACAAAATTTAGCCATGCATGGTGGCAGGCACCTGTAATCCCAGCTACTTGGGAGGCTGACGCAGGAGAATCTCTTGAACCTGGGAGGCAGAGGTTGCAGTGAGCCGAGATCATGCCACTGCACTCCAGGCTGGGAGGCAGAGCAAGGCTGTCTCAAGAAAAAAAAAAAAAAAAAGATATGTGTGTTTTAAACTTTATGCATAGTATCAATCAGTTATGTGATAAAACCATTAAATTGCTCAAAAAAGCATTCTTAACTCATAAGATTAACCAAGTTTCTTTAAACAAGGCCAGTTTTTTTAAAAAATAGATCTGCTCAAAATCTGTTTGAATAAAAAAATTAAAAATCACTAAAAATAAATAACAGGGAAAAAAAAAGAAAATAAAATAAAAAAAGAAAATAAAAAAAATAAATAAATAAATAACAGGAGATTCAATTCACAGCAACCAGTTAGAAGAGGCCCAGTTTACTTGAGCCAGCATAAGGAAGTCCCCCTCTGTTTTAACCCTGTAAGGAATGTAACTTCGTAACAAACAATTTGTTTTTTGTTCCTTGTTTCTGCTTTCTTTAGCCTTCTTCTATCTCCTGTGCTCAGCTAATCAGAGCACCTTTCTAATTTTAGAGGGATGCTGCTCCATTCACCAATGGCTAAATAAAAGCTAATTAGATTAAAATGAATGTCAAAAAATTTTGACATATGTATATGTGCATGATACAAGTATCGTGAGCACTTCATAAAACAGATACAGTATATGTAATAGAATATAGTAATTGTGGCCGGGTGCTGTATCTCACGCCTGTAATCCCAGCACTTTGGGAGGCTCGAGGCAGGTGGGTCACCCAGGGTCAGGAGTTCAAGACCAGCCTGGCCAACATGGCGAAACCCTGTCTCTACTAAAAATACAAAAATTAGGCTCGGCATGGTGGTGGGCGCCTGTAATCCCAGCTATTTGGGAGGCTGAGGCAAGAGAATTGCTTGAACCTGGGAGGCAAAGGTTGCAGTGAGCCAAGATCGCGTCATTGCACTCCAGCCTGGGCAACACTGAGCGAAACTCCATCTCAACAAAAAATAAAAATATATATATATAGAAATTGCAGTATTTGGAGTAATTTTCTGAACGGTAATCTCATTATCCTTTTTCTTAAGTTGCATTTAGTATTCATCTGTTTATTTCTTATGATATGGAAAAATGACATCCATAGGGCACTTTTTGTCTTCCAAATAATGAAAATATCCTGTGAAATATTAGGAAATTCATAACTATCTTTGGAAGTTTCTGATTTTCTCTTTGCTTAGTGGCTTATTTCTAGTTATAAAAAAGCTAAATAAAAATATAACTCTATGACAAATTTCATTATTTACATAAACACTTCTAAACTCTGTATACACAATTTATATTTCTTCTTTCATACAGTGATAATTGGAATTCCAAGCAAATATACCCCCAAAAAAAGAGAATATATTGTTAAAATCTTATTCACTACAGTGATTACTTAGTTATATCAATATGTGGTATTCAGACTTCCTGGGGCTGTGTGCTAACATGCAGATTCCCAGGACTTCACCTCACAAATTCTGTTTTCAGTATGTCTGGGTGGAACCAGAAATGTCTATTTTAATAACATTGTCATGTTATTTTTATGCCCAATGAAATTAAAAAGCCATGTATTTAAGAGAGAAAAATGTTAATTCTTCATAAATTACTCTGGAAATTCTTTGCCTCAATCGGGATTTGCAAGAAGTAGTCATGGGCTATAACAAGTTAAATCTAGATTGGAAAGAGGAATGTACAAGACTAGAAATTGAGAAGTTTTTGAAAGATTACAAAATAATGAAGAGAATCTTGCTAAATTCCTTAGACCGAATAGAAGGGACTTAAGTTATACAATTTCATATTTGCCATTGTAAATTAGAAGAATATACTATAATCAGAATTATTTACTATTAGAATTAAAAGTGGGTCATTTAAGAAAATGGGACTAAAACATTTTAAGTTCTCCTTAAAAACCAGGACCGGTAGAAGTTAAAAACCAGAAAAATCTAGTATTGATGGTAATTGACAGAAAGCCCACAACCAGAAGGATTTTATCAGTATGGCAGACAACACAAATTTGTACTCCATTTGTCTAAAAACTCTCTTGAACTGATAGAAAATATATATTTCAGAAGAGCTAATCCAGGCCAGGAGCACTGGCTCACACCTGTAATCCCAGCACTTTGGGAGGCCAAGGCGGGAGGATCGCTTGAGCCCGGGAGTTCGAGATCAGCCTGGGCAACAAAGTGAGACCCTGTTTTTACCAAAAATGGAATAAATTAGCTGAACGTGTGCATGCCTGTAGTCCCAGCTACTCAGCAGGTTGAAGTGGGAGGATCGCGCCACTGCACTCCAGCCTGGGAGAAAGAGCAAGACCCTGCCTCAAAACAGAAATGACCAACATTGAGAGCGCTATATATTAAAAAAACCTAGGAGATATGGCTATGGTGGTCACCTAGAAAAAATTAATAGCCTTAATCATATTTGTTAGATAATAGATAAGAAATGAATAAATTCTGATACAAGACACCATGAACAGGCACAGATCAAAGATGTGCATGAGCATGCACGTATACACACACACACACACACACACACACACGAGTTTTTCTTCTTTACTCATAGAAGTGCACTAAAAGAAGAATGTCAAGAAACAGAAAGGAGGCAGGGCATAGTAGCTCATGCCTGTAGTTCCAACACTTCGGGAGGCTGAGGTGGGTGGATTGCTTGAGGTCAGGAGTTCGAGACCAGCCTGGCCTACATGGTGAAACCCCATCTCTACTCAAAATACAAAAATTAGCCAGGTGTGGTGGCATGCACCTGTAATCCCAGCTACTTAGGAGGCTGAGGCAAGGGAATTGCTTGAACCCAGGAGTCAGAGGCTGCAGTAAGCCGAGATCACACCACTATACTCTAGCCTGGGTGACAGAGCAAGACTCTGTCTCAAAAAAGAAAAAAGAAAGAAAGAAAAATAAAAAGAAAGTAATAAACCCACCAGAGCGAAGAGAATGTGGTGAGGATGGGAGGTTATCATCAATGGACAGAGTACAACAATTTTATAGAAAGCACATGGGAATTCATTGATGAATAAAATAGGTAGTAATATATCCAGGTTAGAATATTTGACAAGGGAGCCACAGAGGAAGTAGAAGCCGGTTTGCTAGATGCTACACTAGACAATGAGAATCAGCAGGCATGTGGTAGAAAACAATAGAATTAAATAGGACTGAACACATGGGGATTAATTGAAGGCCCCAGTACAGAATGATTATACCAGTTGGAACCTCCTCTCCCCACCAAGACAGCTGAGCTGGGAGCTGGCACAGGCCTACAAGAAAAACAGCTGACAGTTCTCTAAAGAAATTAATTGAAATGTCGGTGGAGAGCTAAGGCTTCCAGCATGGATGCTGACAACCCCTGAACAATTGTTTCCCCTTTCCAGCATCTGGGGGGACACTCTGTTCCTCACCTCCCTGCCCTACACAGAGAAGAGTCGAAGCAGGAAAACAACCTATTGGCCCAACAGCAGATTAAATCCACAATACTTACCCAGCGCTTCCTTATTAAATATAAACCAGCCAATAAATATCATCAGAAATTTGATGAAAGCCCTCAACAGGAAAAAGAGTCAAGATAAAACTGTAGAAAAAAAAATTAAACTTGGAATTCAAGAAAATCTAGGGAATGTACAAAAAGTTTAATTTAATTAGCATATCTACAGGACTAAAAGAAAATACTGTATTCATAAAACAAGAATAGAATATTATGTAAAAAGAGCAGTCAGAGAACAAGAAAGAATTATTGGAAATTAAAATATGATTATTGAAATTAAAATTTCAATAGAAATCTTGGAAAACAAAATGGAAGAAGTCTCCAAAAATCGAACAAAACAACAGAGATAAAAACATAAGAGAAAATATAGGACTTTGAAGAGTGATTTAGGAAGCCCAGCAAGCAACTAACAAGAATTCTTGAAAAATGAAACCAAGAAAAAAGGAACAGGAATCAGAGTAGCACCAGAGTTTATAACAACACTGGATGATAAAAGATCATAGGACAACAAGAAAATACAAAGATAACAGGGCAATACTTTCCAAATTCTGAGGGAAAATTATTTTCCATATAGAAATACACCATCCAAAATATCCATTACATGTGACAATGGAATAAAAATATTTTTAGATACACAAGAGGTAAGAAAATTTGCCTCTCAAATGTACTTTCTTAGGAAGCTACTTGGGGATGTTCTGCAGCAAATCAAGGATGCAAGCCAAGAAAAAAGGAAAATGTGGGCTCCATAAGACAATGGATCTAATCCAGGAGAGCTGTGATGGGAAATACCAGGGATGCCAACTGGGCAGAAAGCCTGGTTGGCAATCAGTCCAGGTTTGAGTAGGAGAATGGTAGGCTCTGGGAGAGAAGACTCCAAGAATTAAATATATATATGGCTGGGTGTGGTGGCTCACGCCTGTAATCCCAGCACTTTGGGAGGCCAAGGTGGGTGGATCACCTGAGGTCAGGAGTTCAAGACCAACCAGGCCAACATGGCAAAACCCAGTCTCTACTAAAAATACAATAATTAGCCAGGCATGGTGGAGCATGCATATGGTCTTGTAGTCCCAGCTACTTGGGAGGCTGAGGCATGAGAATCACTTGAACCTGGGAGGTGGAGGTTGCAGTGAGCCGAGTTCTCACCACTGTACTTAAGCCTGGGTGACAGAGTGAAACCCAGTTTCAAAAAAAAAAAAAATAGTGTGTATATGTGAATTCAATATATTAGATGGCGTGATTGGGAGTTTGAAGTTTGATACAATGATGGCAAATAATACAAGAAAATAAGGAAAAACAATTAGAAATACCAGGGAGGAAAGAACTATACAAGAAAGTTATGATCAAAACAAGAAGCATGCTGGGCATGGTGCCTCAAGCCTGTAATCTCAGTATTTTGGGAGGCCGAGATGGGCAATCCACTTGAGGCCAGGAGTTCAAGACCAGCCTGGCCAACATGGCGAAACCTTGTCCCTACTAAAAATACAAAAATTAGCCGGGTGTGGTGGTGCATGCCTGTGATCCCAGCTACTTGAGAGGCTGAGGCACGAGAATCGCTTGAACGTGGGAGGTGGAGGTTGCAGTGAGCTGAGAGTGCACCACTGCACTCTAGCCTGGGCAATAGAGCAAGACTCTGTCTTAAAAAGAAAATAAAATAAAGAAAAAAGAAACAAGAAGAAGCAAAGTAAAATAAATCATAATTTTCCTAATCGATGGTAAGAAGAGAATCTGTTGGGACCTGGATGCTAGGAAAGTTCTCTTTTCAAATGGCTCAGGACTATCGAATTAGACGTAGAAGAAGGAAATAGAATCTTAGCATTCCTCTTCTTGACCTGGCACTGAAAATATTTACATAGACATTCTAATGTGAACTTTTGTTTTGTTTTTCAGCTTAGCATCAACCTATACACAAAAACATGGTAGGATAGGTTTTTGTTGCTCGATCGGACACACTTTTGTCCCCCATTATGTGTAGCAAGGGTTAACTCCAGCAGGCCTGGGTGTTCCTGAAGGTGGTGTTGGGGACCCCCTACCCTGATACATGACCATGTATGTAACGCCATCCACTGTTATCTTAGTTCTTTGTATGTTAAAATAATGCGCTTAAACCTCTTTTTCCTTTAGCTTTCACTAGTCAAGTTATCTTTGACCATTGGCATCAGCTACACTTTAATTTTACATTGTTGGGGTTAACATTTACATCTCATCCTGATAAAGATGAAAAGATAATCACCAAGGGAGAGGTGGGAAAGTGGAAGGAGAACAAAAGCATATTGGGGTTTGAAGGGCCAAAGAAATTATATCCATTTTCCCCCACCTGAGTGTAGTAGAACTTGACGGTTTGGGTCTAAGATTCATTAGCATACACGCATAAGATAGGCCGAGAAAATGTTGGCCAAGGGAACCGTGCTTTAATATACGAACATACTAGGAAATGAAACTGATGGAAATGGTGCCGCTCAGTGCCCAAACAGACGGAAGACCCCCGGGACTGATTGAGCCTCAGGAGAACCAGACACAGTGGGGAAGACCCCTCCTGCCTTGTTGGTGGGTGGTTATATTCTGGCACCCACTCTTTTCTTTCTGTGATTCAGGAAGAACTCCCAGTGTGAACTGTGGTGGCCACTGGCCTAGTTCTGGCCAATGAAAAGGGTAGGCAAGTTTACTAGGGGCTTCTGGAAGCTATAGTCATTTGCTTATCCTGGACAGGGATAGGTCTGAAGGTGACATGGAATGGTGGCAGAAGCTCAACCAGGCATCAGAGGTGTCTTCATGAGAACTGTCTCTGCAGTTAAGCCCCCTGCCCCGCACCATAACTACTGTTTTCTGTTTCTTTGATTACAAGTGGCTTGTGATCCAGGGGTCTTATGGCCACTCCGTAAGACTTCACCAGCATCTGTTATTTCCCAGTTTTGGCTTTTTTTGTTGTTTTTTTGAGACAGAGTTTCGGTTTTGTTGCCCAGGCTGGAGTGCAATGGCCCCGATCTTGGCTCACCACAACCTCTGCCTCCCAGGTTCAAGCAAGTCTCCTGCCTCAGCCTCCTGAGTAGCTGGGATTACAGGCATGCACCACCACACCCAGCTAATTTTTGTATTTTTTGTAGTAGAGACAGGGTTTCACCATGTTGGTCAGGGTGGTCTCGAACTCCTGACCTCGTGATCCACCTGCCTCAGCTTCCCGAAGTGCTGGGATTACAGGCGTGAGCCACCGCAGTTTGGGCTTTTAATTATGTTTTCTTCTATTTTTCCCTTGCCTGGGTTGGCAACCGTTTTATCTTCTTGTCTTGCTCTAGTATTCTCAAAGAACCTGTTTGGGGGATAGATGTACTAATGATCTGATATCTCTGTATTCTGACTTGGTACTTTCTCTGTTTTTCATCATTCCTGTTTTCTAGATATTCTGCAACTTTTTCTTGGATTTTTTTCTTACTAAAGTGTTTTTTGTTGTTGTTGTTGTTTGTTTGCTTGTTTCAGGACAGAGTCTGACTGTGTCACCCAGGCTGGAGTGGAACGGCGCAATCTCGGTTCGCTGCAAACTCCGCCTTCCAGGTTCAAGTGATTCTCCTGCCTCAGCCTCTCGAGTAACTGGGATTACAGGCATGCACCACCATGCCTGGCTAGTTGTAAATTTTTAAGTAGAGACAGGGTTTCGCCATGTTGGCCTGGCTGATCTTGAACTCCTGGCCTCAAGTAGTGGATCACTTGCCTTGGCCTCCCAAAGTGCTGGGATTATAGGTGTGAGCCACTGCACCTGGCCTTGACTGAAGGTTTTTTAAAGGGAATTTTAAATTCTAAACAAAGGATTTTGTTTGCTTTTTCCATTTTGTTGTTAATTTTCTATTCCAAGACTGTGTTCTTTATTATTTCTTCTTATTCTTTGAAATTTCTTGAGGACCTTTTTTGCTTCATATCTGGTCGACGGTTCTTCCATTACTGCCTTCTGCCACGAGGCTAAGCACAGTTAGCTTTTTACTGTGGTCTCTGTATCAGTCCACTGTCTCATTGCTATAAAGGAATACCCAAGTCAGTAATTTATAAAGAAAGGAGATTTAATTGGCTCATGGTCTGCAGACTGTATAGGAAGCATGGTGTCAATATTGCTTGGCTTCTGGGGAGGCCTCAGGAAGCTTACATCATGGCAGAATGCAAAGGGGGGAGCAGACATGTCACCTGGCAAAAGCAGCAGCAAGAGACAGAGAGGGGAGGTGCCATGCATTCTTTTTTATTTATTTATTTTTATTTTTTGAGATGGAGTTTCGCTCTGTCACCCAGGCTGGAGTACAGTGGTGCAATCTCGGCTCACTGCAACCTCTGCTCCTGGGTTCAAACAATTCTCCTGCCTCAGCCTCCTGAGTAGCTGGGACTACAGGGTGCCATACACTCTTTTTTTTTTTTTTTTTTTTTGAGACAGCATCTTGCTCTATTGCCAGGCGCCAGGCTGGAGTGCAGTGGCGCGATCTCTGCTCACTGCAACCTCCGCCTCCCAGGTTCAAGCAAATCTCCTGGCTCAGCCTCCCGAGTAGCTGGGATTACAGGCGCACAGCACCATGCCCAGCTAATTTTTGTATTTTTAGTAGAGACGGGGTTTCACCATGTTGGCCAGGATGGTCTCGATCTCTAACCTCGTGGTCCGCTCACCTCGGTCTCCCAAAGTGCTGGGATTACAGGCGTGAGCCATGCACTCTTAAACAACCAGGTCTCATGAGAATTCACTCACTATTGTGGGGAAGAGCACCAAGCGGATGGTGCTAAATCATTCATGAGAAACCCATCCCCATGAACCAATCACCTCCCACCTGGCCCCATCTCCAACAGTGGGGGTTACAATTCAACATGAGATTTGGGTGGGACACAGACGCAAACCATATCAGTCTCCAGGTGACTATTTCATCAGGTTAGGGTAGTCCCAGGAGAACAGAAACCACTTCAACTGAGGGCAGTGAACACTAGGAAGAGGGTACTCAGGACTACTTGCATGTTGATAGGTGATCAGCACAGCCCACTCGAGGCTGGAGGGCCACAGAGAGAAGGCCTAGAATCACGGGGGGGTCTTCTGGTAGGAGCTACAGCTGCTGCCGAGCTGCTCCTCCCCCTTCTTTTTCCCTCTAGTCTCTGGCTCAGGTCTCCTATGGTCCCAGCCAGAAACCGGCTGAGCCTGGAGCCTGGGACAGGCAGGCAGCAGCAGGGCCTGCCCCTGAAGGGTGAGGGAGAAGGAAGGCCCAGATTTTTTTAAAGACTTTATATTTTAGAGCACTATTAGGTTCACAGCAAAATTGAGAGGAAGGTACAGATATTTCCCGTATTCCCCCTGCTCCCATAGTTTATCCGTTCCCGAGCGTGCAACCTCCTCAGATTGGCTTCTTTCACTTAATATGCATTAAGCTGCTTTCAATGCTTTTTCATGGCTTGAGAGCTGATTTCTTTTTAGCACTGAGTGATATCCATCGACTGGATGTCCCACAGTTTATTTATCCGCTCACCTACTGAAAGGCATCTTGGTTGCTTCCAAGTTTGAGCAATTATGAATAAAGCTGCTACAAACATCCATGTTCAGGTTTTTGTGTGAACACAACTTATCAACTCCTTTGGGTAAATACCAAGGGGTGTGATTGCTGGATCATCTGGTAAGCGTATGTTCAGTTTTATAAGAAACCACCAAACTGTCTCTTAGGGTGGCTATACCATTTTGCTCTCCCACTAGCAAGGAATGAGAGTTTTCCATTGCTCGACATTCTCACCAGCATTTGGTGTTATCCGTGTTCTGGAATTTCGGCCATTCTAGTCGGTGTGTAGTAGCGTCTCATTGTTGCTTTAATTTGCATTTCCCTGATAACGTATGATATGGAGCATCTTCTGAAACCCTTATTTGCCATCTGCCTGTCTTCTTTGGGGGAAGCTTTCTGTAAAGATTTTCGACCCAGTTTTTTTTTTTCTTTCTTTGCTTTGTGACGGAGTCTCACTCTGTCACCCAGGCTGGAGTGCAATGGCACAATCTCGGCTCACTGCAACCTCTACCTCCCGGGTTCAAGTGATTCTCCCGCCTCAGCCTCCCAAGTAGCTGGGATTACAGGTGCCCGCCACCACGCCGGGCTATTTTTTTCATTTGTTTGTTTGTTTAGGCAGAGTTTCTCTTGTTGCCCAGGCTGGAGTGCAATGGCAGGGTCTCGGCTCACTGCAACCTCCGCCTCCCAGGTTCAAGTGATTCTCCCGCCTTGGCCTCCCAGGTGGCTGGGATTACAGGTGCCCGTCACCACACCCGAACTAATTTTTGTATTTTTAGTAGAGATGGGGTTTCACCATGCTGGTCAGGCTGGTCTTGAACTCCTGACCTCAGGTGATCCACCCTCCTTTGCCTCCCAAAGTGCTGGGATTACAGGCGTGAGCCACCGCACCTGGCCTCGTTAATTGATTTTTGAATGTTAAGCCAGTCTTGCCTACTTGGGATAGATCGTACTTGGTCACAGTCACAGTTCTTTGTTGAATTCTATTTGCTAATACTTTGTTGAAGATTTTTATGTCTACGTTCACGAGAGATATTGGTCTGTACTTTTCTTTTCTTGTTATATCTTTTTCTAGTTTTGGCATTAAGGTGATGCTGGCCTCATAGAATGCATTAGAAAGTATTCTCTGGCTTCTTCTGAAAGAGACCATAAAGAGCTGGTATCTCTTATGATATCTCGTAATGATGGGATATGTCCCGAGAAATGCATCATTGGGCAATTTCCTTATTGTGCGAACATCACCGAGTATGCATATACAAACTTACATGGATTAGCTTACTGCTCCCAGGCTACAAACCTGTACGGCATGTTAGTGTACTAATTGAGTAGGCAATTGTAACATAATGGTAAGTATTTGTGTATCTAAACATATCATAAGTATTGTAATCCCCGTCATGTATGTGGTCTGTCATTCACCGAAAGGCCCTGATGTGCCACATGACTGTTTCTTCCTTAAATGTTTGGTAGAATTCAACAATGAACCCATCTGGGCCTGGTGCCTTATTTTTCGGAAGGTTATTAATTACTGAGTCAGTTTCTTTACTAGATATAGGCCTATTCAGATGGTTTATTTCTTTTTGTGTGAGTTTTGGCAGGTTGTGTCTTTCAAGGAATGGATTCATTTTATGTAGATTCCAAAGTTCTGGGCATACAGTTTTTCATAGGATTCCTTTATTATCCTTTTAATATCCATGGGATCTACAGTGATGTTCTCCCTTTCATTTCTGACATTAGTAATTTGTGTTCTCATTTTTTTCCTAGTTAGCAAGAGCCATACAAATTTTATTTATCTTTTCAAAGAACCAGCTTTCGGTTTAATTGATTTTGCCTGTTAATTTACTGTTTTCAATTTTATTGATTTCTGCTATAATTTTTATTTTAAATATTATTTTATTTTTATTTTCTGTAGAGATACGGTCTCACTATGTTGCCCAGGCTAGTCTCAAACTCTTGAGCTCAAGCAATCCTCTGCCTCACCCTCCCAAAGCACTGAGATTACAGGCATGAGCCACCATGCCTGGCCTGCCATAGTTTTTATTATTCCTTTTCTTCTGCTTACTTTGAATTTAATTTGCTCTTCTTTCTCGTTTCCTAAGGTGGAAGCTTAGATCATTCATTTTAGGTCCTTCTTCTTTTCTAATATATGCAGTCAATGCTGTAAGCTTCCCTGTAAGCATTGCATTCACTGCATCCCACACATTTTAGTAAGCTGTGTTTTCATTTTCATTTAGCTCAAAATACTTATAAATTTCTCTTGAGATTTCTTCTTTATCCGTGTGTTATTCAGACACATGTTGTTTAATCTTCAAGTATTTGGGGACTTCCAGTTAACTTTCTGTTACTGATTTTCTTGTTTAATTCCACTGTGTTCTAAAGAAACACTGTGTAATTCTATAATTTTACATTTAAGGTGTGCTTTATGGCCCAGAATGTGGTCCATCTTGATGAATGCTCCACGGGAGCCTGAGAAGAATGTGTACTCTGCTGCTGTTGGATAAAATATTCTGTAGATGTCAATTATATTAGGTTGATTGATGGTGTTGTTGAGTTCAACTATGTCCTTCCTGATTTTCTGCCTGCTGGATGTGTTAATTTCTGACAGAGAGGGTATTGAAGGCTCTAACTTTGTCAATGGACTTATCTATTTCTTCTTGCTGTTTTATCAGTTTTTGCCTTATGTATTTGAACACATCATTGTTAGGCACTTACATATTAAAGATAGTTATGTATTCTTGGAGAATCGACCCCTTTATTGTTGTGTAATGCCCTTTTTTTTTTCCTGAGACAGTTTCACTCTTGTTGCCCCAGGCTGGAGTGCAGTGGATCGATCGATCTCGGCTCACCACAACCTTCCTCTGCCTCCTGGATTCAAGCGATTCTCCTACCTCAAACTCCCAAGTAGCTGGGATAACAGGCATGCACCACCACGCCCAGCCAATTTTTGTATTTTTAGTACACACGGGGGTTTGTCCATGTTGGTCAGGCTGGTCTCGAAGTTCCGACCTCAGGTGATCCACACGCCTCCGCCTCCCAGAGTGCTGGGATTACAGGCGTGAGCCAACATGTCCAGCCAATCTCTATCTTTTAATTGGTGTACTTAAACTATTGATATTTAATGATTATTGATATAGTTATCTACCGTATTTGGTGCTGTTTTCTCAATTTTTGCTCTTGTTTCTATTTTTGTTTTCTGCTCTTTTTCTTCCTTTTGTGGTTTGAATTGAGCGTTTCATATGATTCTATTTTCTCTCCTTTCTTAGCATATCAGTTATACTTCTTTTTTAATACCTTTTCAGCAGTTGCCCTAGAGTTTCTCATATTCATTTACACTAATCCAAGCCTGCTTTCAAATAAGACCGCACCACTTCACAGGTAGTGTGAGTACCTTATAATAACAAAATAATCCTAGTACTTCCCTCTTGTCCCTTGGGTCGTTGCTCACCTTCATTCCACCTCTATATTAGGCTACATAGGCGTATATGTGTAATCTACACATAAGCACACATAATCAAATACATTGTTGCTATTATTATTTTGAAGACACTGTTATCTGTTAGATCAATTAAGAATAAGAAAAATAAAAGTTTTTCTTTACTTTCATTTATTTCTTCTCTGATGCTCTTCCTTTTCCTTACATAGATCCAAGTTTTCTACCCTATGTCATTTTCCCATCTTCTCTAAAGGACTTCTTTTAACATTTTCTGCAAATGCAGGTCTACTTGGCAGACACATTTCCTTAGGTATTTATTTCTCTGAGAGCGTTTTTCTATTCTCCATCAAGTCTTGAAGGATAACTTCCAGGGATACAGAATTCTAGGTCGGTGGAGTTTGTGTCACAACACTGGAAACATTTCACTCTGCCCTTCCTTGCCTCCAGGATTTCTGAGAAGTTGGAGGTAATGATTCCAAAGCGGTTCCTTTTCCTCCCCCTGCCAGATGCATGAAGAAGTTATTCTCTGATATTTTACTGTAAGAACCTGCTCAAGCTCCTGGAGGTAAAACTCACAAAAGCATGCTCACCCCATCACTGGCCACCCCTGAAGTTTTTAGCTTTGCAATTTGTCCATACCTAGCCTCCAGCAATCTGTCAAATTACAGCTCAGGTCTCCCCCTCCAGCAGTGGTTCCCATGGATGTTTCTGCCAGTGGTGGTGATTCTCTGTATCTGCCCGTCTGTCTCTCCAACTGCCAGGGCAGTGGAAGTGAGCTTTTCTTATGGGTCTAAGAAAAGCTGTTGATTTTTCAGTTTGTTCAGCTTTTCACTTGTTACCCCACAGCTTTAGGCTTTTACATGCCATTTTGCTTTCTCACCGTTCTCTATCTACGTGGGTTTCCTGCTCACCGCCATTCTTCAGACCACTGTTGCTCCACGTGTCTGAGTTTGCTAGACTTGGTTCCGGAATGTTTCCTTCCAGATCATCACTTATTTCTAAAATGGGGATCATTCCCATGAACTAGTTACTGACTTATGCCCAATGACCCTGCCCTTCCAAGCTAAGTGTCACTGATTTGTCCCTCAGAAGTGCCAGTTCATTGAACAACTGTCTGAACTCTTCAGAGACCCATCTGCTCTCAGCAACCTCCCTCAGTTTGGGTGAATAAATGTAAATTAATGAAAAAAGCAGTAATAGTGTCTGGCAAAGCAGAACTCAAAGAATAGTAAATGGTATCAAAAAAGTATAATTCCTTGTCGAGAAGGAGACCACTTTGCCATAAAGAGGTAACTGTAATGAATCTTTATGAACCTAGCAGCATCTATTAGAGAAAGTACAATTTGCTGGAAGTATGTAAAGAAGAAATGGGC
Source organism: Ateles fusciceps (assembly GCA_036589455.1). NCBI lineage: Eukaryota > Metazoa > Chordata > Mammalia > Primates > Atelidae > Ateles > Ateles fusciceps. The sequence goes on along the minus strand of JAZHEH010002527.1, from coordinate 384,166 downwards.
AAAGACCAAGAACAGGAAACAAGCTGGCTAGAACTCTAATCCATGGCTTTGGCTTTCTAACTATGTATCCAATTGTGAATGCTATAGAGAATGTGCTCTGTCTAGTTCCAAGGACAAATTTACAAAAGACGATAATATTATGCTGCAAAGGAAATCGGAATCAATTACCCAAAAGGCCTTGGCCGCTGAGAACCACTCTGCACCCAGCACACCTGGAGCTGCTGCCGCTGCCGCTGCCACCTGGTCCTGCTCTCCGCCTTGGCTCTGCCCTCCTCCGAGCACCTATTGCTACTGAAAGTTCCAGATTCTAGAGGTGTGTGCACTTTGGTCTCCTCCAGTCAAAGGAGTGTGCCCCAAGAGCAGGGCTCAAGCCAGTGGAAGTGCCCGGCCCAAAGTAGGCATTGACATGTCAGTTCATTGAATGGATAACTTCCACAAAGACACTTACATCTCTCTTGCTTTTGTTCTTGGTGTCAAGGAGGAAATGGCATCTTTGCAGATTTCTTCAGTGTCTCTACCTCCAGAGTCTAGCGTGACAGGCAGTGGGAGGGTTGTGACTTTAGACAGAGTGACAGGGAAGTCTTGCTTTGTAGAAATGCACAACAAGGTGATGCATAGAAAACCAAGTGGCGAGTGAGGAAAAGGCAACCCGGTCACTCTAGGCCGAGGCTCCCAGGAGAAGGAAACCGGATGGAGTTTCTGGGTTGTGGTCTGGCCTCGGCTTCCCTGACAGTTGGTTTGTGGGAAAGCCAGTGGGCAAGATCGTTAGCGACTCCTGGGAAGCAGGGGATCTGCAGTCGCGCACCTGACAGGGCCGGGATGGGAACTAGAGACTGCACACGTCTGTCTGTGAGTCACGCTTTGCCGTTCCAGGCTGGCTGCCCTCAAGCCTAGGAGCTGGTCAGGCTAAACCCTCCTCTCAGGGTCTCCTTCGCGTCTCCCGTGTGTTGGTGCTGGTGTCCCTGTAGCCTTTGTCTCCTCGTTCTTGTCTATCCCCGAGTGTGGTGCGGCAGAACCTCTCGCAGTGCTCTCAGAGAGTGTGTGTGGAGAGAACTGTTTGAGAACCTGCATGTCTGACAATGTTTCTGTCCACTCATGCCATTGGTGATGTGGCTACATGTGGAATTCTAGGTTGGAAATGATTTCCCTCCAACATTTGGAGGTAATTGCTCCATTAGCTCCAGGTGTTGTCGTCACTCTGTGTGTGTGTGTGTGTGTGTGTGTGTGTGTGTGTGCGCGCGCGCTCATTACCTGTATATTATGATGTTTTGACATCTTTTCTAAAAACTCGAAAAAATGAAAATGAAAAGCCCTTTCTGGATGGGGGAGACTGTCCTCCCAGGGCCAGCCAATTCCTAGAGAGAATGAAGGGCCCTGCCCCGAGAGGACTTTGGGGTGCAGAGTGAGCAGCCCAGGGCCTTTCCTCCTCCCTCTGGCTGGTGCACCCCAGGAGGCAGATCGCCTCTGCCTTCACCATCCCAGAGCCAGGCGCCAGGCAAACAGAGACCAGCCCTGTGCCTTAAGCTCCCTAAACTGCTGGGCCTGCCTGGCCTTGCCTTTGCTGTGGAAACCCCAGTAAAGGCTCCTGCCTTCAATTTTCCTGTTGTCCTGTATTCTGCCTCCGACCCCCTGTGCTTCCCCATTGGGCCCCATGTGCCGGGTCGTGTCTCCCACGTCTAGGACCTTCGAGGATAGTCGACTCCGTTTCTTCCTGAGCCTCTGCTGTGTCTCAGTTGACTCACTGTTGCATTACAAAAATGTAAGCCGACCATTCCGCTTCCTGCCTCTACACTGAACTCTTGCTGGAAGCTCGTTGAACCTTCCCCGTGTCCTAGGTGCTCTGAGATGTCATGGTGATGTGCCTAGGAGAGGCTCTGTGCTCAGCCACGCGGTGAGCCTTTTCTACTTGTCAATTTCTGTCTTTCAGTCTGAGAGAACAACGAGAAGCTCGGGACATCGGGGAATCGGCCCTAGTGGACTCTGCTGGGGGAGACTTGGCCGCGCTGCTTGCGCGAGGAATCCACGATACCCACCTCATTCAGATTCCCCAGAGAAGACACTCGTAACAAGCTGCCTGGAGGGCCGGGGCCTGGTTGAGAGTTCTGGGAGTGGAGCAGGGGGAGGGGATGCCGGCTCTGCGCAGGCAGAGGGCACCGGCTCACAGCGTGGCTCTGCTCCTGGTAGAATTTCACTGCCTTCCATTGGACCTGGTGTCCCACAGTTCACTGACTCCTTTGCCCTCTCCAGAGAATGAAGTCCCCCATTTCTGTCAGGATGGAGGAGGCACAGTTGCCCAGTGGCACACAGGCAGAAAGGTTTGCCTGGGACTGAGGCCATTCAGAGGACACGGGACTGGCAGTGCTGAAAGTGGCTGGAACAATAGGTTACCCTGGCACCCCGGCATGCAGAGTGCTTAGTAACCATATTAGTAACCAGCTTTCACCCAGTCCTTTTTCCTTTTTTTTTTCTTTTCTTTTTTTCTTTTTCTTTGTTTTTGTTTTTGAGACAGGGTCTTGCTCTGTCTTCCAGGCTGGAGTGCGATGGCACAATCCCGGCTCACTGCAACCTCCGCCTCCCGGGTTCAAGCATTCTCGTGCCTCAGCCTCCAAAGTCACTGGGATTACAGGCATGTGCCACCACGGCTGGCTAGTTTTTGTATTTTTGGTAGAGACGGCGTTTTGCCATGTTGCACAAGCTGGTCTGGAACTCCTGGGCTCAAGTGATCTCCCGCCTTGGCCTTCCAAGTTGCTGGGCCCACAGTTGCATGCCACAACATTTGGCTAATTTTTAAATTTCTCTGTAGCAACTAAGCTCCACTATGTTTGTTGCCTGGGCAGTCCTCCTGCCTTGGCCTCTCAAAGTGCTTAGATTGCAGTGTGAGCCACCACACCCAGCCTCTGTATACTTTAAGCAACACACAGTTTGTTTTATGTAGGCTATACCTTGATACGGTTGTTTGAAATAGGGTGCATCAAATATATTGCACGGTTTAAAGAACAATTCTAAATTGAACACACATGCAACCATTTCCTTACTCATAGTAATGGAGCTATTCTCATTTTATTCTTGAAGATGTATCATTTTGCCCCTCATATTTAAGTTTTCAATCTATTGAAATTGATTTTGTAATGGTGTGAAGTAGACGTTCACCTGCCTTTCTTTTCCTTTTTTTGCAGTTTAGGTGTTTGGGGTGTTTTTTGTTTTTCGGTTTTTTGTTTTTTTTTTCAGACAGTCTCACTCTGTCACCCAGGCTGGAGTGCAGTGGTGAGATCTTGGCTGTCACCTCTGTACCCCCCGGGTTCAAGCAATTCTCCTGCCTCCGCCTCCCAAGTAGCTAGGATTACAGGCACCCACCACCACGTCTGGCTAATTTTTGCATTTTCAGTACAGGCAGGGTTTCACCATTTTGGCCAGGCTGGTCTTGAACTCCTGGCCTCAAGTGATCCACCTGCCTTGACCTCCCAAAGTGCTGGGATTACAGGCATGAGCCACCACGCCCGACCTTTCCTTGTTTATGATCTCAAGGGAATGCTTTCAACTTTTTTGTCACTAAATATGATGATGCTATAACTATCTTAATAAATCCTTTGCTAAGGAAGTTCATTTTAATTTTTACGTTCCTGACTTTTCTTTTAATTATGAATGGATATTGAATTTTATCCAATGCTTTTTCTGTGCCTATTATGGAGATCATGTAATTTTTCTTTTTCTCTTTTTTTTTTTTCCTTTTTGTGGAGACGGGGTCTTCCTATATTACCCAGGCAGGTCTCGAACTCCTGGGCTCAAGCTATCCTCCCGCCTCTGCCTCCCAAAGAGCTGGGATTACAGGCGTGAGCCACAGCGCCAGGCCTCTTTTTCTTTTTTTGTTGTTTTTTTTTTTTGAGACAGGATCTCGCCTTATCACCCAGGCTGGAGTACAGTGGCCTGATCTCAGTTCACTGCAGCCTCAGCCTCCTGGGCTCAAGCGATCCTCCTGCCTCAGCTCCCCCGAATAGCTGGGACAACAGGCGAGTGCCACCACTAGCAAATTTTTTTTGTATTTTTTGTAGAGACAAGGTTTTGCCATGTTGGCCAGGCTGGTGTCAGTCTCCTTAGCTCAAGCGATCTGCCTGCCTTAGCCTCCCAAAGTGCTAGGCTTACAGGCATGAGGCACCACACCCTGCCAATCATGTAATTTTTCTTCTTTAACATTAATATGGTCAATTACAATAAATGATTTTCTATTGTTAAACACTTTGCACTCCTGAGATAAACACAGCTTGGTCACCTTGTATTATCTTTTTGTTTTGTTTTGAGATGGCGTCTCGCTCTGTCACCCAGGATGGAGTGCAGTGGTGCAGTCTTGGCTCACTCCGCCTCCTGGGTTCAAATGATTCTCTTGCCTTAGCCTCTCCGAGTAGCTGGAATTATAGGTGCACGCCACCATGCCCAGCTAACTTTTTTTTTTTTTTTTTGTATTTTTAGTAGAGTCTGGGGTTTTGCCATGTTGGCCAGGCTGGTCTCAAACTCCTGACCTCAAGTGATCCACCCACCTTAGCCTCCCAAAGTGCTGGGATTGCAAGCATGAGCCACTGTGCCCAGTCCAGTCACCATGTATTAACATTGTTATATATTGCTAATATTTTGTTTTGGATTTCTGCATCTATGCTTACAAGTAAAGTTGGCTTATAATTTTCTTTCTCATAATGTCCTTGACAGGTTTTGGTTTCAAGGTTATGTTTGCCTTCTAACAAGAGTGGAGCCTCTTTGTCTTAAATTCTCTGAAAGTGTTTGTGTAAAATTAGAACTATTGCTTCTTGAATATTTGATAGATCTTGCTGATGAAGTCATCTAGGCCTGGAGTTGGTTTGAAGGGAAGATATTTGATTACTAGTAAAAAATTTATGATTGTATGACTATTTAGAGTCTCTGCTTTTTCTTGAGTCAATACTTGTAATTTCTTTTTCTAGGACTTGGTTCATTTCAACTGTATTTCCAAATGTATTGGCATAAAGTTATTCACAGTAGCCATTACTTTGAAATCCTGTCTGCATCTGTGATTATATGCCATTTTCCATTCATAGTATAGTTTTTGTGTGCCTTTTCTCTTGTTCTCTCAATGAGGACTGTAAATGTCATTAGTCCTGCAGGGAAGCTTCTGCCTCTGACAGGCATCACTGCTTTGCTCCCTACTCTAAGGAGCCATCTGTGTGAAGTTTTTCCTTTTCTCAACAATCATGTCGCCATCCTCCTGGCAATAGTATAGTTTGGTGTCTGAAGTGGGAATGACACAAAGACCCCATCCATAAGTAGGTAAACTTTATTTCAAACTTCAGAAAAAGCATATTTTCTCCAAACTTAAGCAGAACATTGTTATGAGAAAAAAACTGGACTCTCTTGCACTCTATTTCTGTTGGAAGATCACAACCATGTTGCTCATTCTTTCTTATTAAGATTCCCATATCTGGTGTTTCTTGGAGATGTATCTAGGTCAACATGACCCAAGTTTAACCCACACAACTCATAAAAACATGGCAGACTTTTAGCCCTTGGGAAACGAACTTGTTTTGGCCATACTAAAGAGACTCATGTAAACCCTCCTCTTCCTCTAAAGCCTGTCCCTGAGAGCTCCAACTCCCCTTCAGCCAGCTTTTCCTTTTCGGGCTGCCTCGCTGCTCTTAGACCTATGCTCATCATCTCCCCTGGCTGTTTTCATTGTTTAGAGGTTTACCCCAATGTTCTGGGCCTCAGGATAGCTGCCACTGGAGCACAGCCGTGGACCGGGAAGTCCCAGAAGGACCCAGAGGGTCACTGAGTCTCTCACCTTCCTTCCCAGGAGGACTGTCACTGAGTGAGGAGCTGAATTTTGGTCACGGCAATTGTGCTGGTTTCCGAGCTCTCATCTGTCCAAGTCTGATGTCCACTGGAAGTTTCTGGTCCTTTGGCCTGTCTTGGTTTGTTCCTCTTGTCTCCGAGAGTGAGAGACCAAAAGTCCTGTTTCTGTAAATCACGGCTATGTGCCACTATACAAAACTGACAAGACCCCTTAGGACACTTGTCTTCCAATTTTGAAACTGGAAGCCTGGATGAAGTGTTCTGTCTCCCAGATTAAAATCTTGAAAATACTTTTGTAACACCATCTATTGTCTTCTCTGTGCTTCCCGTCTGTGGCCAGAATTGTGCCCAAGAGCCTGGGCCAGAGCCAGCCGAGTAGCCCTGCCCTGTGGACCCAGGGGTCTTTGTACGGTTAACTTGTAGCTACGGCTGGAGAACTGGTTCTGCCTGTCTTTTGAGCCTTCCTGGCTGTGCACACCACTGAGTCACCACCGAAGGGGGATCAGGGCTTGTGCCTGTGTTCTCCAGGGAAAAGACATACATATAGCTGGGGAACTGGGACAGGATCACAAGACAGCTGTCCCCCGGGATAATGGACTCCCAGGGAAGAATGTGGCTCCTGGGGGTTGGCTCCAGGGCACCCGAGACTTCTCCATCACGGTCATGGGAGTCTGAGTCTTATACTGGGAGGGAAGTAAGTGAGTGGTGGCCAGCGTGGCCTATCTGCCTCCCATGAGACTGATCTCTACTTGAACTCTTTGAGGCTGGTCCTTTTGCTCCGAATAACCAGAGAAATCCCAGGAAAATACACACATTGGATGGGATGGAATAAGGTGACAGGATGCCAGGAGAAGCTGTGGGTGCCAGTGTGAAGTGCAAGCTTCAGCACTGAGTCCCAACCCACCCTCCATCCACACTTTCTGCAGTGCTGTGCACAGTCTGGAGCAGCCCCTCTGCCCACCAGTCCTCACCTGGGGGTTCCTGAGCTGATCAACTCTGCACCCAAGGGACATCCTGAAACTCTGTAGCCATCAAAGACCCCCCGTCCGGGCACAGTCACAGGGGAGGGACTCATGTCCTCTGGGGAGGCTTCCTTGACACTCTCCAGCATGCTGGAGAGTTTGATAAGATTCTTCTGTTGGGTGGCCGGGCATGGTGGCTCATGCCTGTAAACCCCAACCCTTTGGGAGGCTGAGGTGGGAGGATCACTTGAGCCCAGGAGTCCGAGGCTGCAATAAGCTACAATCATGCCACTACACTCCAGCCTGGGTGACAGAGCAAGACCTTATCCCTAAATTTTTTTTATTGAAAAAAAGGTGATCCTGCTGGATGATGGTAGGGCTTTTTTTTCTGTGCAGCTGTAACAAGAGTAAAGGGGAGGAGTTTCCTCGGAAGGATACTTTTGACCACTTGCAAAGGAAATGAACGAATGAAGATGCCGAGGCTCTCACAGCTGATGGAACCGCTTTCTGGTTCATTCGCTTCCAAGACTCTGTGGAGAAAAACGTTTTAAAATGTAAGGCCAAACCTCTGATAATGTAAAAGTACTGGGCTTTTAAGAGAAACTGTCAAAGTTAGAGTTTTTCCACGAAGAGAAACTCTCCACACAGATGGGGGGCAAGACAGCTACCTCAGCTGGGCACTAGAGGCCCTGGCCACCCTCACAGCCTGGTCAGTGGTGGCACGGGGGCTGGCGGGCCTCATCAAGTAGCTTGACTTCTCTCTGACTTCCAGGAGAGGAAGCCCATGAGGCACTACTCCACTCCCTGCTTGGTTAAGGACAGGTGGGAGAGGGGGAGGCTACAACCAGGCTTCAAAGTTATTAGGATGGGCCGAGTGCAGTGGCTCACGCCTATAATCCCAGCACTCTGGGAGGCCGAGGCAGGTGGATCACTTGAGGTCAGGAGTTCAAGACCAGCCTGGCCAATATGGCAAAATCGCGTCTCTACTGAAAGTACAAGATTTAGCCGGGTGTGGTGGCGGGCGCCTATAATTCCAACTACTTGGGAGGCTGAGGAGGCTGAGGCAAGAGAATCGCTTAAACCCAGGAGGCAGAGGTTGCAGTGAACCGAGATCTCGTTACTGCACTCCAGCCTGGGCAAGAGAGTGAGACTCTGTCTCAAAGAAAAAAGACAAAAAGGTTATTAGGATGGCCCTGGGACGGAGAGAACCAGGGACAGCAAGGGCCTGGCCAGGGTAGGACAGCTGCTGCAGGAACAGCGACCCAGCAGCTGGACGTACAGAGAGCCACACAGAGGGAGACTGAGCCCTGGCTGGCCTGGTGGGCCACACCGCAGGCCACACCCAAAGAGCTGGTCCTGGGGCACAGAGCGCCTCTGAGCAGGAAATGACAGAGGAAGTTTTGGGTAGCTTTACTGATAAAGACCTGTGAAACAAAACAAGACTGTGTGATACCAATCAGCAAACATTTCAGTCAAGCAGAGTGGAAGGAAGACTGCTTTATCTTTCTGTCCCCCTCTAGTGAGAATTATGTCGAAGACTGCAGCCAAAACGGCGGAAAGAGAACGCTAATGTCGGTAGCTCCCGTCCCAAGTGTGGTAACAGGAACGAGAAAACTGTACTTGGCTGCCTTTTGTTCTGTTAGCGTCTTTAAATTTGTAATTTGTTGTGATTTCTTGTCTTTTTCTACATAAATAGACACATTTGTAAGTGATTTAGAATTCTGAAAGAGGAACCCTAAATTATAAAAATGTTGTCTCTCTACAATGTGAGTTTTCCCTTGTATATACATCGTAACCTGTTCAGAAATTTTTATTAAATGAAATAAGTTGATGTTGTGGAGGCAAATCATGTTTTTTTCTGTGCACAAAGGCAGTTTTTAAACACTGAAATGGGGCCGGGAACGGTGCCTCGTGCCTGTAACCCCAGCACTTTGGGACGCCGAGGCGGGTGGATCACCTGAGGTTGGGAGTTCAAGACTAGCCTGGCCAACATGGCGAAACCAGCTCTCTACTAAAGATACAAAAATTGGCCGCGCATGGTGGGGTGCACCTGTAGTCTCAGCTACTGAGGAGGCTAAGGCATGGGAATCTCTTGAACCTGGGAGGCGGAGGTTGCAGTGAGCCCGGATGGCACCACTGCCCTCCAGCCTGGTGACAGAGCAAGACTCTGCCTCAAAATAAATAAATACTGAAATGGGAAAACAGAAAAATAAATCATAGAATTTTTGGATATTACACTTTAACAAGTAAAATTAAAACATTAAAACATCTATAAATAACCATATAAAACCAACCATATAAAACCAGGCTATTAGTAAAAATCTAAATGGTCATCCTGCTTCCTAAATATACTCTTTCTCTAAAAAAGTTTTTGGCCGAGAGAACATGGAAAACTGGGGGATTTTTCCTCCACTGTTACAACGCCCTGCTTGCTAAGCCACGTGATAAGAAACAAGGAAACGCATATTGCTATCAGGCCAAAACTGAACCTTCATGAAGAAGCTTCAGGAATCACTACTGTGTTAAATACACTTACTAATATCAGAAGGGCTTTAATAACATAGAAGACAGTTGGGGAGAGGCAGAGCAACACGGCCCAGCAGGAGGGGGAGCAGCACACACTGGGGTCTGTGGGGACTAGGGGAGGGACCCCGGGGGTAGGGAGGTTGGGGGAGGGAGTAACATGGGGAGAAATGCCAGATACAGGTGACAGGGGGGATGGAGGCAGCAAACCACCTTGCCGTGCGTGTACCTATGCAATCCCTGCATGTTCTGCACATGTACCCCAGAACCTAAAGTGCAATAAAATATATATTTTTTTTAAAAAGCACTTTCCTAAGATCCAAAAATCAGGTGAGTGATCACAGGACCTGTTGGACTTCACATCACTGAAAGAGGCCCTGAAGAGGGTAGGAAGGACAGTCTTGAATCGCCCTCCCCCACCACCCCCCGAAACCCCAGCAGCAGCCGCGTGGTGCAGAGAGAGAATCTGTGCACTTGGAGGAGGGCGGGCACGGTGACTGTGGGGCTGCCCTGTCGCAGCAGAAAGCAACACGGGGCAGAACTCAGCGGGCGCCCACAGAGGGACTGTTTAGACCAGCCCTAGCCAGAGAGAAATCGGCCATCTTCAGCGGATGGCACCTGGGTTCCCATGGCCTAAAGTACTCAGGGGCCCGACATCAACCTGAAAGGCAGGCTAGGCCACAAGGACGGCAATTCCTGGGCAAGTCCTGGTGCTGGACTGGGCTCGGAGCCAGAGGACTTGGGGAGAGGAGAGGGAAGGGTAGGGAGGACGCTGTCTTGCTTCTTGGATACTAGCTCAGCCGCAGGAAGACAGGGCACGGGTCAGAGTCATGAGGCCCCCGTTCCAGGCCCTAGCTCCCAGATGATGTTTCCAGACACACCCTGGGCCAGAAGGGAACCGCCTCCCTTGGAGAAGGAGCCAGTCCTAGCGGGACACATCACCTCCCGACTGAGGAGCCCTTGGGCCCTGAAGAACAGCAGCGAGACCCCAGCCACACTCGCGCTGTCTCGGGTGAGACTCAGAGACACGCGGGACCCAAGTGTGACCCAGCACGTTCCCAGCTGTGGTGGCCACAGGCCGAGACCTCTTCTGCTTGAGGAAAGGAGAGGGAAGAGGAAAGGGGACTTTGTCTCGCAGCTTGGGTGCCAGCTCGACCACAGAGGACGAGGACACCAGGTGGGTTCCTGGGCTCCCCAGTTCCAGGCCTGGGCTCCTGGTGGCATTTCTGGGTCTGCCCCGGGGCCAGGGGGGAGCCCACTGCCCTGCAGGGAGAGGTGCAGTCCTGGCAGCATTCGCCACAAGCTGACCGAGGGCCCTTGGTCCCCAAGTGAACATGGGCAGTAGCCTGGCGGTACTCCCGGTGGGCCCGGGGCAGTGCTGGCCATGGGGTGAGGCTTCTCTGCCTGTGGAAAGGGAGGCAAGAGTGGGAAGGCTGGTATCTCCCAGCTTAGCTACAGTAGAGCAGAGCACCAGCTAGACTCCTGAGGCTCCCAACTCCAGACCCTGGCTCCCAAATGGCATCTCTGGGTCTGCCCAGAACTGGGGGAAACTTGCCACCCCAGAGGGAAGGACACTGGCCTGGCTGGCTTTGCCACCTGCGAGAACCACAGGGTTACCAGGCTTGGGGTGCCCCCTAAAGCAGATGAAGCTGCAGTGACCACAAACTTACATCCCAGAGGTCAAGGATAAAGAAAGGATCGCGGTTGGGTGTGGTGGTGCACGCCTGTAATCCCGGGAGGCCAAGACAGGTGGATCACCTGAGGTCAGGAGTTCAAGAACAGCCCGGCCAACATGGTGAAACCCTGCCTCTACTAAAAATATAAAAATTAGTATATATATTTTTTTTTACTGTAATCCCAGCTACTCAGGAGGCTGAGGCAGGAGAATCGCTTGAACGCGGGAGGCAGAGGTTGCAGTGAGTCAAGGTCGCACAATTGCACTCCAGCCTGGGCAACAGAGCAACACTCCACCCTAAAAAAATAGACGAACAAATAAAAAATAAAATAGCTAGAAGAGAGGTTTTGGCATGTTCGAACTGTAAAGAAATGATACTTGCATGAGGTGATAGATACACCCGCCCTGACTGGATATGCACGATTACAGTGTGTCAACAAAATCATCTAGGACTCCGGTGTCCTCAGTATTTCTTTATAAGAAAAATCCTTGAATTGATTAAATAGTTTTGTTTTTCGTTTAAAAGATGTATCTATTATTATTTTCTCATGAGAAATTTTATTATGTTGACCTCTCTCAACTCGTACGTCAGCATTTCTTACACTAAATAGCTAAGGTTTTGTAAATGTAAACACAAGTTGAACTAAACTGAGTTATAATAATGAATATCTGTATTTTAAAAATCAACCTTTTAAACTTCCAACAATAGCAATAATTTTGTAGCCCCTACAAAGTTACTCCGCCTTGTAAACGGAATAAATTTTAGTGTCATATTTGTCAAATTGCATTCATCGTCAGTGATCGTATTGTTTTGCAATGTCAGCCTACTATAATTTCTAAGATTCCCTCACCTACTGAGTTCGAGACCTGGGGTGGATAATACATTGAGGTAATTAGCAAGTAATGGTTACCTGGCTAATCTCCAAAGGAATGAAAATTCATAAAGACAAAATGCAAACGCACACAGTTATTTCTGACATATGCATTCTTGTCTATGCATGAACACAATGGCGCCACACAGCACTCATCAATCAGAAAATCACTGTAATAAACATTGTTTGTGCTGTGCCTGGATTTTTATTTACTTATTTTTTTTTCTTTATTAGACACAGGGTCTCACTTTGTCACCCAGGCTGGAGTGTACTGGTGCAATCCTAGCTCACTGTGGCCTCGAACTCCTGAGCTCAAGTGATCCTCCCATCTCAGCCTTCCAAGTATCTGGGATTACACACGGGTGCCACTACACCCAGCTAGTTGTTGTATTTTTACTTTTTGTAGAGATGGGACCTTGCTGTGCTGCCCAGGCTAGCCTCAAACTCTTGGTCTCCAAGCAATCCTCCCACCTTGGCCTCCCAAAGTACTGGGATTACAAGCATGAGCCACCGTGCCCAGCCTATGCCTGATTTTTAAATTTTTACCGTAAAATCTAAACTCTTAAAGCAATAAATAATACCACTACCTGAACATTTGTGTGTGTGTGTGTGTGAGATGGAATCTCACTCTGTCGCCCAGGCTGGAGCACGGTGGTGCGATCTCGGCTCACTACAACCTCCGACTCACAGGCTCAAACGATTCTTGTTTTAAAAATTTCTGTATATGGCCTGGCACAGTGGCTCACGCCTGTAATCCCAGCACTTTGGGAGGCTGAGGCGGGTGGATCACTGGAGGTCAGGAGTTTCAGACCAGCCTGGCCAACATGGCAAAACCCCGTCTCTACTAAAAAATACAAAAATTACCCCGCCATGGTGACGGGCACCTGTAGTCCCAGCTACTCAGCAGGCTGAGGCAAGAGAATCGCTTGAACCCAAGAGGCGGATGTTGCAAGACTCATCTAAAAAAGGGGAAAAAAAAAGTTTCTGTATAATGGAGTGCAGAGGCCTGCGTGCACGGGAGAAAGGGGTCTTTCGGTAATCATCAACATATTTTCAACCTCAAGTATTCTATCTAGAGCCAGAGATTGTTTTTCTCACCCTACTAGGAGCTCACAGCACTGCGAATCTGGTAACAGAGGTGCTTTCATAACTGCAGCCAATGATAAGAGAACGAGAAATCAAACAGAACAGATAGCAAAGGTGCTTCCTTTGTGGAGGAGGTAGAATTCCCACTGCTTATCACGTTACTTTCTCCTGTGTGTTGTTATCAAATATTGGGACTCTGGTTACATTGTCAAGGCCATGGGCCTTTCTGGTTCTAGGGCAGCTGTGCTCCTCTCTTAAGCAACTGACCCGTCTCCCCGGCAACTCTGAGATCAGCCCTCAAATTAACAACGACACTGACAAGGGTCTTCGGGCCACCATGTTTGGTGGCCAGCTGCTTGGGCCATCCAGGTTTGCCCCTTTGCCTGGCTTGGGTGACCCACTGTATGGTGCACACGAATAAAGGCTGATACCAACAAGAATGAGGCATGATCAGAATGCCTCGTAGTTATTCAAAGTGATTCAATGGGATTGTAAAATCTACCCTGTAGGCTGGGAGCAGGGGCTCACACCTGTAATCCCAGTACTTTGGGAGGCCAAGGCAGGAAAGTCGCTTGAAGCTAGAAGTTGGAGACCAGCCTGGGCTATATAGCAAGACCCTGTCTCTACAAAAAAGTACAAAAATCAGCTGGGCGTATTGGTGTGTGCCTGTAGTTCGAGGTACCTCGAGAGGCTGAGGCAGGAGGATCACTTGAGCTGTGATCAGGTCACTACCACAGCCTGGGTTACAGAGCAAGACATTGTCTCAAAAAAAAAAAAAAAAAAAAAAACTATCCTGTAAATGTATTAAAATGTCACTAATTTCAATGTATTTTGGTACAAAGGAAGGAAGTACTGATACATGCTAAAATTTAGACAGATCTCAAAAACATTATGCTCAGTGAAAGAAGCCACACAGAAAAAGTCACATATCATATGATTTGCTTTATGTGAAATATCCAGAATAGATGAATTCATAGATAGAGAAAAGCAGATCAGGGGTTGCCAGGGGGTAGGGGAGTAGGGGACAGGGAGTGGCTCTGTAATGAATATGAGGTTTCTGTATGGGATGATGAAGATTCTGAAAGTAGATAGTGGTGATGGTGGTACAGCATGCATTAGTAAATGTACTAAATGTCATTGAATTGTACACTTTTAGATGGCTAATTTTATGCTACTTAATTTTCACTTTAATTAAAAACCACAATATTGGCCAGGCATGCTGGCTCACACCTATAATCCCAGAACTTTGGGAGCCCAGGAACTCGACACCAGCCTGGCCAACGTGGTAAAACCCCCATCTCTCCAAAACAAGAAAACAAACAAAAATTTAGCCAGGTATGGTGGCACGCACCCATAGTCCCAGCTACCTGGGAGGCTGAGGAGGATTGCTTGAGACCACGAGGCAAAGTCTGCAGTGATTGGAGAGCGCACCACTGCACTCCAGCCTGAGCGACAGAGAGAGACTCTGTCTCAAACAACAACAACACAATGTATTTTGGTAACCGCATACCTTCTTGGGATGAATTTTAAATGTTTATTTTTTATGCAAGAGCTAACACATGTGCTCTCAGCACAATGACTTTTTTACCTTTTGAAAGATTGGACATTAATAGCATCACTGACTCACACAATGGAGATTTCCACACCCAACACAGCTAGAAACAAGTGGCCCAGCAGGACAGGGTCACGGTGCACAGCCGAGGTGTACCTTGGTGTCAGTGCAGTGGCTAGAACGCATCAAGTGGCGACAATGTGGACCCCAGTACTTGGAAAGTGGTAGTGCCACCGTCATAGACCCCCACTTTCCCCTATCAGAGATCTCAGTGCCAAGATCTACCAACTTCTTCCTGTTCCTTGGGTTTTCTTTTTTTTTTTTTTTTTTTGAGACAGAGTCTTACTCTTGTCGCCCAGGCTGGAGTGCAGCGGCACAATCTCGGCTCACTGCAACCTCCGCCTCCCAGGTTCAAGTGATTCTCCTGCCTCAGCCAAACAAACAAAGAAAATGCTCGTATAGGCTGGGCGCGGTGGCTCACGCCTGTAATCCCAACACTTTGGGAAGCTGAGGCGGGTAGATCACGAGGTCAGGAGCTCAAGACCAGCCTGGCCAATATGGTGAAACCCTGTCTCTACTCAAAATACAAAAATTAGCCGGGCGTGGTGGCACATGGCTGTAAGTTCTATCTACTTGGGAGGCTGAGGCAGGAGAATCGCTTGAACCCAGGAGGCCGAGGTTGCAGTGAGCTGAGATTGCGCTACTGCACTCCGGCCTGGGCAACAGAGGGAGACTCCATCTCAAAAAAATATAAAGAGGAGAAAGAAAGGAAGGAAGAAGGAAAGAAAGACATGCTTACATAACAAATGGGTTGTGCTTTAGAAAACGACAGCTATCTTTGATAGAGGAGTTTGGGCCGAGGACATATATTCATCTTGACTTTTATTTGTTCAAATGATTACATCGCTGACTAACCTCAGGTGAGTTTTATGACTGGGCAGGGAATGTGAACAGCGTGGGTTGGTTCAGGTTGTCCCTGAACAGTGTGGTGCTAAAGTCGGTGCCATGCCACTGCCCAGGGGCTACTTGGCTTCAGAACAAAGTGGTGATTTGTATCAGTGAATCCAAGTTGGTCCTCTTGCCTCCCAAGCTGTAATTGGATGCATGGAATTTTTAAGTACAACCTCATCAGAAATATCACTTGTAAATGCAAAGCTCAAATCATCAGATCCAAGACTCTAAGACACCCAGCCTTGCAGAACAAGGATGGAACGTGAGAGGGGGAAAGAATGGGCTAGAGATTACACCAATGACCTGGAGGGTCACAGCCTTACCTAGACTCACAGGGGCTGCAGTCAGACAGAGCGGGGACAACCTTTTGTTCAAAGGCAGTAAAAACCTTTTCAGAACAATGAAAGCAAATAATATCTCTTGTTGCACTATGTACAAAAGGTGAGACAGATCAATGGAATACGCACAATAACAGATAAAGGAAATACACAGGAAATGCACACAAGAAAAACACCTGGGTCCCTGAACGACAGGAAATAGTGCTGTTTAAATGTGTTTGCACTAAGGTTCTGTTAGAAATTTCTTCCCTAGCAGTGAAAGACAGTTAAAGGGAATCAGGTCATTGTATGTGTAAATCTTGATATTTTAACTGCATATGTATCGTATAAATTAAGCTTTTGTCTGATTTCCACTGTCTGTGAGAGTTAAAATTAAAAAAATAAACACTTGGCTGGACCACACATTGAATTAATGATCTTAACACAAAAATGATACTGAGGACCATGTGAATGCACTGATGTCACCAAACTGTATGTATACTTTAAAACAGTTATTTTACCACTATTTTTAAAAAGTTTTTAAGAAAAAAGTCTAATAAGATTTCTGGGTTCAGGCAGGAGTAGGAAGGCAGCAAAACCCAAATTTCCCCCACTTGTAAAGGAAGTCCAGACACAAGAAGAACGAATGAGCCCCCCTCCGCGATATACTGGAGGAGACCAGAACCTGTTCCATCAGAAAGCGCTAGGATGTGACAAAGCAGGGCGGGACTACAAAGGTCCCAGCGGTCCCGACCAGGATCCACCTCCGCAGGACAAGGCCCAGGTCCGCGCAGCATGGCCTGGGGGGCAAATGCGGGCCCCAGGAGAACTCCCAGGGGCCCCCCCGCCGCGGCAGCGGGGGGGCTTCCTGACGCGTGAGCGGCGTGGCGGCGCCAGAAGAGGGCGCCCAGGAGCCGAGCAGGAGGCCAAGCCCCGGGCCTTCCCGCGTTCCGAGGGGTCCCCGTGCTAAGGCAGACAGAAGGCGCCCAGCCGCCAACAGTGAGAACCAGAATCAGCAAAGGCCAAAGTGCGGCAGGCATTCGGACAAAGCAAAACGACCCACGGAGCAAAAGGGCCGCCGCTCACCGGAAAAAGAGTTGCACAGGGCCGAGGCAGGGGCCTCGCGGAGGCGTTCAGCTCCTTCCTGCCGCGAGCTCAGCTCGTTCTGCGGCTCCGGGTCCCAGGGCCGTTTGCCCAGCACTTTCCGAAGCCGCAGCCCCGCTCCAGACTCGCCGCACACATTTTTTTTTTTTTGACAGTGCTCGGAAACATGCATTTAATAAAGAAATCTAGGCATGCAGATTTCAAATAATGAGTCACATTGAAGTTTCCGATTCACACGGCCCCTTATGTCTCTCTTCTGCTTACACCGAAGATCAGGACCACAAAGTGAATTTGAATTTCTTTCTTTTCTTTTATTTCTTTTAGAGACAGGGTCTTGCTTTACGGCGCAGGCTGGAAGGCAGTGGTGTGATCACGGTTCACTGCAGCCTCTACCTCCTGGCCTCCAGCAATCCTCTGCCTCAGCCTCCTGAGTAGTTGGGACCACAGGTGTACATCACCACGCCCAGCTAATTTTTAAAATGGTTTTAGTAGAGATGGGGTCTCACTATACTACCCTGGTCTCAGACTCTTGGGCTCAATCGATCCTCCCACTTTAGCCCCCCAAAGTTCTGGGATTAGAGTCGTGAGCCACTGGGCCCAGCCACAAATTCCTTATTTTCTTTGTCCTACAATATGAACAACCCAGTTGGAACATAATACCAATGAGAAAAGAGAAGCCTGCCACGGGGAGGGGGAATGCAGACCCAGCAGGCAGGGTCTCAGTGGGAGGTGCAAGGTGAGAACCCTCCCACCCACCTGCTCCCAGCTGAGAGTCCATCTGGGTCTCCAGTGGGCAAGGACAAAAATCTCCATTTGGCTGAGAAGAAGTGACCGGCACTGGGTCAAAGCCAAACAAATCCTCGGTGGGAATTTAGCTCACACCTTGATTTTCTATTCATTAAATTTCACTCCTGTCGGAACTCATATAGGTGGAATCAGATAGTATTTGGTGTGTGTGTGTGTGTGTGTGTGTGTCTGTGTGTTTTGACATGGAGTCTTGCTCTGTTGCCCAGGCTAGAGTGCAGTGGTGCGATCTCGGCTCACTACAACCTCTGACTCCTGGGTTCAAGTGATTCTCCTGCCTCAGCCTCCCGAGTAGCTGGGACTATAGGCACACGCCACCAAAGCTGGTTAACTTTTGTATTTTTAGTAGAGACAGGGTTTCACTATGTTGGCCAGGCTGGTGTTGAACTCATGACCTTGTGATCCGCCTGCTTCAGCCTCCCAAAGTGCTGGGGTTACAGGTGTGAACCACCACGCCTGGCCAGTATTTGTTTTTTTATGATAGGCTTTGGGGGACATATCTTTCTGAAGGCTCTTTATGACTAAACCTTAAATAGTTTAATGACAGTGGAAATTCTCTGGACTAGATTGTAAATGTGGATCAGATTTGGAAATAAGACTTTTTTCAAGTCAGAGAAGAAAGAGCAATTTAAGAATATAAGGCAATGGCTGGGCGGGGTGGGCTCACACCTGTAATTCCAGCACTTTGGGAGGCCAAGGTGGGTGGATCACCTGAGGTCAGGAGTTTGAGACCAGCCTGGCCAACATGGTGAAACCCGTCTCTAGTAAAAATGCAACAGAAAAAATTAGCCAGGCATGATGGCACATACCTGTAATCCCAGCTACTCAGGAGGCTGAGGCAGGAGAATTGCTTGAACCCAGGAGGCAGAGGTTGTAGTGAGCAGAGATCACTCCACTGCACTCCAGCCTGGGGGACAGAGCAAGACTCCATCTCAAAACAAGGCAAGAGAACAGAAGAAAGAAAAACAAGGCAACAAAAGCCCAGCAGGTTTTTCTGGAGTAAAATCCCATAATTCCGTAAACGAACAAAACCTTCCTTCTTCTCTGGGGTGATCATGTGACTCCCACAGCAAGCTGAATTCGGGGGTGCAGGGAGGCATGACGAATCTGCTTGCACGAACTTTCTGGCTAGCACGTGTTGATTCTGTGTGTCTTTAGATGAGCCCAAAGGTCTGAGGATAACTGGCGAGGATGGTGCCAGAACACAGGTCAGAACACAGGTCAGAAATGGAACAGGGCAGGTTTGTTTGTGGGCAGGTTTGAAATGACAGCTACACTGACTGCAACAATAGACACAGAACTCTTCTGAGTCTCTCTTCTTGAGCCCATTTTGGTAAGTTGTGTTTTCCTGAGGGTTTGTCCATTCCATCCAAATGTTCACATTCATCAGGATAAAGTGGTTCATAATATTCTCTGTAAAGAATGTCTGCGGCTCTGAGGTGAAGAGCCCTTGCCAGTCTCCATGTTGGTTATTTATGGGTCCCTGATGCTCACAGCCTCCCTCCATGAGCCAAACTTGCCCTGCCCACAGCTTGGACTTCTCAGCTGAGGGCAACTCCTCCCGTCCTCTGGCTGCTTCCACCTAAGCCACCAGGAAATCCTGTTGGCTCCAGAGTCTGCCACCTCTCACCACTCTACTGTTGCCTCGTTGATGGGAGCTGTCGTGAGACCACCACGGTAGCCCCCGATCTGGTCTCCCTGCTTCTGCACTAGCCCCTACAGCTCACAGACAGCTGCCAGAGGAGTCCGTGCGAATCAACTTCAGATTGTGTCACTTTTCTTTCAGAATCCGACAAAGTGACCCAGCAATCCCATTACTGGGTATATATCCAAAGGATTATAAATCGTTCTACTAAAAGGACACATGCACACGAATGTTCATTGCAGCACAGTTTACAATAGCAAAAACCTGGAACCAACCCAAATGCCCATCGATGATAGACTGGACAGGGAAAATGTGGCACATATACACCATGGAATATTATGCAGCCATCAAAAACGATGAGTTCATGTCCTTTGCAGGGACATGGATGAACCTGGAAACCATCATTCTCAGCAAACTGACACAAGAACAGAAAATCAAACACCG
Source organism: Ateles fusciceps (assembly GCA_036589455.1). Taxonomy (NCBI): domain Eukaryota; kingdom Metazoa; phylum Chordata; class Mammalia; order Primates; family Atelidae; genus Ateles; species Ateles fusciceps. The sequence continues at coordinate 364,417 of JAZHEH010002527.1, read as the reverse complement.
CATGTTCTCACTCATAGGTTGGTGTTGAACAATGAGAACACATGGACACAGGGAGGGGGAGCATCACACACTGGGGTCTGTCGGGGGGAAATAGGGGGAGGGACAGTGCGGGGTGGGGAGTTGGGGAGAAATAGCATGGGGAGAAATGCCAGATATAGGTGATGGGGAGGAAGGCAGCAAATCACACTGCCATGTGTGTACCTAGGCAACAATCTTGCATGTTCTTCACATGTACCCCAAAACCTAAAATGAGATTAAAAAAAAAATCCGACAAAGCTTCCCATTCCATTCAGAGAACGTCCCCGCCCCCTGCAGCCTTTCCTCCTCCCTCGTCCTCAACCCTGCTGTCGCTCCAGCCATCGTGATCTACTTGCTGGTCCTGAAGCAGGCCAGGCCTTTGCACTTGCTGCCCTCTCCTGGGATGCCCTCCTGGATCTCTGCGTGGCTCCCTCCTGCCCTCCCTCCCATGAGTCTTTGCTCTCATGTCCCCTTCTCAGAGGGCCCCACCCTGGTGCCCTTTCAAAGTGGGCATCCAACCCCCTTCCACCCTGGCACCCACAACCTCCACCTCCTGTCTTCCTTTTTCTGTTCTCCATCCTACTCATCTCCACCAGTTAGAAAGGCAGCTGCAGATGCGTCCCGGGACCTAGAACAGTGCCTGGCCCACAAAAGGTACCTAATAAGTATCTGCTGAATGAATCACTTGCTGAGTTTTCTGTGCCAAAGACTGAGCTAAGGCTCTTGAAAAGGATGATCTCATTTAAGCCTTACAGCAAGTAAATGTTATCCCCATCTTCCTGATGAGGACACAGTGACCGCCACGCTCAAGGACACAGAGTGTGGACAGAGTGTGGACGTGCCACATCCACACTCTGTGACTTAGAGCGGCTGGACAGACAGGGTGAGATTATGAGGCTGAGCTGAGAATATGGAAGCTGTACTGTGCAGGGAACCTCATCAGGTTTACAGACCTCTTCAAACGAGGGAGGAAGCCCAGAAGCCAAAAGGAAACAAGTCATATTTAGCCACATAAAAATGAAAATCCAATGGTCGGAAATCCATTCCAAATTCACAGTCAAAGGCAACAGATAAGTGACCCAGGCCAGGCACAGAAGCACATGCACCCGTAGGATTGTGCTCGGAGCTCCCAAGTGTGCAGGAACAGAAGGGGCAGAGGGGCGGGGAAAACGTGTGCGTGTTTCATGGGGACAGAGCTCCGTTTCACAAGATGAAGAGTTTGAAGTTGGATGGTGGTGTCTGTGCTTATAGCGACTGGACCGTACACTTACATATGGTAGCAATGGTACATTTTGTGTTACGTATATTTTATCACAATTTTTTTAAATGTCAAAGGCAAATGGCTAAACGGTTCCTAGTCCTGTAGCCATAGCAGCCATCGGCTATTAGTGACAAAGCGCCTGAGTCAAGATGACAGCAGCCCCCATAACTCCTAATCGGCTCTCCTGCGTGAAGTCACTTAGGAGTAGTCGGATTAGAGACAAGTCCGACATCTAATCTTCCACCCCGGCCAGGGCCCCAGCTGGCAGCGAGGGTGGGAGACTGTGGGCAGAGCAGAGGGTGCTGGCAGTGGGGCCGGCCTGGTTGGGGTCCCTCCGGCCTTTTCCCAGGGGTCCCTCGGGGCTTTCTTAGGCTCTTCTGCCGCTGCTCCCGCTCCCTCCCCCATCTCACCCCCTCACCCCCTCGTTCTTCGCATCCCTCTCTAGCACTCCCTCCGCTTTCATCCACCCTTCTGCAAGTGCGTGGGACCACAAATAAGTTTTCACCACGTCTGGGGACACACGTGCCCTCACAGGTGCTGGGTGACTTTCTAGGACAGTAATCTGCTTTAGGCTAAAATGGGACTTGATCTTCTGTTAGCCCTAATCATCGATTAGCAGAGCCAGCGAAGGTGCAGAACCTACCGCCTTTTGAGGTCTCCCCCCACCTCTGCCACCTCCACTCTCCTTCCTGGGATGTGGGGGCTGCCGCACTTCTGGCCCAGGGCATTGGTGGGATTGCACTGAGCTGGGTCATTAACGTAATCCTGGACAAGGGCAGGCAGAGTGAGTGGAGGGCCATCTCCAGGGCTCAGGCAAGGCTGGGGGCTTCCCCACACACCTGCTCCCCCTCTGCCAGACCCCCACTTCACAGGGCATTTCATGCTATAAAAGGGCTTGCAAACAACATGGTGGCCTTGGATACCCAGGGAAGCCTCAGAGTTGCTTATCTCCCTCTAGACAGAAGGGGAATCTGGGCCAAGAAGGAGAGGTCACCTGTCCAAGGCCACCCGGCCAGCTCATGGTGGTGCTGCGTCAAGGCTGGCTAGCCATCCCATGGTCAGAAGGGACCCGGTGAGGCAGATAATCTCAGAGGAGGCTCACTTCTGGGTCTCACACTCTTGAATCCTCAGATTCTCTGACTCCGGTGGGGACAGGCAGACCAACCTCTCTGGGACCCAGGAAGAGGGACCCTTGGAAGTCACAACTCCTTAGGGCTGAGTTCTAGGGACTTGACCCAGTTTCAGCAAGTGGCATTGTGAGGTCTATGCCTTGGACACACCTCTGGTGTCTCATCCACAGAACAGGGACAATGATGACCATTCCATCTTGCAAGGGAGTCACGGGCCCATACCATGCAGCTCGCAGCCAGAGTGGAAAGTAGGGTTCAGAGCAGGGGCCCCAAAAATAATAAGAGGAGGAAAGGCACTTGGTGATTTTTAGTCTATTCACGGCGCTATGCAGCCATCACCACCACCCAGCGCAGAACCTGTTCATCTTCCCAAACTGAAGCTCTGGCGCCTTTCAACCCCCCAAGCCCGGACACCCGCCCGTCTACTGTCTGTCTCCATGGATGTGACTACTCTGGGCACCTCAGAGAATCGGAATTTTACGGTATTTGCCCTTGTGTCATCCATGTTGGAGCACGTGTCAAAGTTCTTTCTAAGGATGAATCATATCCCATTATCTGTAGAGACCACATTTTGTTTATTCAATCATCCGCTGATGTTCGTTTGTTTTGAGACAGGGTCTTGCCCTGTCACTCAGGCTGGATGCCCTGATGCCATCACAGCTCACTGCAGCTGCAACCTCCCACCTCTCCACCTTCCAAGTAGCAGGGACTCCAGGCGCCTGCCACCATGCTGAACTAATTTTTGTATTTTCTGTAGACACAGGGTCTCACTATGTTGCCCAGGCTAGTCTTGAACTCCTGAGCTCAAGTGGTCCTCTCACCTTGGCCTCCCGAAGAGCTGGGATGACAGGTGTGAGCCACCATGTCCAGCCCAATTGTCCGTCGATGGACACAGGTTGCTTCCACGTTTCAGCTGCTGGAACACTGCTGTGAGCATGCATGTGCAAACAGCCCTTCCTCGCGCTGTGCTATGGGAATTGTAGGGTTCACTCTTTGAGGAGCTGCCAAACTCTTTTCCAGAGTGGCTGTATCATCACAATCCAATTTGAGAACATTTTTATCACCCATAAAGCATTCCCTGTGCCCATTAAGAAGTCATCCTCCATTTCCCTCCCTCCCCTGTCCTGGCACCCATTCCTCTGCTTTCCGTGTCTCTGGATCTGCCCATCCAGGTCCGTCCATGTTGTCGCGCAGATCAGCCCTTCATTCCCCGTCATGGCCAAATGATTCTCCACTGTATGGACAGGCCACGTCTTGATTATCCACTCATCTGCTCCTGGACTTCTGGGTTGCTTCTACCATTTGGCCTGTTGGGAAGGGTGCTCTGTATTCATACGGGTTTTTGTGTGGACACATGTTTCAATTCTCTTGGGTACACAGGCGTGGATGTGCCAGAGTCAGGGAAAACAGCTCACCGGTGCCACTGGGCATCAAGCCCAGCTTTCTAGGCTGTGAATGGGCCCTGGCAAGTCTGTGGCCAGGACTCGTCTTCTCTTCCACATGGGGCCCCTAGCTTGGCACCTAGCACGTGGCAGGCAGCTACAGATGTTAAAAGCCATTCTTGCTATAGGTAGCCAAGCTGGGGCTCCCCGAAGCTCTGGCTTCCAGCTTGGCAGCCAGGGCCACCTGTGCCCACAGCGGAGGCCATGTTGCCAGGAGTGGAAGTGTGAGCCAGGAGTGCTGGAGAATCGTGGCTCCAAGAATAGGGACTCAGTCCTTGGCTTTACTGAGCTTAAGGAACAAACCCCAGAGGAGGTACCTGGAGGGGGCTGGATTTGGGGACTTAGGAGCCAGGAACTGGTGGAAGCCACAAGAAGGGATGTGCTCCTCGGGGGGCTGGGAGGGTGGGCCGTGGAGGGGACAGGGCCCCTTGGTTGGAAACTGAGGCGAGGCTACAGAATTGGGCACTAACAGGTCATCCGTGCCCCTGCCAAGTGTGGGGCAAGAGGGACAGCAGAGACGGCCTGTCTAAACACTCTGTGGACGGGGGCCTGTGGTGGGGGAAGCCCAAGGAAAGGTTGTGAACTCAGGGCAAGGGAGACGTGAGCAGGCGCAGCCCTGGGCTGCTGGGGCCCTGCACGAGCACCCTGGCAGCCGAAGGAGCTGCAGCTCATGGGGGAAAGGGGGAAGAAGGGAAGCTGAGAGCAGGATACACGCACGTAGTCAGCCTGCCTGCCCCCTACCCTGGGGGAGGAGCCCCCTGGCACAGATCTCGCCTGTTTGGGCCCACAGAGATGGTCAGCCTCGAAGGAGGATCCGGGTCCAGGCCTTGGGCCTGAAAAATCTCCCTGTGTTTTCAAGAAAAAGGAGGATTCGGGCTCTGGGCAGATTCATCACCCACCCAAGGTTGACCTGCCCCAAAGGGGGGCTCTGGACAATGAAGAGAACAGAGGACACATGAACAGTGAACACAGCGAGGGCCACTGCGGCTCCCACAGGCACCTCCACCTGCCTGGCGGGGGGTGGGTGGGGCATGTGAGTTTGGTTCCCAGCAAATCCCTCTGAGCCTCCCCCACAGACTCGCCTCGGGAGCAGGGGAAGCAAGGGGTGGGAGGAGGAGGTGTAAGTCCCAGGCCCAATTAAGAGATCAGATGGTGTAGGGTTTGGGAGCTTTTAAGGTAAAGAGGCCCGGGCTGATCCCCACAGGCCAGTATAAAGTGCCGTGACGCTCAGGTGACCAGCCAGGGCTGGCTGCCGTCAGGGACAGGGCTTTCCATAGCCATGGCCCAGCAGTGGAGCCTCCAGAGGCTCGCAGGCCGGCATCCGCAGGACAGCTATGAGGACAGCACCCAGTCCAGCGTCTTCACCTACACCAACAACAACGCCACCAGAGGTGAGCCAGCAGGCCCATGGAGGCTGGGTGGCTGCACTGACAGCCACCGGCCACCCACCTGCCCCCGCCCAAGGGCATCTCTCCTCTTCACGTCCCCAGCAGCAGAGAAGGCCTTCTCCCTTAGCTTTTCTGATGACATGAATGGGGGGGTCCCCTCCGAATCTAGAAGGACACAAGATCGAATATGCATTCTCCAGCCACACAGGCTTCCCAGCCCCTTCGGATGCGTGGCTGGGGAAGAGTTTATGTGCTCTTTCTTTGTGGCCCGTACCTGAGTGCCAGGTCTGTCTTTACAGCTGAAGCCAAAGCAGGCAACACACTGACACACCCAAGGGAGGCGGGAAGAGGGCAAGAAACTTCTAGAACTTCAGGGTCGGCAGAGACTTAGCTGGCATTTTGTCAAACTCCATGCTTTTGGCTGCACACCTCTGGGAGAAGAAGGCTGGATTGGTGCCTAGGGCTGTCTTTCCATTTGGAGCAGTCCTGGGAGAGAGGGCTGAGGCCCAACATAAAGCTGAAGGCTCTCATCAGGGCAGCCCCAGTTCTGCCCTTGTGAGTTGCCCAATCCAAAGCTTTGCACGCAGGCCCTCCAAAGAAACTGAGGACTCCAGTGACCGCCCCACCCTGACCCCTCTCCCTGGGTCCCTCCTCCAAACCAAATTCCTTTGGTGCCTTCAAGAACATCGTGCAGGCCAGGCACGGTGGCTCATGCCTGTAATCCCAGCACTTTGGGAGGGTGAGGCAGGCGGATCATGAGGTCAAAATCGAGACCATCCTGGTCAACATGGTGAAATCCTGTCTCTACTTAAAATACAAAAATTAGCTGGGTGTGGTGGTGCATGCCTGTAGTCCCAGCTACTTGGGAGGCTGAGGCAGGAGAATCGATTGAATCGGGGAGGCGGAGGTTGCAGCAAGCCGAGATCGCGCCACCGCGCTCCAGCCTGGTGACACAGCGAGACTCCGTCTCAAAAGAAAGCAAACAAAAAGAACATCATGCAGGCCTCGGTTTCCAGAAACCACGCCAGCTCCTCGGGCTGCCAGTAAATGCCTTGCTATGGGCGGCCAGAACCAAGTGCCAATTAGTGACAGAGTGCCCAGACCAAACCGGCTGAGGGTCTGGCAGTTGACCTCAACATGACTGTGCCCAGAATTTCCTTGGTGACGATGCAACGGTCTCTTCCTAGAGGCCCCCAGAGATCATCAATGCATGATGCTTCAATGTACTCTTTTCAAATGTCGGAGTGGGTTGTTTTTTTTTTTTTTTTTCCCACAAAACATCAAGCTTCTACTAAAGTACCAGGAAGAGTGTAATGAACGCTGATACACATCACTCAGCTCCCATGGTTTCGTCTCATTTCGTCTGTAACCCCTCCACTACCTTTTATTCCTGATTCTTGGAAGCTCCCCCGGTAAATCTTTACCCCGGTAAATCTTTAGTATGTTCCTCTAGGAGAAAAGGGCTCCTCTCAAAACATAACCACAAGCCATCATCACACTGACAAGTGTGACAATATTTCCTGAATAGCTTCAAATATCCTAGTAGTGTTCAAAAAATGTCATACAGATTTTCAGTTTGCTTGAATCAGGGCTCAGATAAAGTGCACACATTCAGATTGATTGACGTGACTTTCGATTCTCTTTGAATCTAGAGATTCCCTCTTGATCTCCCTGCTGTTTATTTGTGGAAGAAACAAGTCGTTCATCCCTGGACCTTCCCACACTTTAGGAGGAGAGATGATGGCTCCTCCCTGGCATGGTTCATCAGGCTCCTCTGACCTTGTTCATTATGATTTTTCAGTACATTGGTAGTCGATCGAGGGTCTGACCAGAGACACGTTGGAATTGTTGGTGTGTTTTGGCAAGGAGAGTGTCTCTTTTCTGGGGTGTTGGCAGCTGCTGAAACTCAATGCCCAGAGCAATTAAACCACTGGGGATGGAAAATACGGCATTCGGACACCTTACCCTGTCTTCAGCTATTGGTGACCAAAAACTTAACATCTTAACAGGTCTTCTTACCCCTGAGGGTATAGGCCACTAGGTCGTGTAGTCAAACCAGTGTGTTTCAAGTCCCTTAGAATAGTCCCTCTCTAAGTGATTACGCCACGCAGTGGGTACACATTTAGCTTCATTTCTTTTCTTGCTGATTTTCAGAAATTGCCGTTTAAATTTAAATTTTCATTTTATCTTATTTTACTTTATTTTATTGTTTTGAGACAGTCTTGCTCTGTTGCCCAGGCTGGAATACAGTGGCACGATCTCAGCTCACTGCAACCTTGGCCTCCTGGGTTCAATTGATTTTCGTGTCTCAGCCTCCTGAGTAGCAAGGACTACAGGTGCCCACCACTACGCCCAGCTAATATTTGTACTTTTAGTAGAGACAGGGTTTCGGCATGTTGGCCAGGCTGGCCTCGAACTGCCGACCTCAAGTGATCCTCCCACCTTGGCTTCCAAAAGTGCTGAGATTATAGGCATAAGCCACCGTTCCTGGCCACTTTAATTTTGTCTTGTAACTGTGTAATAAAACAGTTAAAAGGTTCTAAATTAAACTCTAGAAGAGAAGGCGTGTTTGTAGAAGTCTGGCTTCTCTGCACCATCCTCCCCTTCCCTCTCTCCCTGTATTTCCTGGAATCACTTTGCCTGGGAGTTGACTTTGATTCTCTTGCTCATTGCTTCATGAAATCAGTTCCAGAACTTTTAGGAGGGAGGGACGGGCCATGAGGCCGGCTCCAGTTGCACTGATGGCAGCTCCTGTCCTCTCCCCCACCGCTGCTGGGCCCTGTTCTCTCCTTTACCCCCTTGTCCCTGCACTGCCCAGTTTGGACGGCGCGGGCTGCCAGGGAAGAGCACTGGCGCCTTGTTCTGAGAGGACTAGACGTCCCAAACCCTCCCAGTCTCAGCTGCTCTTCCTCAGTTCACCCCAAGTGCTTTCCAGGGAAGAGCTGCCGACAGTTTGGGGTTCTCTGTTCTTAGGTCCGTCAGCAGCCCCACTGCTCCCCCTCTGCCCCCTACTGCATGGAGACTGACACCACGCAGGTCTTCAATTGTCAATGATCTGTCCCTACTGCTCATATTGGGGGTTCCTGGAGAACCAGTGCCAGGTATTGGGGTTGCAGACACTGTCAGTGGGTTTCTGGAAGCTCCTTGTGTTAGGAACAAGTGGGGCCCATGCACAGAGGGAAGCAGAGGCCTTGAGGGATCCAGCTGTGCTCAGGGTGAGATTTATTTGTCTCTCCTGGCCATAGCGGGAAATCCCCCGTTTTTTCTTAAGCTAGTTTAAGTTGGGCTTTTCTAACACACAACTAAAGAATCTCTTGATAAATCTTGGGACTCTCCGTGGATGCTTTCGTAAGCATGCCATGAGGCCTTATATGGCAGCAGGTCTGTGGCTTGCAGTCACTTCAGGTAATGTGCCAAAAACAATGTTACGACAAAGGTCCTCCCAACATGAAAGGTGTAGAGCCCTAGCCAACTCCTGCCGAATACAAAGAGAAGTCCCAGCTACTCAGGAGGCCGAGGTGGGAGGATTACTTGAAGTCAGGAGCTCAAGACCAGCCTAGGCAACATACCCAGACCCCATCTCTACAGAAATAAAAAATTAGCCATTGCGGTAATGTGCACCTGTAGTCCCAGCTACTCGAGAGGCTGAGGCAGGAGGATCGCTTGAGCACAGGAGTTCCAGGTTGCAGTGAGCTATGATTGTGCCACTGTACTCCAGCCTGGGTGCCAGAGCCAGACTCTATCTCTATTTTTTTTTTTTTTTTGAGACAGAGTCTCATTCTCATCACTCAGGCTAGAGTGCAGTGGCATGATCTTAGCTTACTGCAACCTCTGCCTCCTGGGTTCAAGTGATTCTCCTGCCTCAGCCTCCCAAGTAGCTGGGATTACAGGTGCCCACCACCATGCCCCGCTAACTTTTTTGTATTTTTAGTGGAGACGGAGTTTCACCATGGCCAGGCTAGTTTTGAACTCCTGACCTCAAGTGATTCACTTGCCTCGGCCTCCCAAAGTGCTGGGATTACAAGCGTGAGCCACAGCGCCTGGCTGCCTGTATCTCTAAACACCTCATAATCAGAATCAGGACACCATTCATATTGGACTAGGGCCCACCCTAATGACCTCATTTAAACTTGATCATCTCTGGAAAGATCCTGCCTCCAAAAATGGTCACATTCTGAGGTGTTGGGGTTAGGACTCCAACATATGAATTTGGGTGGGGTCACAGTTCAACTCATAACATATTCATTGATTAATTTCCTCATTCATTTATTTTCTGAGCATCTATTGTGTGCTGGACACTCTGTGAAGATGAATGAGTCACAGTCTCTGGTGAGAAAGACAAGACTTGCATGTGTGTCTCAGTACTGGCTGCTATGAGAAATTACCAGCCCAGGCACAGTGGCTCACAGTTATAATCCCAGCCCTTTGGGAGGATAAGGTGGGCAGATCTCTTGAGGTCAGGAATTTGAGACCAGCCTGGTCAACATGGTAAAACCCCATGTCTGCCAAAAATACAAAAATTAGCTGGGCATGGTGGCAGGTGCCTGTAATCCCAGCTACTACTTGGGAGGCTGAGGCAGGAGAATCGCTTGAACCCAGGAGACAGACTTTGCAGTGAGCCAAGATCACACCACTGCACTCTAGCCTGGGTGACAGAGCAAGACTCATCTCAAAAAACAAAACAAAATAAAAGAATAAAAGAGAAATCACTATAGATTAGGTGGCTTTTAAACAACAAATTTGTTTCTCACTCTCTGGAGGCTGGAAGTCAGGGTGCCAGCGTGGTGGGCGCTGACGAGGGCCTCTTCCTGGCTGCAGATTGCCAACATGTCATTGTAGCCTCACATGTAGAAGAGAACTAGAGAGCGCTCTAGGGACTTTAAAAAAAAAAAAACACATTTTAATTAAAAAAAATTTTTTTTTTTTACATGAGGCATTGCCATGTTTCCCAGGTTGAATTTGAACTGGGCTCAAGTGACTCTCCCGCCTCAGGCTCCCAGAGTGCTGGATTACAGGCACGAGCCACCATGCCTGGCTAATTTGAACTGTTCCCAAAGGCTCAAGTGATCCTCCCACGTTGCCGCCCTGAGTAGCCTGTAACCCCAGCTTCTAGGGCCACTTTTATAAGGGCACTAATCCCATTCACAGGGCCCCACTCACTCTGCACACATGACCTAAATCACCTGCCGAATGCCCCACCTCCTACTGCCATCACCTTCGGGGCTGGGATTTCAACACAGGAATTCATAGGGGGCACACACATTCAAATCATCATGAACGGTTACATGTGACAGAAGGTGACAGAGGTGGGTGGTGGTCCTCCCCTCAAGGGGGTGAGTTGCCAGTAGCTGGGGAATCTGGAAAGCCTTCTGGAAGGCAAAGGCATCTGAGCTGGTCTTTCCATGAGGAAAGTGTTTGTCTATGGAAGGGCAGAGGACTCTGGGAGGTAGGAGGTGGGGCTGGGGCAAAGGGAAGGCGGAGCAGGGAAGGAGGGTGACTCTGCACGCCGGGAGTGGGGGAATCACATGGGGGAGATGATGAGGAGTTCTGTTAAGTGCGGTGACCGGCAGGCGATGGCCTCTGGCTTGAGGGGGCAGGATGGAGGGCAGGCTGTCTGAGGATGGGCAAAGCTGGAGGGACAGAGCCGATTGCAAAGGCAAGGGCAGTGGGCAGGAGGGCGGGAGCGGGAGGGGGAGGCCCTGACGGAACCGGGAGAGGTGGGATCAGCACCGGTGTAGACAGGTGGTACTGCCATCCAGCTCCTCTCTCTCCTCTGCCTCCTGCCCGCAGGCCCCTTTGAAGGCCCCAATTACCACATCGCTCCCAGATGGGTGTACCACCTCACCAGTGTCTGGATGCTCTTTGTGGTCATTGCATCTGTCTTCACGAATGGGCTGGTCCTGGTGGCCACTATGAAGTTCAAGAAACTGCGCCACCCTCTAAACTGGATCCTGGTGAACCTGGCGGTCGCTGACCTGACAGAGACCATCATCGCCAGCACTATCAGCGTTGTGAACCAGTTCTACGGCTACTTCGTGCTGGGCCACCCGATGTGTGTCCTGGAGGGCTACACCGTCTCCCTGTGTGGTAAGCCAGTCGGGGCCCAGGCTCAGCGGAAACCGTTCACTCCCCCTGCGAGTCCCTCCGGCCGCCCAGGATGACCTGAGGGTCTGCCTCCCTCACGTCCATATACTGAAGGGTGTGGAGGTTTTCATCCGAACACGCACATGAAATTCAGTTCCCCTCGAGTCCAGCACACCCTGAGTTCCTACTCTTGAGTCAGGCTCTGCCCGGGGACAGCCAGTCTGGGGCTGTGGGGCTGGTGTGGGAGGAGACAGACACAGAGCCAGACAGTCCCAGAACAGCATGGGAACGGCGGGGCCTCTGGGCACGCTGGGCAGAGCTCCCGTGCAATCAGGGATGCCGCCCCTTCCGGCTCACCCGCGTCTGCTTTTCCTGGGGGAGCACAATTCCCAGATCCTCTCCCCCGTCCCCATCGCTCATATCTCTGTGGCCACGATGACGCCCAGGTCAGCAGACAGTGGCCAAGAGGTGCCCGTGTGCCAGGCTCTGCACTAAGGAGGGGGCCCTATACCCAGACGGTGACCAGACAGTGCCATCACCAGTCCTCTTCGACAAGAAGGGGCCTGGGGCAGGTAGAGAAGGAGCAGCTGGGAGCAGCTGGCGACTTGGGTGGGCAGAGTACCACCAAGAGGCCGCTGCTGCGGGACACACGGTGGCCAGGCCCAGGTCTCAGAGGCCTCAGAGGCCATGCCCAGGAGCTGGGGCTTTATTTCAGGAGGAGGAGACCGCACACCCAACAGAAGCAGCTTCTGTCCTTGCCTCCCCCACCACCCTTAGCAGCCGCTCCACCCCCACCCCCCTGTTAACTGCCTCAAATTGTACCACAATGGCCCAGACCAGAGAGGGCGTTTGTTCAAGTCCTGGCACTCCCCCGACAGTCTACAAGGGGAGCCAAGGGACGGTCAGGCGGAGAAGGTCCATCCCCCAGGTCCAAGTGCTCTCTGCAGCGGGCATGGCCTCCGTGGTCCCACGGCCCTTCCAGAGTGCTCCCTGCATCTCCGCCCACATCTGTCTCCATTTCTGCCAGGGTCTCCCGCTCACCCTCACCTCTGCCCATGGTCTGATCTTGGGCCACTCCGGCGCCAAGCAGCCAGCACTTCCCCACCAGTTTCAGTCCACGGATGCTCTTGGCCATCTGGGAAGCCTGTGGACCTCATCTCAGAAGAATTTTGGCAAACACATAAAATGAGACCCATAGGATTATAAAGGCAGCCAATTATATTGAAAACCAGTTATCAAAGTATTAAATATTCACCAGTAACATAGTCTTTCATTAAAAGCATTTATTGGCCAGGCTCATGCCTGTAATCCCAGCACTTTGGGAGGCTGAAGTGGGAGGACTACTTGCCTCCAGGAGTTTGAGCCCAGTGAGACCTCGTCTCTACAACAAATAAAACCTGAGCTGGGAGTGGTGGCACACCAGTAGTCCCAGCTACCCAGGAGGCTGAAGTGGGAGGATCGCTTGAGCTCGGGAGGTCAAGGCTGCAGTGAGCTGTGATGGCACCACTGCCCTCAGCCTGGGCAACAAAGTAAGACCTGTCTCAAAAAGTAAATAAATATAAAAGCATGTATTAAAAGTATTAGTGACGCCACTCAGCACTAAAGTATTAAATAACAGGATCCGGCCTGACAACCATTGCTATTTCAAAGTAGAGATGAAATAAATGATATTCGAACTGTCTGCCACTTCTGTAAATTGACAGGAAAACATCTGTGACCTCTCTTGCTGACCAAGTCACAGGTGCTACTAATACGACCATGTTCATAATGGAAGGAAATGCCCAGTGTCTGTTCGAGCTTGGTGGAAAGATGTCATTTTTTCCACCTCAGTGGGCGGAGCTGTGAATTCTGCGTGCAGAACTTTGGGGTCTAGGCAGGACAGTGGGAAGCTGTCTCCACCTACTGCAGAGCGGGAGTGGGAGTGGGGGAGAATCTGAGCTGTTTACACTCGCCTAAAGGAACGTGGGTGTGTGCTGGAAGGAGGAGCGCAGGTTACTAGACACGGCCTGATTCCTTGCTCTTGGCTGGGACAACAGCACCTCAGCGTGGCCATGCTGCTGTGGACGTGGCCATCAAGAGTTCTGTCATTAGAGGAAGGGCCGTGGCCAAGAGGGCAGGGGGTGCTAACAGGGCTCCTCTGGGCCAACAGGTGCAGCCACTGGCTCTGTCTGGCTTCCTCGTGGGCGCTGATGTGTGGAGGTTGAGGACAGAGCTCCCTGAGTTTGGTTCCCAGCTTCGAGATTCCAAGACTTGTTGGCAAGAAACCCACTGGCCGAACAGGGAGCTCGAAGCTCCTGCTCCAGAGGGAGAGCGATTGAGGTTAAGAGGAAAGAAAGAAATGGAGAGGAGAGCAGGAAAACAGGGGTCAGTGGGGAAGCAAGGTGGGAGAAGAGGCAGAACGAGAGGCGGAAGGAAGTGGAAAGCAGGAGTCAGGGGAAACAAACTGACCCAGAGGCCCACTCGCCCTGGACCTGGAAACATTCTTTGGAGAATGAGGTTTTGCAGCTAGGTGGGAGACACCTCCTGATTTTGAAAGCTGTCAGCTGGTCCGGGAAGGAAGCAGTGATTTCGGAGGCTGTTCCACCTCTGCTTTGGCTCAAAGCCCTCGTCTGTCTGCTCTCCCCTAGGGATCACGGGTCTCTGGTCCCTGGCCATCATTTCCTGGGAGAGGTGGCTGGTTGTCTGCAAGCCCTTTGGCAACGTGAGATTTGATGCCAAGCTGGCCATCGTGGGAGTTGCCTTCTCCTGGATCTGGTCTGCTGTGTGGACGGCCCCACCCATCTTTGGTTGGAGCAGGTACGGGGGCAAGGGTGCAAGATGGGGTGGGCAGGGTCAGACTCTGTGACTTGAGGCAAATCATTCCTTTCTCTGGGCCCCTCTGAGCGTGCAATGTCTATGAATGTGTGAATCTGGCTCTGTGGTCCCCAAACCTCTGGAAACATATTTCTCCCAAGCATAATCGGGTCACAGGAGCACACGGAGAAATGCCAATGAGCTCAGGCCATGAGCACAGCTGTCAGTGAGCGCACAGCGTGTTTGCATTCCACGTCTCTTTCCTGCGAAAGCTGCCCCACCCCGCCCCTCACCTTTCGGAGGCTGCTTGCGTCACAGATCCGCCTGGGCCTGCAGAGCTCATGTCCTGGCCTGGCCAAGCAAGGGGCTCAAACGTTTGATTGGGAGGGACTGGATGGGACAGCATTTCACTGTTTTATTGACAAGTTCATGAATAAATTCTCCTGGTGTTTGGAGAGGGATGTTCTTCTTCGGGAACATTCCATCATTCTAGGAAACCTTGTGACAGCCTGTCTCTGTCTCCCGCCCCTCCTCATGCCACCATGCCCCACACAGCTGCCCGTTATCAAACGTGTGGCAAGCTGACCTGGTGGAGGCTCTCCCGAGGGTTATCTCATTTAATCCTCCAGGCCACCCAGTGAGCAGGTCCCTTTATCTCAGCCATGGTCTAGCTGACCCTCAGATAAAAGACTCAGCTCTTCACAGGTGTTCTCAGAACGTCAGGACGAGACGGAACCTCACTCACCCTTTCCCTTTGTAAAAAGGGGGCGTGCCTGGGGGAGATGAAAATGTTCGGGAAGCAGATAGTGGAGACAGTTGCACCGAGTCTCACTCTGTCACCCAGGCTGGAGTGCAGTGGTGTAATTATGGCTCACTGCAGCCTCGACCTCCTGGGCACAAGTGATCCTCCCACCTCAGCCTCCTGAGTAGCTGGGACTGCAGGTGCACCACTTCACCCAGCTAATATTTTTTTTTTTTGTAGAGACAGAGTCTCACTATGTGGTCCAGGCTAGTCTCGACTCCTGGGCTCAAGCAATCCTCCCGCCTCAGCCTCCCAATGTGCTGGGATGGGCGTGAGCTATTGTGCCTGGCCTATAATGGCACATTTTATGTTATGTGCATTTTACCACAATTTTAAAAAGAGGAGAGGCGTGACATCTAAAATGGACAAGGATTTACCAAAAACCCAACAGTTTCCTTCTGGGGTGAATGTTCTGGAAGCAGAGGTGGTGACTGCACAGCATTGGGAATGGACCATTCCACAGAACTGATCACTTCAAATTGGGTAATCTCATGCAACATGAATTTCACCCTCAATTTAAAAAACAAACCCCACCCGAGTCATTGGCAGGCCCGGGCTGAGGGTCCTGGGTCACCGCACCCTGCATCAGGACTGGCTGCCGGCCCTTCTCTCCAGGTACTGGCCCCATGGCCTGAAGACTTCCTGCGGCCCAGACGTGTTCAGTGGCAGCTCGGACCCCGGGGTGCAGTCTTACATGATCGTCCTCATGGTCACATGCTGCATCCTCCCACTCAGCATCATTGTCCTCTGCTACCTCCAAGTGTGGCTGGCCATCCGAGCGGTAAGCCCCCGATCCCTCCTGGCCTCACCCCCTCCTGCCCCTAAGCTTCTCTGCCCCCAAATCAGTCCACTGAGACTACCTGAAAAAAAAATTTTTTTTGAGGCAGAGTCTTGCTCTGTCACCCAGGCTGGAGTGCAGTGGTGCAGTCTTGGCTCACTGCAACCTCCACCTCCTGGGTTCAAGCTCTTCTCCTGCCTCAGCCTCCCGAGTAGCTGGGATTACAGGCACACACCACCATGCCCGGCTAATTTTTTTGTATTTTTAGTAGAGATGGAGTTTTACCATGTTCGTCAGGCAGGTCTCAAAATCCTGACCTCAGGTGATCCACCCACCTCGGCCTCCCAAAGTGCTGGGATTACAGGCGTGAGCTACCACGCCTAATCTCCTAAACTATTTTTTCAAAAATCCTTAGAGAAAGGATTCTACCCCTATAAGAAAATATTAAGATCCAGTGATAAGAATCAAGTGATTCCTTTGGGGCAGTACCACTGGCTGCAGTTTCAGCCCCGGCCCCTTTGTCGTCAGTTCTGTGGGATAGGAAAGGACGCCCACTCCCTCCCTGGAGGAGTCCACTAAGGGAACAGAGGTGTGCCTTGCCCTGACCCTGGACAGCTCCCCCCAGGGTGGAAGGCTGCCTTTCCCACAGAGTGGAGTGGAGCAGCCACATCAGCAAACGAAACCTGCAAATCAAGGCGTGTTTTATGAGGCTACCCATGGAGTACCCTTGTCCCTTTCATAGGCTGTGGGGCCGAACGAGGAGTGGACTCGAGTATGCCATGTGCTCCCCCAAGCCCACTCTCCACCCTCTGTGTCTGGCCCTCTGCCCTGGGAAGCTGATCCTGTCCATCACCCCCCCCTACCGCTAGACTAGGTTGCCACTGGGAGCCCCTGCAGGAAATCAGGCCAAGGGAGGCGAGCAAGGCTGGTTCCGTCTGTTAGCTGCTGGGCCCTGCCTGGCACAGGCAGTGGAATGCCCTTCAGGGTGGTGGCTTTCCTATATGAAGCCGCCTGTGTCCACAATTGGATGGGCATGCCTGCCAAGCTCTCTCTCTAGGAGTCTGTGAGCCCGTGATAAGCCCCCTCACCTTGGGCTGAAGGCTCCCACAGGTACCCAAGCCCCAGCTCCAGAATGTGGCCCCAGCCCTGCCCGGCCCTCCCCGGATTCGAGCCCTCACAGTCCCTCTCTCATCCCCCACTCACCTGTGTGTCGTCAGTCCCTCACCCCTGGCAGGCAGTGGCTGGCCTCTGTGACCTCCCCCAACAGCGCCTCTGCCTGGAGGCCATTCGTCTCCTTCCTCCCCTCAGGCAGGGAGCCATCCCACCACAGCTGCCCTCAGCTGCCTCGCCATGAGTCCGGGGCAGGATTTAGTCCACAGAGTGGCCAGCCTGGCCTAGGAAGCCTGAGGGAAGTGTATGCATTGCTCTGGCACTGCCATCAGGCACCCCACCCGCCACTGCTCTCGCCTCCCCCGCCATCTCCATCTTGTTAGCTCCTTCATCCTCCACTCCCGGAGATCAGTTCAGGCCTCCATGTCAGGCCTTCGCGCAGAAGAGGACAGTCCGTTAAGGAATCAGGTGAAGCAAAGGAGCTTGTTTGGTCCAGCTCTGGGGTCACCTTAGGCCAGGCCTAGCTGCGTGCCACCTCCAATTCTAGAAGAACTCTCCCGGGGCCAGCCCAGGCTGCCGTGTCTCCCTGAGACCTGCTGTGCTCGACTCGGGGCTGGAAGCTGGCTGCTGGGCTCCTCTCCTTCCCACAACTCCCTATGCCTGGGTCACCTGCCTCTTGCTGTCCCCCAACCCCCGACTCACTGTCCCTGTGTCCCTCAGGTGGCAAAGCAGCAGAAAGAGTCCGAATCCACCCAGAAGGCAGAGAAGGAAGTGACGCGCATGGTGGTGGTGATGATCATGGCATTCTGCATCTGCTGGGGACCCTACACCTTCTTCGCATGCTTTGCTGCTGCCAAACCTGGCTACGCCTTCCACCCTCTGATGGCTGCCCTGCCAGCCTACTTTGCCAAAAGTGCCACTATCTACAACCCCGTTATCTATGTCTTTATGAACCGGCAGGTAAGCAACACCATCAGCAGATCCCACTGAAAATGCTGTCCGACCTAGAAGGACCCAGTGATGGCTCCACCTGGAGTCGTGTCTCTGATGAGAAGCCCGCAGAACATCTGGGGGACCCTCCAGGGAAATGATCGGGAAAGGCTCAGCATGTGGCCCAGACCCAGCTAGAGCTCCAGCTGGCCCTTAGCAGAAGGCTTAGGTGCGCCCTCTGGAATCCTTTATAGCCTCAGCCTGGGGGGTGGCATTTCCCAAAGCGTCTGTGTGCCGTATGCTCTTCCCTTCCGGTGGCCCTAGAACTGTGGCTGCCGAGCTTCGGGGGGTCTCCTGGCGTTGCGACGCTCTAGGAGTTGGTGAGCCCTAGGTACATCCAGCCTATGCGTGCCCCTCTTCTGTACAGACTCAACCCTTCTCAGCCTCCATCTCTCCATTTTCAAGCCATAACCTCTAAAATGTGTCTTCCTATAAGAAGAAAAGCTGGCCCTTCTTGGCTACACTTGACCAAGAGTTCAAGAGCTTCATGAGTTCGTGGGTTAGTTCAGGCCCAGAGGCAGCCTCCTAGCTGGCACATTGGGCCCCAGCAGCAAGCTGCTCACACGCCGAAATCCCCCACCACCGAAGGCTGCAGGTTCCATTCAAGCGCAGCTATGATGTGACTTGATGGTGACCAGAAGGGTGTGCAGGGATCTCCCATTTCACCCGCCCCAGCCCATCCCGTCCACTCGGCTCTTCTTTGCTCCTCCATCTTAGAGCCACTCGACGGCTCCATCCCCTTTTGGCTCGGCCTTGACTCACACAAGCCAAGTCTGCAGAGTTCATTAAGGGTTCATTTTCCCTGGTAACTTTCACACAGTAAGCAGGACCAGGCCTGCAGTGGATTTCCGGGAACTCGCTGTAGCACACTGATGCCCAGAGTGTAGTTCTATCCCTGACCCCTGTTTCCTGTGTTTCACAAGGAGCTTTTTTAGGTTTCTGGAATCCTAAACTATCTTGCCAAGTGCTGTCTTTACTGGATTCTTTCCATTCTCCCTTCCAGATGTCCCCTCCTACACAGATGTCTGCACTTTGGACTTCACCAGGCCTCAAACTTTGTTCTCACCCTTCCCACATAACTATCCTGTCCTACCACATTCTGAGAGAATTTTCTGGAATGCAGTTCCATGAGGACAGGAAATTTTGCTCAGGACAGTCTGGCACACAGTGGGTGCTCAAGCAGCAGCTGCTGAATGGATTCCTGAGCCCTATCTCCCAGCTCTTCAGCTGAGCTGGCCAGGCTGGAGTGCAGTGGCGTGATCTCGGCTCACTGCAACCTCCACCTCCCAGAGCGATTCTGCTGCCTCAGTCTCCTGAGTAGCTGGGACTACAGGCACACGCCACCACACCCAGCTAATTTTTGTATTTTTAGTAGAGACGGGGTTTCATCATGTTGGCCAGGATGGTCTCGATCTCCTGACCTTGTAATCTCCCCACCTCAGCCTCCCAAAGTGCTGGGATTACAGGTGTGAGCCACCACGCCCAGCCTATGTTATTGATTTCAACCATTTTTTTTTATTTTGAGAGTTTTGATGATAGCGGGAGCTAGAGGTAGTCAAGAGTAGGCCTGAAATATTTAGGAAATGCCTTTGGTCTGGGTCCTCAAAGCATTGTGGTTAGTTCAGCAATCACAAGAGACATGACTTGAGACATTCATATGGCCCAGATCTCTTTGGGGTGACGTAGCAAAGGCAGACCCCTCCTGGTACCGAAGACCTTGGCTGGAGAGATGAGGTAGGGGCTAGATTGTCATTATCTAGGCCTCACCTTGCCCCAGATCCATGGACTGGAAACTAGGTGACAACCACGTGCCTTTTCACTAACATTCCTCTGAGCTGCTCACCAGACAGTCTGGGGATAGGTCTCGACTGTCCCTTAGCTGGCACTGCGGATGGGTATCCTGGGACTGCCATCACAAACTACCACAAACTCAGTGGCTTCAAACGACAGAAATGGATTCTCTCACTGTTCTGGAAGCCTTGGTCTGAAATCAGGGTGTTGGCAAATGGAAAGGCTCCCTATGGAGGCTGAGAGGGAAGCGGCCCCAGTCTCTGCTCCCAATGCCAGGGTTGCCGGCAGTCCTCGGCGTTCCTTGACTCCAAGGTGTGTCGCTCAGTCTCTGCCTTCATCTTCACGTGGGCTTCTTCCCTCTGTCTGTGTGTCTGTGTCCAAGTGTTCCTTTTCTTATCAGGACACGAGTCATTCGACTAGGGCCCACCCTACTCCAGTGTGACCTCGTCTTAACCTGAACACATCTTTTGGGGAACACACTTCAACCCAGTGTAGTCACCATCAACTGCTAAGTCAGATGACTTAGAAGGCCATCCCCGAGTGTGAGGGAGAAGTAACCCGAGCCTTCCTCCATCCTCCATGCGAAGGGAAGGCGCGGGCGCGTGCACTCAGCACAGGGCTCCACCCTTCTCTGCTCTGCTCAGTATCACTTTCTGTCCTTCCAGTTTCGGAAACTGCATCTTGCAGCTTTTTGGGAAGAAGGTTGACGATGGCTCTGAACTCTCCAGCGCCTCCAAAACGGAGGTCTCATCTGTGTCCTCGGTGTCACCTGCATGAGGTCTGCCTCCTACCCGTCCCACCCACCGGGGGTTTGGCCACCTCTCCCTTCCCCCTCCTTCTCCATCCTTGTGAAATAAATGTAATTTATCTTTGCCAAAACCAACAAAGTCACAGAGGCTTTCACTGCAGTTCGGGACCGCATGAGCCTCTGCGTGTGCAGGCACCGGGTCTCTAGAGGGCGCAAGGGGAATAAAGAGGGAGAGAGTGCTTCATAGACTTTAATCTTTCCCGAGCCTCATGTCTACGAAGGGTGTGAAAGAATCCTGGCAAAACAGAAGTGTGAGGCGGGTGGGCGTCTGCATCCATTTCACCAGGGTTGGTGGTTACGTAATCGGCAAGTAAGAGCTGTGGAGGGGCTGTCTGGGGAGGGCTTGCTGGATGCCCTCGACACCCAGGAGGAGGGAGCAAGCTAGCAAGCTAAGGCAGGTGGCCGTCCTGCCCCCTAAGGTCCATCTGCTGGAGGCTCAGAGTCCTTGGAGTACAGTCTCCACCTGGAGGGGGACCCAGGCCTGCCAGTCCATGGCAGGGATGGTGAGCCGCCTCTGCCAGGCCAGGACCCCAAGCCCGATCAGCATCAGCATGGTGCAAATGCGCAGGCGTGAGTTGACCAGTGACAAGGGGCAGGCACACAAGGTGGAGGCAAAGACCAAGAGGACGATGGTCAGTGAGAGGAGCAGGCTCAGGAACCTGAACACCACCTGCAGGGGACGGCTTCGGAGGTGCTCCGCTGCTTCCAGCTGGGTGACTTGCGGTAGCGTCTCCAGCTTGGATATTCGGCTCTTGAAGGTCTCCATGATCTCCTGCAGGAGGTGAAAATGCACTCACTGGAAGTCAGCACAGAGCTGTGGTTGTTCATTGAGTTCCTAGGGGTGCGCAGCAAGTACTGTGGAGTGGGTATTCCAGGAGGGAAGCAGAGCCGAGTGCACAGCCATGCAGAGGGGGAGGGCACAGGCGCTCCAGCAACAGGGGAAGGCTTCATCTGGCCCAGATGCACTCCCCCCACCCACTGTCTCCTGAGGCCAAGGACCTGGTCAGGACACAGCTACCTGGGGGATGGGAGTAGGTGCTATGGGAATGGCAGAGTGAGGAGAGGGAAGCCAGGAGTGGTTCTCAGAGGGCGCTCCCTACACCTGCAGCAGAGGCAGCAGCGCCACCCCAGAGCTCCGGAGTCAGAGGCTCACTGCGGCTAAGCCAGACGGTGGGAAGCGGGGCGTGAGTGTAAGATCAGACGCTGCTAGCTCTGAACCAAGTGTGTGTGTGGCCACTGAACCCTCAGGGAGGGGGGGGGCAGCTTCGAGGACCCGTGTCTTGCTTTGGTTTGGGGGTATCAGAATGGATTCCGCTCATCCCTCTGTCCTCCTCGCAAGGCTCCCCCAGGAGGTTCTCACCCATATTTCCTTGGCTCTCTCATAGGATAGATAGGCCATTTTCTCTTCCATGCAGGCCAGATTGTGTTTGAGGTTGTAAATCTCATCCAGGTGTCCCTGTAGGCGAGCATTCACCTGTTCTTCCATCAACACTTGTCTTGGGAACAAAGAGAAAGTAAGATTCGTTCAGTACCTCACCCCAGAGTTCATGCCAACAGCGAGTGGTCCTGCACCTAGACTAGATTCGGGTTCGGATTCTCCCTTCCTCCTCCAGGGAAAGCCTGCCTCCCACTCCAGGTCTGCCTGGGAATGTCCCAAACACACACCAGCCACACGCACACCAATATTCATATGCATTTTATATGTAGTTACTCTTTTGTGTCAGCTTTACAGAAACAGCCATAGACTAGAAGTTGTAGAAATGTAAATGTGAACTATTTGTGTGTGCTCTCAAATTCCACAAATCCCCCCAGGACCAGTGTTTAGCACGAAGTTGAGTCTGCAGTTACTATAGAAATATGGTGACTATAGGGATTGAACAGTCACAAAAGACCACAGATTCCAGTTCGATTCCATTAATACGACATGTCCAGAAAAGGCAAATCCATAGAGACAGGAAGCAGATTAGTGGGTGCCAGGGGCTGGGGGTGGGGGGTGGGGGAGTGGCTAATGAGTACAGGGCTGCTTTGGGGCTGATGAAAATATGCGGAATTCGATAGTGGTGATGGTTGAACAACTCTGTGAATATACTAAAAACCAGTGAATTGTACACTTTAAATGGGTGAATTTTATGGTATGTGAATTATATCTCAATAAAGCTGTTATTTAAACAAAAAGAAAAAAGTGAATCGTGGCAATAGTTGCACAACTCAGTAAATTTACTAAAAACCATTGAAATGCAGTTAAAATTGTGCATTTTATAATATGTAAATTATATCTCAATAGAGCTGCTAAAAACCACAAGCAGGCCAGGTGCAGTAGTTCACACTTGCAATCTCAGTGCTTTGGGAGGCCAAGGCAAGAGGATTGTTCGAGGCCAGGAGGAATTCAAGACCAGCCCGGGCAACACAGTGAGACCCCATCTCTACAAAAAAATTAAACATTATCTGGACATGGTGGCACGTGCCTGTAGTCTCAGCTACTCTGGTGGCTGAGGCAGGAGGATCTCTTGAGCCCAGGATTTCGAGGCTGCAGTGAGCTGTGATCATGCCACTGCACTCCAGCCTGGGCAGCAGAGCAAGACCCCATCTCTAAAAGAAACAATCACTACCTGTTGAGTATATAATTATATAAGTAGGAAAAAAAAAAACATGCATGGAAAAGATAAGCACCCAAATGAGAAGAGTGAGGCCAGTGGAAGGGAGATGGTGCTGGAAAGGAGTAACGAGAGCTTTAACTGAATATTTTAAAGTTTTATTTCCTAAAAAAATAAGATTTGAAGTGAATATGGCAAATATTAAGATTTCAGAAACCTGGAGCTGTTAATTATATTATCCTGTACATTTTCCCTGGGCTTGAAATACTTCATAATTTAAAAACTCTTCGAAGTTCCTCATTTGGCACCACAAAGAACAGGCCAGAAAGAAGGCGGCCAAGGGTCCAGTGAGGGGGGCTCGGGCCACCGCTCAGGTAGAAGACAGAAGGCACCAGAGAGTGATGGAACCTGTAGACTGTAGGCTGTCGGCCCAGGAGGGCCAGGAGGGTGGCGGCAGGCCTGGGGTGCAGGAGGTCTAAACGGTGGTGCTGACAGAGACAAGGAAAACAGTGACAACTTCTATTTGATCCCCCTCCCCAAGGACTTGACTGACACCCACATGGAGAAATCCCCTGGCACTAAATAAGCTGACAGCTCATTTGTCAAAAGGGGATTTGTCAAAAGCCAGTTCCTCACAGCATTTCAAGGAACGTTCCATTTGTCTCTGCCCAAGGTCCCTGTTGAGAAGACAGTCGGTGGACAACATGGATTAGGCTACTGCTCACAGAGACGGGGAGTGGGTCGGCAGGATGGCTACCCCGAAAATAGATCCCTCATTACTCTTTCCATTTACATGAACGACCTAGCTGCGAGAAATATTCAAGATTTTAACTGTCCTCGGGAATATGAAGTCAATCTTCTTCATCAATGTATTTATAAAGATATATGAAGCTATTCTTGAATGCATTCTTGAATAGTCTATTCAGATGTTAGTAAACAATATTTTCATAAGGACATTCTCTCAAGTCTCCCTTCTCTCTGCCCCCCCCATCTCCTGGCCCTCTGGCAGCCACGCTCCCTTCTCTTCCTTGGTCACAGACCCCTCTCCCCTCCAACTCCTATAGTCACAGAGGCAAATGAACAACTCCTGAAGAATGTTCTTTGGAGACAAAATGATGACCAGTCAAGCCAGACACCCTCAAGACAGACCAAAGCTGTCTAATACCACCCTCTCCAGCACAAAATGTTCTAAACTTTATTGAAATTGTGTGTGTCTGTGTGTGTGTGTGTGTGTGTGTGTGTGTGTGTGTGTGTGTGTATAGAGAGAGATATATATATTTTTTGGAGACAGATCTCTTTCTGTTGCCCAGGCTAGAGTGCAGTGGCACCATCTCAGCTCACTGCAACCTCCTCCTGCCGAATTCAAGCGACTATCTTGCCTCAGCTTCCCGAGTAGTTGGAACTACAAGCATACACCATCACTCCTGGCTTATTTTTGTATTTTTAGTAGAGACGGGGTTTCACCATGTTGGCCAGGCTTGTCTCCAACTCCTGACCACAGTTGATCTGCCCACCTTGGCCTCCCAAAGTGCTGGGATTACAGACGTGAGCCATTGCGTCTGGCCACAAAGAGTATATTCTTGATCATTTCTGAGAATTTGCTTTTGGCAAATTGAGCTAGAACCTAATCATGGCTCACAATTTGGAGGAAAGTCTGAGATGGAGAAACAGCTGTAGGATGGGTCAGTAGCACGGGGGCAATGGGTGCATGTGGCCAGAATGGATGAGCTTGCTCTGAGCAAATGTACCGAAGTGAGGGGCCTTGGGGAGCTGGGTTAGAGCCAACAAAACAGAAGCCTAAGTGGGAGGAGAATCACCAGGACAGCTCACACAGGAACCCAGGGGATGTAGGGATACAGTGGAAAGGTCAAACATACATGTAACTGGGACCTTAAAAGGGGAGAAACGAGAGACTAGGGCAGAATCAATATTTGAAAATATAATGGCTGAAAATTTCCAAAATTTACGAGAGACATCAAACCATAAACCCAAGTAGCAATGCAAACCCCAAGGATGAATGCAAAGAAAATCACACCAAGGGAGAGTCAGCGGCACAAAAAAAAAAAAAGACAATCACACCAAACATCATCATAGCAAAACCACTAAACGCCGAGGAAAAAGAAATCTTAAAAGGATCCTGAGGAAAACGAAACTGTCATGCAAGGAGCAACAAGAAGACTGGCAGCTGCCTTTTCACCAGAAACCATGGAAGTCAGAAGGGAATGGTTTGTTCAAAATGCTTACTATTTCAAAAATTTAACTGCCAACCTACAATTCTATGCCCAGCAAAAAATATCCTTCAGAAATAAAAAGGAATGATGGCATGTGTGACGCAATAAGGTGACAATGACTTATATTTAACATTGTGGACTCGTTTTAAAACATTTTTGGTGTGGTATTTAGACTATGTTAACAAAGTGATCCATATTTCAGGTTCACACTGAAATATTTACAGATGAACTGATAAAATGTCTGCGCTTTTGCTTCAACACAATAGGGATGGAGGAACCAGTTCAGAGAGCGGCTCAGACCTTGGGTCAGACCACCTCAGAGATCCAAAGAGGCAGGAGGCTCTGACATGGAGAAATTTGGGAAGAAATGGAAGTTCTTGTGCCTTCAAGTTAACACGACCCGAGCCTTAACAAAGGCCTAAACAGATACCTTGAGAAAAGTCAGTCCAAGGCTGGATCCCTGGGGCTGAGGTTACAGCAACAGTGAAGCCTCTAAGTAACCACAGCCTGTTATCTCTGAGCCTTGTCTCAAAGCGAAGCATACCAAGAACATTCTTGGGACAGAGCAGCTAGGGGTCTGGATGCCCACAAGGACCTGGTGTTTGAGAAAAGAAGGAAAAGCACAGAGACCTGGCATATTTACTTGAGGGCCTTTTCAGTATGACAGGGACTATAAGAAAATTTCACGACTGCCCACTTGAGGATACAGCCAGAAATACAAAGCAAGAGTGAAAAACTTGCCTGCTGAGCACCTGAGCAGCTTCCTTTTCATTTCATTTTTATCGAGGCACATTTCACATAACAAAAAATGAATGATTTTAGGCTTAACAACTCACTAGCACTTAGCACAACCACAGCTATTAACAATTCCAAGACATTGGCCAGGCGCGGTGGCTCACGCCTGTAATCCCAGAGCTTTGGGAGGTTGAGGTGGGCACATCCCAAGGTCAAGAGATTGAGACCATCCTGGCCAACATGGTGAAACCTCATCTCTACTAAAACTTAGAAAAATTAGCCAGATGGTGGAGGCTGGCGCACCTGTAGTCCCAGCTACTCAGGAGGCTGGGAGGAGAATCACTTGAACCCGGGAGGCGGAGGTTGCAGTGAGCCGAGATCATGCCACTGCACTTCAGCCTGGGTGACAGAGTGAGACTCTATCTCTAAAAAAAAAAGAAAAGCTCCAAGACATTTTCATCACCCCCTCAAAATCTGTAACTATTTAGCAGTCACTCCCCATTCCCCATCTCCCCGGTCCCTGGATATCACCAATCTGCTTTTGAACTTTTAGCAGTTTCTTATCTCTGAACCTCTAACAGCAATTTATGATGAGGGATGGAGAAGATCATCAGATATGTGGAGACAGTCCTATAGAGCTGCTAGAAAATGACAGGCAACCAGAGTAAGGGGTAGTGGGACATTGTAATGCTGTGGAGAGGAGAGGGCAGCAGGAATGGCATACTCAGGTACCACTGACTTAGGGAAAGAAGAAGAAGGCAGGGTCAGGCTGAGACCTTGGCCAAATCCCCTCAGCTCATCAACCTACAGTGCTCCATTGATGGATTTATCAATGACCTAGGGTGCTCCATTGATTAATTTATCAAGAGTCATTAGCCAAGTGTGGTGGCTCACGCCTGTAATCCCAGCACTTTGGGAGGCAAGGTGGGTGGGATCATTTAAGGTTAGGAGTTGGAGAACAGCCTGGCCAACATGATGAAACCCTGTCTCTACTAAAAAATACAAAAATTACTGGATGTGGTGGTGGGCACCTGTAATCTCAGCTACTCAGGAGGCTAAGACAGAAGAATCTCTTGAACCCAGGAGGTAGAAGTTGCAGTGAGCAGAGATCAAGCCACTGCACTCCCTCCAGCCTGGGCGACAGAGCAAGACACTATTAAAAAAAAAAAGCCATTAACAACTACTTTTTTTTTTTTGAGACAAAATCTCACTCTGTCCTCTGTCACTCAGACTGGAGTACGGTGGCACAGTCATAGCTCACTGCAACACAAAACTCCCAGGCTCAAGCGATCCTCCTGTCTCAGCCTCCCAAGTAGCAGGGGCTACAGGCATGTGCCACCAAGCTCGGCTAATGCTTTTAAATTTTATTTGCAGACATATGGTCTCGCTCTTGTTGCCCAAGCTAGTCTCAAATTCTTGGGTTTAAGCAATCCTCCTGCCTCTTACCTCCCACAGCACTGGGATTACAGGCATACACCACCACATCTGGCTCAATTTTTCTTTATACTCTTTCAAGGACTTAGTTTGCAGATAGGAAGCAGAAAGTAATCGTAAATTCAGTTCCATCAGCATCTACTTGGGGCTTACACACAAGTCTTAATTCTCACACCAGTCCCAACAATAGTGGGATTCATCATTACCTCTATTTTACACATGTGGAAATCAAGGATTGCAAACTTGAGGCACCTCGTCCAAGCTAATTCAGTAAATACCTGGCAGAGAGGAGGCTGGGCCAGGCCTAAATCCGGAATCAGCCCTCCTACCCTGCCCTGATGGTCCCAAGACACAGCAGATAGAGTTCTAACATACATGGAGGAGAAGGGAGGGAGCCTAGAGGGAGAGCTTGGACCCTTCAGTAAGGGAGGGAAAGAAATACCCGCATTGATCCACGAAGCAGGTACTCACAGAACAGTCATCATGTGCCAAGTCTTTGGCAGGGACTCAGACACAGTGGCCTCGCCGCAACGTGCTAATATTTTGACGAGAACAATACAACACAAATGAATACCCACACAAGCGAGAGCAGTTTAGATGATGAGTGGTGCGAGAAAAGAAAAAGTAGGGAGTGACAGAGATGGTCCAGAGTATATAAAGAGCTCCTACAACTCAACAATAAAAAGACAATCCAATTTGAAAACAATCCAAGACTTGTCGGCTTATAAGCACATGAAAAGGAGTTCACCAGCATTAACCATCAGAGACAGGGTCACACCCACTAGTTTCATGGGCTAAGATAGTGGTTCTCAACCAGGGCACTCCCCTCCAGGGACATTAGGCAATCTCTCAGAGACATTTCTGTTTGTTACAAATAGGTGAGGCATGGTAGACTAAAAATGCCCACCTAGGCTGGACGCGGTGACTCATGCCGGTGCAACTCCAGCACTTTGTGAGGCTGAGGCAGGCGGATTACCTGAGGTCAGGAGTTCAAGACCAGCCTGGGCAACCTGGTGAAACCCTGCCTCTACTAAAAATACAAAAAATTAGCCAGGTGTGGTGGCTGGCGCCTGTGGTCCCAGCTACTTGGGAGGCTGAGGCATGAGAATTGCTTGAACCCAGGAGACGGAGGTTGCAGTGAGCCAAGATCGTGCCACTGCACTCCAGCCTGGGTAACAGAGACTCTGTCTCAAAAAAAAAAAAAAAAAAAAATGCCCCCTGCAAAACATATCTATGTCATAATCCTTGGAAACTGTGAATGTTACTTTCTATGACCAAAAAGGGGGCTTTCCAGAAGTGGTAGTTTAAGGATACTGAGATGCAAAGAGTTATCCTAGCTCATCCTCGTGGGCCGTGAATGCAATCACACGTATGAGAGGGAGGCAAAAGGACACACACACACCCAGAGGAGAATGGCATGGGAAGACAGAACACGGATCTGAAGATGCTGGCTTTCAAGACTGGAATGGTGTGGCCACACAGTTAAGGAATTTGGCAGCCACCAGAAATTGGAAGAGGCAAAGGTCAGTTCGTCCCCTAGAGCCTCCAGTGGGGGGTGTGGCCTCGCCTGATTTCAGTGAAACTGATTTCAGCCCTCTACCCTCCAGGGCTCTGAGAGAATAAATTTCTGTCATTTTAAGCCATGAAGGTGGGGCAATTTGTCACAGCAGCATCAGGAAACTCATTCACGGCACCACTGGCATCAAGTAAGCAGAGACCGGGGGATGCCGCTCATCACCCTGCAACGTACAGGGCAGCCCCGCACAACAGAAAATCATTTGGTCGAAAATGTCGACAGTGCCAAGGTTCAGAGAACATGGGTTAGGGTGATGACATTTTGGAGTTTCATTTCACCAAGTTCTTAAGAGGCTGAAATGTAAAAGACTAATCTTGCCAAATGTTGGCAACTGGAACTCATACACACTCCTAGCGGGACTGTAAAATGCTATAACCACGTCGGAAATCAGTTCCTCTTTTTAAAAAGTTAAGTATCCTGCTATGGTGTGCATGTCCCCCCTAAACTCATGTCGAAATTTAATAGCCGTGTGGTGGTGTTAAGGGGTGGGACTGGTATGAGGCGGTTGGCCCATGAGGGCTCCATCCTCATGAATGGGTTCATATTGTTATCGTGAAAGTGGACTTGTTATCAAAGTGAGTCTGGCCCCCCTCTTGCTCTCTCACGCCCTCTTGCCCGCCTGCCTTCTGCCGTAGGATGATGCAGTACAGAGGTCCTCACCAACTGCTGGCGCCTTGACATCTAACTTTTCTTTATAAACTACCCAGTCTGCAGTACTCTGTTACAGCAACAGAAAGTGGGACTAAGACACATACGCTTCCCTGTTATCTAGCAATTCCGTATATGAAAGCATATGTTCACAGAAAGACTTGTGCGGGAACCTTCATAGCAGCTTTATTCGCTTGTCCCAACTGGCAGCGGACCAGGGCGTAAGCAACCCGTGGCGCCTCCATGCAATGCAACGCCGCCGAGCAACACGAAGCTATGAGCTACTCACACAACATGGGTGGATCTCAAAACAATTGCACGGAGTGAAAGCAGCCAGACGCAAAGCACTGCCATGTGATTCCACTTACGTGAAGTTCAGGAGGAGACGAAGCTGGAGCGGCAGAAGCCGTTCACTGGACTACGGCGTGAGGGTACTTTCTGGGTGGTGGCAAAGCTCTTTATTGCGATTTTAGTTGCCTAGGTGTAAACCTTTGTCAAAACTCATTAAACCGTATGCCTAAACTTAAATACAATTTCACTGTATAAAATTTACCTCAAAAAAACACCGCTTATAAAAGGAGAGGCCATTTGAACGTGGTAGCCTGGGAAGCCCCTTTGAGGAGAGGAGATCAGAGCAGAGTCCAAAGGACAAGGCGAGTGTAGGAGTTTCCTATGACTGCTGTCACAAAGCGCCACAAACGGAGTGGCTTCCCCAGCAGAGACGGCCTCTCTCCCGGGTGGGGAACCCCTCCGCAGTCCAAGAGGAAGGCGCAGGCGGGGCGGGGTCCTGCCGAGGCCTCTGTCCCAGCTGCTGCTCTGCTGCCCCTCTGTGGACTTCCTTGGCTTCTGCCACGGCAGGTCGGCCTCAGCTTCTATCTCCACACGGCGTTCTCCCTCTGGGTGTGTCCGTGTCTCCATCTTCCCTTTCTGTCAGGACACGGGTCACACTGCATTAGAGCCCACCCTGCGGAATGACCTCATCCAAATCTAACTCATCATGTCCGCAATGACCCTGTTTCCAAATAAGCCAGTTTTTTTGTCACCAATTGGAGCCTTGAATGAGTTGGTGCCAAGGCAGGTCTAGAGAACCAGAAATGGGGTAAGAAGCAATGTCCTCCGACCAGGCGCCGTGGCTCACGCCTGGAATCCCAGCACTTTGGGAGCCCGAAGTGGGTGGATCACTTGAGATCAGGAGTTCGAGACCAGCCTGACCAACATGGCAAAACCCCGTCTCTACTAAAAATACAAAAATTAGCTGGGCATGCTGGTGGGCACCTGTAATCCCAGCTACTTGGGAGGCTGAGGCAGGAGAATTGTTTGAACCCTGGAGGCAGAGGTTGTAGTGAGCAGAGATTGCACCACTGTACTCCAGCCCGGGCGACAGAGTGAGACTCTGTCTCAAAACAAGGTAAAACAAGAAGCAATGTCCTCCTCACAGTTGGGTTTTCTCCTAGGACCATTTTACAAAGAACGAAGATGTCCCGGCAACCCGTCTCTCCCGGGCATTGACCGCTGGGCTGCAAAGGTGAAGGAGGAGGGTGAGGGCTTTGCCCACTGAAAGCAGATGCTTTCGGAGCTGGGCAAGCTGGGACTGGCTGTGGGCCCCAGAGAGTAAAGATGGGTTTGCTGACACCACGCCCCCAACTGTAAGACCTGTCCATGCCCAGTCTAGGGGCCCGGGCCTGGCACCTGACTGTCTTTCACCATCAAGATAAGTCAGCCGCACATCCTGTAAGAGAGGGGGGTGGGCCCCCAGGACCCTCCCAGAGCCCCCTGGTTCATGTGGAGGTTCGAGGGGGGTCTCCTGCAAGCTCTCCACGTGAAGCGCCACAGATGAGATCTGGCCAGTCGAGACTTTTGCTTGAAGGCTCCCCATGCCTTCCTTGGGTGCCGTCTCTTCCACCAATGAACGTTTTCTGGATTTCTCAGGCCTGCTTTCCTCCTGCCCCACAGAGACACTGAGGAACCGGGGCCTTCTGGTCCCTGGGAGATTGGTTTGTGCTGCGGAGGCAGGCCACTCACTGCACATCTTCTTGGAGATCTGAAGCACATCCCATTTCCACAAGAAGGAAAGAGAAGCCAGGTGAAGACCCTCTCATCCAGAATCCTCAAGTTCGAGATGCCTTCCCCGCTCCCCATCCAGGCAGAGCTTCTCCTCAGCACACGGAGGGGGAGAGTTACCAGGGGCCTCAAGCAACTCCAGCAGAAGCAGCCACAGTCCTTCCAGGGCCCAGAAAATGGCCTCCGCAAGGACCCACAAACGCAGACTTCATGAAGGTGACCCCAAGGCCATAGCCCAGCCCCAAGGCTCCTGAGTCTAATTGTGGCTGTGATAGGGATCCCACACTTTGCAGAATCAAAAAGAATATGTTGCGTGGTTTGTTTCTTTACCACAATCAATAAAAAATGCATTAAAAAATAAGAACTGGCCAGGCACAGTGGCTCACATCTGTAACCCTAGCACTTGGGGAGGCCATGGCAGGAGAACGAATCGAAACCAGATGTTCAAGACCGGCCTGGCAACGTAGAAGACCCTATCTCTACAAATAATTTTTAAAAATTAGCCAGGCATGGTGGCACACGCTTGAACTTTCAGCTACTCAGGAGGCTGAGGCAGGAGATCGCTTGAGCCCAGGAGTTCAAGGCTGCAGTGAGCTATGATTGCATCACTGCACTCCAGCCTGGGCAACAGAGACCTTGTAAAAAAAAAAAAAAAAGAAAGAAAGAAAGAGAAAGAAAAAAAGAAAGAGGCCGGTAATCCCAGCACTTTGGGAAGCCGAGGTGGGCAGTTCACGAGGTCAAGAGATAAAGACCATCCTGGCCAACATGGTGAAACCACGTCTCTACTAAAAATACAAAAATTAGACGGGTGTGGTGGTGCATGCCTGTAATCCCAGCTACTCGGGAGGCTGAGGCAGGAGAATCACTTGAATCCTGAAGGTGGAGGTCGCAGTGAGCTGAGATCGCACCACTGCACTCCAGCCTGGCAACAGAGGGAGACTCCATCTCAAAAAGAAAAAGAAAGAAAGAACTTTTGCCTATTGAAAGACTCTAGGAAAAATAAGAAAGACAGCCCTCATAATGAGATATCACTTCACAATGACATCTGTTAAAAAGAAATAGATAACAACAAATGGTGGCAAGGACGTGCAGAAGCTGGAGGCTTTGTGCATCGCCGGTGGGGGAGGCAGAATGGTCCAGCTGCTGTGGAAAGAGTCTGGCAGGTCCTCTGAACATTACACCTACAGTCACTACAGAGCCCAGCAACTCTACTGCCGATTATAGACCCCAAAGAATTGAAAACCGGTGTTCAAACAAATGGCATGTATATGAGTGTTAGAGCAGGGCTTTTCACAATAGCCAAAAGGTGTAAACAACCCCAAATCTCCATCCACTGATGGACAGATACACAAAATGTGGTCTATCCATGCACTGGAATATTATTAGCCGTCAAGAGAATGAAGCACTGCATATATGTTACAACATGAGTGAACCTTGAAAACTGTGTGCGCAGTGAAAGAGGTCAGACACAAAAGGCCACATATTGTATGGTCCCATTTATATGAAAAGTCCAGAAGAGGCGACCCATAGAGGCAGAAAGCAGATTAGGGAGTGCCTGGAGCCGAGGATAGGAGGGACTAGGGAGTGGCAGCATGGTGAGTCCGGAGGTCTCCTTCCGCGGCGGTGAAGAGTGTTTGGCAGCTAGACACAGCCATTCAATTATATGCTTTCAAATGGTGAATTCCACATTATGTGACTTCTACATCAATTATTTTTAAAAGTAAGCTCCTGTCATAAATTGGTTTAATATAGCAGTTGTACCCTGTCACCTTTGCCCTAGATAACACCCCTCCCTCCCTGCCACGTGATTGTTTGCAATACAGCCCACGTGGTCCTCACCTCACTGACCCAAAACCCAACACATCCCATGACTGCTGAGCACAATAAAACTTAATGCTCGACACCAGAGTCATGTCAATCTTGTTCCCTCCTTTGCACGTGTTTTCTTTAAACCAGCCAATCCAAAACCCCTGCAGGAAAGCCTGTAGGATCACATCGCACCCGCTGACCTTAACAGGCACAGCTCCGCAGCTTCCCCACCCTTCCGGTTCTGCGCTTCGCTCTTGCACAGCTGATGAGCTCAATCAGCCCTCTGCTGCCCCCAGACTTCCCCTCTGCCTCTCATCAGCACACCTAAGGTCTCTGTGATCTGACTCATACATTTATTTTTGTTGGGTTTTTTTTTTTTTTTTACACAGGGTCTCACTCTGTCACCCAGGATGGAGTGCAGTGGTGCAATCATGACTCACTGCAGCGTCAACCTCCCGGGCTCAAGGGATCCTCACCCCCGCTCAGCCTCCAGAGTAGCTGGGACTACAGGCATGCGTCATCACGCCCAGCTAATTTATCCATTTTTTGTAGATACGAGGTCTCACTATGTTGCCCAGGCTGGTCTCAAACTCCTGAGCTCAAGCAATCTGCCCACCTCGACCTCTCAAAGTCCCAGGATTACAGGCGTGAGCGCCCGCGCCCATTTCTGCTGTTTCGTGCCTTTTCGTTCTGCCTCCTCACTGTGGCTCGCCTGACACACACAGGCCAACCTAACTTTCCCATGGGTTGGGCTCTCCTAGAGAGTGGGTATCTCTGCTATGGCCACTCTCAGTAGAGACATGTCAAGACCAAGTTAAAAAGAAACCATAACGATAAAAACCACAACAACCCTCTTGAAAGCAAACAGATTTAACTGAGACGGCACAGGACTTGCAGTGTGGAATCTGTTTGTGATGCACCAAGAGGAGGCGCACCCGTCACAGGGGCCTGTGGAAACACGTCTGTGTGCAGCTCATGTAAAAGGGAAGCATATGTTTCTAAAATGCCATGAATTCCTGTGTCCCCGGCACCTGACTTAGCCACACAGCC
Source organism: Ateles fusciceps (assembly GCA_036589455.1). Classification (NCBI taxonomy): domain Eukaryota; kingdom Metazoa; phylum Chordata; class Mammalia; order Primates; family Atelidae; genus Ateles; species Ateles fusciceps. Next base: position 329,884 of record JAZHEH010002527.1, on the reverse strand, counting down.
AGGGCGTGGTGCAATGCTCTCAGGTCTGTGCTTACCGGCCACCTTGCCTGCTTGTGCCTCTGTGAGACTCCACTTCCCCATCCAGAAAGTGGGTGTCTGAGGGCCACAGGACAATGCCGCTTAAGTTGCTGCTCCAGAGCTCAGTGATGGGCCCGTGACAACAGTGAGATCATCACCAGCCCTGCCGCCACTCCTCCTAGTAGACGTGGGCCCTGCTCACGCTGAACATCAGTAAGGACAGGCTCCCTGCTGCAGCAAACAACCAAAAATCCCAGTGGCTGAATGCGATCAAAGTTTGTGTCTCACCCATGTCACAGTCCAATGTGGGGGCGGGTACTGGGTCGGAATACAAGCTTCCAGAATTTGCAGCAAAAGTCTGAGGGGGTGAGACAGAAGTATTGCCCTGCTCCCCCTGCAGCCACCCCCCGTATCAAGAGGCGGTGAAAGACTGGGATTTGGAGAGGGTTAAGAGTTTCTCCGAGCACAGCGTTCTCACTGGCCTGTGCGGCTTGGAAACATAAGGGTAGTCGGGACACTGCCAGCAAGCTCTGTTGTTGCTTAATAGAAAGCTGACTGGGTAAGTGTGATTTTGATAAAGGGGTCTTTAACGCTTCCAAGGTTTTAGATTTGGTTGCCACGCCCTATGAAAATAACCTTCAAAACGCAACTCCGACTGGTCATCTCCTTGGTAATGGTTTCCCCTGTAATGTTCTTTGATTGTCATTTAACAGATTCTCAGGCCATGTAAACACTGACAAGGTGTCCCTGGGGAAACTAGAGGATGATTCCCACTTGCTTCTTGCCCTGCACCAGGTAGGCACTAAAAGGACTGCGGGCTTCTCTCCATGCAAATGCTGGGACTCTTGGCTCACCTAAGGGAATCGCTGCCTCCCTCGCCAGGCCGCTAGAGGGACTGGAGTTAATTAGCCACAGACAGAGGTGAGGGGACAGAATGTGGCACCCCCTGAGGGCTCACGGAAACCCAGACAACGCTCCCAGTAGGAATGGAAAGAATCTGTTGAGAGATTGGACTTGCCTTTTTTTTTCTTAACTGGTGGGCCCTAGCCCCATCTTAGAGGGAAAGAAAATCGAGCTACCGCACAGTGCAGAGCAAGCATTCACCAGAAGGCAGTCATTTTTCAAGTAAGTATCTAAGACCCGACCTGTACCCCGGCTCAGCTAGGTGAAGAGACCAGAGCTGGTGAGGCAGACTCTAGTCCTCACTCCCCCTTCCCAGCAGATTGGGGCCAGAGGACACCGCCTCCCTGACTAGTGCCAGGTGTCTGCCGGCCTCTCGCCGCCCGCATGTTGTCTCCTGCCACTGCAGTCAGGGCCAGCCGCTGTGTCACTGCAACCACCTGGCAGGGGCCGCTGAGCTGGAGCATTTTCACCAGCAAGGGTTAGGGCAGCTGTGGGACTGCAGGGAGGGGCCTGGCTCTTCCAACTGGCCCCTCAGCCTGCTCTCCAGGCCCATGTCCTGGCTCCCTTTCACCCTCCCACACGTGGCTCCCCAGGAGTGGTTCCTCCTCTGCTTCCAGTCCTCAAAGCCTCACCTACATTTCTCCTCCTGAAGGGACTCCAGCAACAGCTCCAGGTCGGTCAGAGACCTCTCCTTCAGGCTGTGATGGGACACCTGGAGGCTGGCGTGCGACTTCTTGGCTTCTTCCAGCTCTTCCTTCACCTTCTGCAATAGCAGCTTTTGTTGCTGGGCCACATCCTTTGCCTCTGAGCGGATATGTCTCTTGTCCCCTGCTGCAAGCTTGGGAAGCGACTCTCCTGGGTGAAGGGTCTGCTGGCATCAGGCAGGTTGGTGGGCCCGTCTTCCCCACCCGGCTTGGGGCACTCTGAAGCAGGGACCCCTCGCTGGGCGGCTCGCAGTTGGCTAGGTTGCTTTCTGCCATCAGCAGTAAGCCCTTGGGGCCTGCGGCCTTCCCTCCATCTCCTGGAGCTTCTGGTGACACTGGTGGAGCCTGTGCTCGATCTGGGCGATGGTGGCAGAGGCGCACTGGTTCACCTTCTCGAAGGCCTGCCGGATGTGTGGCACCTGGTGCCGGTCTGCCGTGGGTACCAGCTTGAGGTAGCTCACAGTATTGTCATCCTGACTGGCCTTCTCTACTCTCAGCTGCTCTGAGAGGTAGAGGATGTGGTGCCTGACACTGTCCTGTAAGTTCTGGGCTAGCCCCCCCGTCTAGAGGCTGGACGGGCCACTGGGGCCGTCTTCACTGGATGACAGGGACCTGCAGGAAGGCACATCGAAGGGGAGGGTTGCACCGGGGCTCCTGGTGTGTTCCGTCTACACTGGGAAACAAGAAGCACAGGACAGTGCCCTGTGAGCTGCAAAGTGTGGGAGAATTGGACACGTTATGACTTCATAAAATACTTCCACATATGTATGGATACTTACACACGCAAGATTTGTGCGTTCAAGATGGGCCTGACACAGACTGGAGAGGCGACGTTCATCTTCAGGGCCCCCTCCCCCTTTCCGGTGTCTGACTCCTTGCTCTAAATGCACACCTCACTGCGACCCACAGGTGGCCAGACTCCCTTCTGCATCCGCCCCGCACTCCTATATCTTCCAAAAATGACCAACTGTGGGTCTCATTTATAAAGAACTGTTCTTGTAAAGTACGGAATAAACTCATTTCCGTTAACCCTTACAGCTTGCTGTATTGCTACTCCCAGGGAGACAGGAGAGGGAGGCAGAGAGATTTGCATCCTAGCAGGTTCATTCATCCATCAATCATTCATTCCACGCATATTTCCTGAGTGCCTACCATGTGGTACAGAAGCCAGACACATTCCTTGATCTCATAGAGCGGACAGTCTAGGGTAGAAAATTCTATTGTAACACAAAAGGAATCTCTCACGTGGTGAGGGGGTAACATCGCCTTTGACAAAGAGCCCTGTTCAAATTCTTGGCTCTCCCACTCTGAGACCTTGAGCAAGTTAATAAACTACTCTGAGACACAGTTTTCTTACCTCTAAAATAAAAAACGGCAAGAGCAGCATAGCTGCAACCCAGCCCACCAGGAGAGACTGGGGAGCAAGGAGCTAGGAGAGGAAGACGAGGGACAGCTCAGGGGCAGCCTCTGTTCTGTTTCTACTTTTGAGATCGAGTCACTCTGTCGGCCAGGCCGGAGTGCAGTGGTGCAATCTCAGCTCAGTGCAACCTTCACCTCCTGGGTTCAAGCAATTCTCATGTCTTGGCCTCCCAAATAGCTGGGATTACAGGCGTGTGCCACCACACCCAGCTAATTTTTGTATTATCAGTAGAGACAGAGTTTCACCATGTTGATCAGGCGAGTCTTGAACTCCTGACCTCAAGTGATCTGCCCGCCTCAGTCTCCCAAAGTGCTGGGATTACAGGTGTGAGCCACCACGCCTGGCATGTTTCTACTTTGAAACTGTAAGTGTCTTCCAGATAGTGTGTGATTTGAAAATGCTCTCCCAGGGTCAAGTCAGTGTAATAGCTTGGTTCTGGGTATTTTACTGTTAGTAAATCATATTAATATCTCAATTCTTTTTGAGACAGAGTCTTGCTCTGTCTCCCAGGCTGGAATGCAGTGGCACCACCATGGCTCACTGCAGCCTCGACCTCCCAAGCTCAACCCATCCTCCCACCTCAGCCTCCTGAGTAGCTGAGACTACAGGTGTGCACCACCGTGCCTGGCTAATTTTTGTATTTTTTGTAGAGACGGGGTTTCACCATGTTGCCCAGGCTAGTTTCGAACTCCTGGGCTCAAGCGATCCACCCACCTCGGCCTCCCAAAGTGCTGAGATTACAGGTGTGAGCCACCGAGTCTGGCCTATACCTCAATTTTTAAAACACAAAGTGATACCACTATGCACCCAGTAGATTGGTCAAACTTACACAGACTAACAATAACAAGTGTTGGCAAGGATATGGAGCAACACAAACCCTCAGTCATTACTGGTGGGAAGCAAATTGATACAACCACCTTAGAAAACACTTGACAATATCACAAAGTTGAAGACATGCATACCAAATTATCCAGCAACTGCATTCATAGGCAATACTCCCAGGTACACTGATGTTCCCAATACCTAACTACTAGAAACAACCCACCTGCCCAGAAAGTGTAAGTAAACTGTAATATATGCAACAATATACTACTCTACGGCAATGAGAATGAACTCCAGCCTTGAAAAACATGAATGTACTTCATAAGCATAATGTTGAAAAAGAAACCAAACAGAAAATCCATACTAAATATGGTTCCATTTACAGACATTCCAAGAGCAGGCAAAACTACATGATATTGTGTAGGGATGACTACGCAGGCCAGAAAGCAGAAGAGCAGTACGGCGGGTGGCAACACAAACCCCAGGACGATGGTTCCCACTCAGGCGGGAGAAGGGGATTAGGAGAAGGGGATTATGATTGGGGTGACCATGGAGGCTGGAGTGCCTGGCCTGGCCTGAGTAGTGGTTAAATGTGTGTTCACCCTATTGTTATTTCTTAAAACATGTCTCAATGTTTTCTGCACCTTTATATACATATGCCAGATTTCACAGTTTTAAAACTAAATGTTCAATATAGACCAGGTGTGGTGGCTCATCCCTGTAATCCCAGCACTTCAGGAGGCTCAGGCTGGTAGATCACTTGAGGTCAGGAGTTCGAGACCAGTCTGGCCAACATGGTGAAACCCTGTCTATATAAAAAAAAAAAAATACAAAAATTAGTCAGGCGTGGTGGCATGCATGTGTAATCCCAGCTACTCCGGAGGGTGAGGTGGGAGAATCGCTTGAACCCACGAGGCAGAAGTTGCAGTGAGCCAAGATTGTGCCACTAACTCCAGCCTGGGTGGCACAGTGAGACCCTACCTCAAAAATTAAATTATGAGGCTGGGTGTAGTGACTGATGCCTGTAATTCAAGCACTTTGGGAGGCCAAGGTTGGTGGAACACTTGAGATCAGGAGTTCGAGACCAGCCTGGACAACATGGTAAAACCCCATCTCTACTAAAAATACGAAAATTAGCTGGGCATGGTGACACATGCCTATAGTCCCAGCTACTCAGGAGGCTGAGGCAGGAGAATCGCTTGAACCCAGGAGGCAGAGGTTGCAGTGAGCTGAGATCGCACCACTGCACTCCAGCTTGGGCGGTAGAGTGAAACTCTGTCTCAAAAATAAATAAATAAATAAATGTTCAATAGATGAATTTAATGGCAGATTAGATATGGCTGGAGAGACTATTAGTAAATTGTACACAGGAGCTGAAGAAAGTCACCAGAATGCAGCAAAGAGGCACAAAGAAATAGGAAACTTGAAAAACAGAAGACATGGAAGGTAGCATGAGTAGGTCTAACAGAAATCCAATTGTCACGCCAGAGAGAGAAGACAGAGAGAATAAAGCAGCAGCAATTGTTTTTTAATTGAAGTAGAGTCTCACTCTGTTGCCCAGGCTGGAGTGCAGTGGCACAATCTTAGCTCACTGCCAACCTCTGCTGCCTGGGTTCAAGCAATTCTCATGACTCAGCCTACCGAGTAGCTGGGACTACAGGCGTGAGCCACCCTGCCCAGCTAATTCTTTTGTATTTTTAGTAGAGACGGGGTTTTGCCATGTTGCCAAGGCTGTTCTCAAACTCCTGACATCAGGTGATCTGCCTGCCTGGGCCTCCCAAAGTGCTGGGATTACAGGCGTGAGCCACCGTGTCTGGCTGCAGCAGCAATATTTTAAGAGGTACTCCCTAAGAAGTTTCCAGAACTGAAGAAAGACACAAACCCACAAATTCAAGAAGCCCAATAAATCCCAAGCAGAGAAGACAGAAATAGGTTCATACCTAGACACAAGATATTAAAAGCAGCCAGAGGAAAAAAACTGATTACCTTTAAAACCGTGACTTAGATGGCAGGCTGCCTCCTCAATAGCATCAGTGCAATCCAGAAGATAGTTGACTTATACCTTCGATACACTGACAGAGTAACTATCAGAGAGAAAAAATAGGTCACACTCAAAGAATCAGAAGTCAGAATGGCTTCAGATTTCAGCAACAGCACGGGGAAGTATAAGACAATAAAGTGGTGGCCGGGTGCAGTGGCTCAAGCCTGTAATCCCAGCACTCTGGGAGGCCCAGGCAGGCGGATCACTTGAAGTCAAGAGTTTGAGGCCAGCCTGGCCAACATGGGGAAACCCCGTTTCCACTAAAAATACAAATATTAGCCGGGCATGGAGGTGAGAACCTGTAATCCTAGCTACTTGGGAGGCTGAAGCAGGAGAATCACTTGAACCCAGGAGACGGAGGTTGCAGTGAGCCAAGATCACACCCCTGCACTCCAGCCTGGGCAACAGAGCAAGACTCCATTAAAAAAAAAGACAATGAATTGCTGCCTTCGAAATTCTGAGGGAAAAATGATTTTCCAGCCTAAAATTCTACACCCAAACTGTCAACCATGGGGTTAAAGACAATTTAGACATGAAAGAATTCAGTACACCACTGGCAAATGTAAGACTTTAACAACTGTTTAAAAAGCAAGTCGTGCCAGAGCAGTGGTGTGCACCTGTGGTCCTAGCTACTCGGGATGCTGCGGCAGGAGGATCACTTGTGCCCAGCAAGTAGAGGTTGCAGTGACCTGTGATTGTGCTACTGCCCTCCAACCTGAGCGACAGAGTGAGACTTTGTCTCAAAAAAAAAAAAAAAAAAAAAAAGTGGTCTGGCACAGTGGCTCACACCTGTAATCCCAGCACTTTGGGAGGCCGATGCAGGCAGATCATCTGAGGTCAGGAGTTGGAGACCAGCCTGGGCAACATGGTGAAAACCTATCTGTACTAAAAATACAGAAATTAGCTGGGCATGGCGGCACACAACTGTACTCCCAGCTACTACTGGGGAGGCTGAAGCAGGAGAATTGCTTGAGCCCAGGAGGCAGGGGTTGCAGTGAGCTGAGATTGCACCACTACCACTGCACTCCAGCCTGGCCAACAGAGTGAGATACTGTCTCAAAAAAAAAGAAGAAGAAGAAATAATCACTAGAATAGAGATGCCATATGTACATAGCATCCAAATAACCAAGGGGAGAAAAAATATGGGACTTGATTAATTTAAAAAAAAAAAAAAGAAAGGGGAACAAAAAAAATAAGGGACCAGATGCGGTGGCTCATCCCTGTAATCCCAGCACTTTAGGAGGCCAAGGTGGGTGGATATCCTGAGCCCAAGAGGTCGATACCTGCCTGGGCAACATGGCGAAACCCCCATCTCTATGAAAAAAATTTAATACAAAAATTATCCTGGAGTGGTGGTGCACACCTGTAGCCCCAGCTACCCAGGAGGCTGAGACAGGAGGATTGCTTGATCCCAGGGAGGTCGAGGCTGCAGTGAGCCATGATCGCACCACTGCCCTCTGGCCCGGGAGGCAGACTGAGACCCTGTCTCAAAAAATAAACAAATAAAAGCAACAAAGTAAGAAAAAAATGCTTGGAATATAGCTAATAGATAAATCAACACAATATATAAAGAATGGCAAATAGTAAACTAAGAGTAAATAACCCAATATAAAGACATTAAAGGGTAGCCACGGACAATTCAGACGGGACAAAACAAAAGGCAATAAACGTATGAAAAATGCGTAACTGCAAGGTGATCAGGGAATGGTAAACGAAAAGCGATGATTAAATACTATTTCTTGATCCACCGGAACACCAAAAATTACAAAGCCTAACAACGTCCAGGGTTGGCAAGAATGCAGCGGAATGTGCTGTCGCATACTCTGTAAGTGGGAATCTAAACAGGTTCGGGTTTTTTCATCGAAGTTAGGTGGTCTGTTTTTTTGTTTGGTTGGTTGGTTGGTTGTTTTTGTTTTTTTTTTTTTGTTTTTTTTTTTTTTTTTTGACATGGAGTCCCACTCTTGTTGCCCAGGCTGAAGTGCAATGGCGAAATCTTGGCTCACTGCAACCTCCATCTCCCAGGTACAAGCGATTCTCGAGTCTGAGCCTCTCAAGTACCTCGGATTACAGGCATGCGCCACCATGCCCGGTTAATTTTTTTGTATTTAGCAGAGACGGGGTTTCACCATGTTAGTCAGGCTTGTCTCGAACTCCTTACCTCAGGTGATCCACCCGCCTCGGCTTCCCAAATTGCTGGGATTACAAGTATGCGCCACTGCGCCCGGCCTTTTTTTTTTTTTTTTTTAAGACAGAGTTTCGCTTTTTGTTTCCCAGGCTGGAATGCAGTGGCGTGATCTTGGCTCACTGCAGCCTCCATCTCCCGGGTTCAAGCGATTCACCTGCCTCAAACTCCTGAGTAGCTGGGACTACAGATGCCGGACACCAAGACTGACTAATTTTTGTATTTTTTGTAGAGACAGGGTTTCACCATGTTGGCCAGGCTGGTCTGGAACTCCTGACCTCAGGTGATCCACCTACCTCGGCCTCCCAAGGTGCTGGGATTACAGACCTGAGCCACCACGCCCGGCCGCCCAATTAAAAATTTAAACACTCATTCCCTTTAACCCAGCAGAACATGGGTACTCAAGGGCATTCAGCCTGTGCCCTGACCAGGCAGTGTGACTTGAGCTCACGCAGAAATTTGGCATTTTTGTACCAAGAAACAGCACTTGGGCTCCTACGTGTCTCGACTTGGGCACGGCGCTGTGGCGCTGGCGCCGCTGGGAGCCATTTTGGGTCCGGGTGGGTCACCTCAGAGGCGGGGAGAAGAGCTGAGACTTACATGGCGGCCAGAGATGGGACATTTCAGACAGAGGGCGAGCACATTCCGCACATTCCCTAGTTACCAGGGTTCACTCAAGTCACCCTGTCACAGGCTGGCAACGGGAGAACCCCACCTCAACAATTACATGGAGCTTGCCTCATACAACGTTCTAGAAAGACAAAGGAGGCTGGCGCAGGCGCCACATGGTCTCAGAACCCTGAGTGCACCACCCCCCAACGCACACACACAGCTCGGGGCTGCTGTGGGGAAGGGGTGACCGTTTACTGCAAAAGAAAATGGCAACAGTACCTCCCCTGCTGCCTTAACGGTTGCGGAGGGAAGTGTCACGTGCAGCACCACCTAGTGCCACGTGCGGCACTACGCAGCTGGTGCCGGAACTTTTTTGCGCAAGGAAAGGAGACCCTGCATCCGCGGAGGGAGCCCTTTTGGATTGCTGGCATGAGAAGATGAGAACGGGACTATTTTCAATAACGTTGCACACGCAAGTCGCAAACATTCCCAATCCCGTGAATTGCTGGCGGAGGTAGCAGCACGCGGAGGGAGCTGCACGCGGCACGCGGAGGGGAACCATGCCACATCACATAAATGTGCTAGGCAGCACACCGCCATTATTCGCGCTTCAGACATCAAAGGGATTGGATCAATGGCGGATGCTGAGGTAAGCGCTGAGATGCCAGAGGAGGCCAGACCGGACGCGGGTACCTTGCGGGTGTTGCAAGACATGGCCAGCCGCCTGCGAATTCATTCCATCAGGGCCATGTGCTCCACGAGCTCCGGGTAGGTTCTCCTCGTTGAAGCTCGGGTCGTGCAGGGCCACGGGCTGGGTGGCCATGGGGTCGCGTGGTGAAGGGAGAGCCCTCAGATGTCCAGTGGGCCCTGTCCTGGATACCTTGTCGTCTTGGGCTGTCGGGGCCCAGCTGAGCCTCCCAGACGGCGGCAAGGCACTATTCCCCGCCACCTCAAGCGTCGGTCGGCCGGCCAGCCGCAGGCTCTGGAGCCCGCTCCTCACTCCCCCCATGGCCGAAGTTCTGGAGGTCCCCGAGATCCCCCGTTAGGAGACAAGGATCCAGACTGGACTGAGGTGGTGGGGGGATGTCGCCGGAATCAGACGGGACTACTATGGTTTGCATTTTAGTGGGAAGCAGGGGCTTCCTGGGTAAGCCATTGTACTGGATCCCCCGCGGGTGCATGAGCGACCCTAACCCAGGACATGAGAATAAAAAGCAATTAAAATTCCAGCCTGGGTTACATAGTGAAACCCTGTGTCTTACCAAAAAAGGAAAATAAAAAATGAGCCGGGCATGGGGGCACACGCCTGCACTCCCACCACTCGGGAGGCTGAAGTGAGCAGGCCGCTGGAGCTGCTGGGTTTGCTAGCGGGCTGCTGACGGTTTTGCATGAGTATGAGGGGTGTTGGTCTCTAGTTGTATTTGGTTTTCGTACCAAGTGTAATGCTGGCTTCCTAGAATGAGTTTCAAAGTGTTCCATCTTAAAGTTTTTGTAGTGGCCAGTGTGGTGACTCCCACCAGCAATCCTAGCACTTTGGGAGGCCGAGGCAGGCGAATCGTGTGAGCCTAGAAAGTTCGCGATCAGCCTGGGCAAGATGGCGAGCCTCTGGACAAAACGTTACAAAAATTAGCTGGGCATGGTGGCATGTGCCTGTAGTCCTAGCTACGCGGGAGGCTATGAGGCTCAGGTCGCAGTGAACTGAGATTGTGCCATTGCCCTCTGGCCTGGGCAACAGAGTGAGACCCTGTCTCAAAGAAAAAGTTAAATCTAACTGGGCACGGTGGCTCTGGCCTGCAGTCTCAGTACATGGGAACCTGAGGCGGAAGGATCGCTTTGGGAGGCCGAGGCAGGCGGATTGCGTGAGCCTAGAGATCACCCTGGGCAAGATGGCGAGCCTCTGTACAAAATGTTACAAAAATTAGCTGGGCGTGGTGGCACGTGCCTGTAGTCCCAGCTGCGTGGGAGGCTGAGAGGCTCAGGTTGCAGTGAACGGAGATTGCGCCATTGCACTCCGGCCTGGGCAACAGAGGAAACAAGACCTTGTAGCGAAGAAAAAAAAAATATATATATATATATATATATATATATATATATATCTTTTTCTTGAGGAGTTTCAAGAGGATTGTTCGTTTTTCTTTAAATGTTTGGTAGGAATTACCAGTGAGGCTTTTCTTTGTTGGGAGTTTTTTGATGACTGCTTTAGTCTTACTAGTTGCTTGTAGGTCTATTCAGATTTTCTTGTCCTGATTAAGTCTTGTGAGGCTTTCTGTTTCTAGGAATTTATCCATTTTTTGTAGGTTAACCCATTTGTTGGCTTGTAATTATTCATAGTACACTGTCACCCTTTATATTTCTGTAGAAGCGGTAGTAATAACTTCACTTTAACTTGATTGTACTTTTTCACCCCCCCCCCCTCTTTTTTATTTGACAGAGTCTCCCTCTGTTGCCTGGCTGGAGTGCAGTGGCGTAATCTCGCCTCACTGCAATCTCCGCCTCCCGGGTTCAAGCAATTCTCCTGCTTCAGCCTCCCGAGTAGCTGGGACTACAGGTGGGAACCGCCATGCCCAGCTAATTTTTTGTATTTTTAGTAGAGACGCGGTTTCACCATGTTGGCCAGGCGGGTCTCGATCCCTTGACCTCGTGATTCACCCGACTTGCAACCTCTGCTTCCCAGGTTCAAGCAATTATCCTGCCTCAGCCTCCCGAGTAGCTGCAATTACAGGCATGCGCCACCACACCCTGCTAATTTTTCGTATTTTTAGTAGACTCGGGGATTCTCCATGTTGGTCAGGCTGGTCTCGAAATCTCGACCTCAGGTGATCCACCCACACCTCAGCCTCCCAAAGTGCTGGGATTACAGGCATGAGCCACTGAGCCCAGCTTTTTTTTTTTTTTCCCCCAGGGTTTTTCTCTGTCACCCAGGCTGGAGTGCAGTGGTGCAATCATAGTTCACTGCAGCCTCAAACTCTCCTGGGCTCAAGCGACCCTCCTGCCTCTCTGCCTCCTAAGTAGCTGGAACTACAGGTGCATACCACCGTGTCCTGCCCATCTACTAATAGCTAGTTTTGTTGACCTTTTTTAAAAAACCAGCTTTGGCTGGAGGAGGTGGCTCACTCACACCTGTAATCTCAGCACTTTGGGAGGCGGAGACAGCTGGATCGCTTGAGCTCGAGTTCAGGATCAGCCTGGGCAACATGGGAAAACCCCATCTTTACCAAAAATATAATTAGCCGGGCGCATGGTGGGCACCTGTAGTTCCACCTACTTGGAAGGCTGACACGGAAGGATTGCTTGAGTCTGCAGTGAGCCATGCTTTTGCCCTGCACTCCAGCCTGGGTGACAAAGTGAGACCGTCTCAAAAAACAAAAAGTAAGGAAAAAAAACAAATTTGGTTTTATTAATTTTTTCCATTGTTTTCTTAGTCTCTGTTTTATTTGTGCTTTGATCTTTTTTTTTCCTTTCTCCTGCTAGCTTTGGGTTTAGTCCGTAAGTTGTAAAGCTAGGTTGTTGATTTGAGGGGTTATTTATTTACTATTATTTTTTGAGACAGAGTCTTGCTGTGTCACCCAGGGTAAAGATGGGATTTCTCCATGTTGGTCAGGCTGGTCTCGAACTGCTGGCCTCAAGGGATCTGCCCGTTTCTGCCTCCCAAAGTGCTGGGATTACACGCGTGAGCTACCACATCCAGCCAGATTTGAGAGGTTTTACAAAATGTCTTTATAGCTATAAACACCCCGCTTGGCCCAGCTTTTACTGCATCCCGCAGGTCTCCGTATTTTGTGCTTCTGTTTTCATTTGTCTCTAAGTGTATTCTCATTTTCTTTCTTTTTTTTTTTTTTTTTCTGAGACAGAGTCTTGCTCTGTCTCCCAGGCTGGATGCAGTGGCACAATCTCAGCTCACTGAACCTCCGGCTCCCGGGTTCAAGCAATTCTCCTGCGTCAGCCTCTCGAGTAGCTGGGATTGCAGGCACCTGCCACCACGCCCAGCTAATCTTTTTATTTTTTAGTAGAGACAGGGTTTCACCATGTTGGCTAGGCTGGTCTCAAAACTCCTGACCTCAGGTGATCCACCCGCCTCAGCCTCCCAAAGGGCTGGGATTACAGGTGTGAGCCACCATGCCCGGCCTCTTTTTTAAATTTTAATAGTTTTAGGGGTACAAGTGGTTTTTGGTTACGTGAATAAATTCTGTATTGGTGAATTCTCAGATTTTAGTGCACCCATCACCCAGGTGTAGTATACACTCCCCAATATGTAGTATTTTGTCCCTCACCTCCTTCCCACCCTCCCCCTACACTCTTCTTCCCAAAGTCCACTGTATCACTCCAAAGCTTAGCTCCACTTACAAGTGAGAACATACAGTATTTGGTTTTCCATTATTGAGTTACTTCACTTAAAATAATGGCCTCCAGCTCCCTCCAAGTTGCTGCAAAATACATTGTTCTTTATGCCTGAGTAGTATTCCATGTTGTGTATACACCACATTCTTTATCCACTCATTGGCTGATGGACACTTAGGTTTGTTCCGTGTCTTTGTAATTGTGAATTGTGCTGCCTATAAACATGCATGCATGTACATTTTTCATATAACTTTTTTTCTTTGGGTAGATAGCCAGTAGTGGAATTGCTGCATCAAATGGTAGATGGTAGATCTACTACTTTTAGTTAAGGAATCTCTTACTGCTTCCCATAGAGGTTGTACTATTTTACATTCCCACCAACAGTGCGAAGTGGTGTTCCCTTTTCACCACATCCACACCACCATCTATTGCTTTTTGACTTTTTACACTTGATCTTAGCCAAAAGACTGAGAAGCTATGTTTTTTGACTTTTTCCTTACAGCCATTCTTGCAGGATAAGGTGGTACCATCGTGGTTTTCATTTGCATTTCCCTGATAATTAGTCATGTTGAGCATTTGTTCATGTTTGTTGGCTGTTTGTATATCTTCTTTTGAGAAGTGTCTATTCATGTCCTTTGCCCACTTTTTGATAGACTTTTCTTTGTTTTTACTTGCTGATTTGAGTTCCTTGTAGATTCTGGATACTAGTCCTTTGTCGGATGCATGGTTTGCAAATATTTTCTCCCATTCTGTGGGGTGTCTGTTTACTCTGCTGATTGCTTCTTTTTGCTGTGCAGAAGCTTTTCCGTTTAATTAGGTCCCATATTTTAATTTCTGCTTTTGTTGCACTTATTTCTGGGGTCTTAGTCATGAGTTCTTTACCTAGGCCAATGTCCAGAAGAGTTTTTCCGATGTTGTCTTCTAGAATTTGTATGGTTCCAGGTTTCAGGTGGAAGTCTTTTGTCCACCTTGAGTTAATTGTTATGTGAGGTGAGAGATGGGGGATCCGGTTTTGTTCTTCTACATGTGGCTTCCCAGTTTCCTGGCACCATTTATTGAATAGGGGTGTCCTTTCCCCCAGTTTATGTTTTTGTATGCTATGTAGAATATCAGTTGGCTGTATTTGGCTTATACTTCTGGGTTCTATTGCTCAGGCTGGAGTGCAGTGGTGTGATCTCTGCTCACTGCAACCTCCACCTCCCGGGTTCAAGTGAGTCACCTGCCTCAGCCTCCCGAGTAGCTGGGACTAGAGGTGCGTGCCACCGCACCCGGCTAATTTTTGTATTTTTAGTAGAGATGGGGTTTTACCATGTTGGCCAGGCTGGTCTTGAACTCCTGACCTCAGGTGATCTGCCCGTCTCAGCCTCCCAAAGTGCTGGGATTATAGACGTGAGCCACCATGCCTGGCCTAGGGTTTTCTTTTCTTTTTCTTTCTTTCTTTCTTTTTTTTTTGAGACAGAGTTTCATTCTTGTTGCTCAGTCTGGAGTGCAGTGGTACAATCTCAGCTCACTGCAACCTCCACCTCCCAGATTCAAGCAGTTCTTCTGCCTCAGCCTCCGGAGTAGCTGGAATTACAGGCACTCAACACCACGCCCGGCTTTTTGTATTTTGTTAGTAGAGATGTGGTTTCACCATGTTGGCCAGGCTGGTCTCAGAACTCCTGACCTCGGATGATCTGCCCACCTCGGCCTCTCCAAAGTGCTGGGATTACAGGCATGAGCCACCGTGCCGGGCCTGACCTAGGGTTTTCTAGGTATAGGATCATATCATCAGTGTTCCTGCCGCTAATTTGACTTCCTCTTCTCCAATTTGGATGCCCTTTATTTCTGTATCTCACCATTGCTCTTTGGTTGTGTAAGAGTGTGTTGCTTAGTTTTCACAAATTTGTGAATTTTCCAGTTTTCCATCCATTACCGATCTCTAACCTCATCCCATTGTGGTTACAGAAAATACTTAGTACAATACGTCTTTTTAAATCGTGTTGGCCGGGCTCGGTGGCTCTCGAGTGTAATCCCAGCACTTTGGGAGGCTGAGGCAGGTGGATCACCTGAGGTCAGTCAGGAGTTTGAGATCAGCCTGGCCAATAGGGTGAAACCCTGTTTCTACTAAAATTGCAAAAATTAGCCAGGCGTGGTGATGCACCTATGTAATCCCAGAGACTCGGGAGGCAGAGGCAGGAGAATTGCTTGAACGTGGAAGGCAGAGGTTGCAGTGAGCCGAGATTGCACCACTGTACTCCAGCCTGGGCAGCAGAGTGAGACTGTGTCTCAAGTAAATAAATAAATAGAATGAGACTGTGTCTCAAGTAAATAAATAAATAAATAAATAAATAAAATCTTGCTCCAGAGCCTGGGCTAGATAGTAAAAAGACGGTGTGAATGCAGTTAAGACCCGTGTATGTCTGAAATTTTTGTACATGTTCATTTTGTTCTCTTCACCTTCAAAATTAGTAACAGATGGCTGTATTTTCTCAAGGGATCTCTTGTGGCTTTTCAGTCTCAATCATCCACTTAGGGGACATTTGCAAAGCAAGAGGTTTAAGTCCCCCCCACGTCCTTTTTTTGAAATGGAGTTTCGCTCTTGTTGCCCACGCTGGAGTGCAGTGGCACAATCTTGGCTCCCGCAACCTCTGCCTCCCAGGGGCAAGCAATTCTCCTGCCTCAGCCTCCCAAGCAGCCCGGCCTAAGTCCCCCATTTTCTTAATGGGTACCTTCTTAGTGGAAATTGAAATTAGAGATTATTCATATGAGCTGGGCCTAACACTCTTTTTTTACCTACGGTTGGGGCAGAGCTCCAGGGAGCTGGTTTTGTCCCCCTGTCTTGTCCCCTCCCCCTTTTAAATTAATTAAGGCCTGGCTGGACTCACGTGCAGGCCGCTTACTAAGAGCAGCAGTGACTTTGGCAGCATTCAGAAGGCCTGAGTTACTCAACCACGACAAATTGCTCAGTCCTTCACCATTCACTTCCTAAAACTCATTTTTAAATGGGATCTTCATGGCATTTCTGATTAGCAGTGCTCCTGAAATTTCCTCAGCATGTGGAAAGGCCATAGATGAATTCAAGCACGTTAAAGAAGACTCATGCAGAGGTGTGAGGGAACCTTGAGAGTGCACAGTGCCCTGCCTGTTCAGGAGCTGACCTCGCTGTGAGCAGGGGAGGGGAGGCGAGGTGATTGGGCTTTAAAGCATCCTTCCAGCATGAGAGCCCTGCGTTCCTTACACGTGGTGGGATTCTTCCCGGGCTGGGAGAAATGACTGCTTCTGTGAGGATACCATGTGCCAAGGCCACGTCCTAGGAAGTCAGTTGCTGTGAGAAATGACCAGTGCCATGTCTACCTTTCAGCAACCCTACATCGTGCAGCAGTTCTGCCGAGATCATGTCTGTGCTGTTCTTCTACATCATGAGGTACAAGCAGTCAGATCCAGAGAATCCAGACAATGACCGATTCGTCCTTGCAAAGGTATGTGTGCTGGCTGGGAGCCCAGGGCTGCTGCGGCACTTGCTTCTTGAGCCCAGTTTGAATAGCCACCGTGTGGAACAAGGCCTGGAGTGGGCCTTGTTGATCATTTTGATTTTTCTTTCTTTGCATCTTAATGCTCTAGGGTTCTGGACCCTAGGAGCCGTGTGATGGCTTGGTAGGAAGGGTGGCTTGGGGAGAGCTGGTGGCCCTTCCTTTCCTTTGTCATACCCTGCCTCGCCCCACCTACCACAAAAGCTTTCCCCGTGGCAGGGTTATGCCACTCCCACCTTCTGTGTTGCCTGAGCAGAGGCAGGCAGCCTCAGTGGATCTGACTCTCTGAGCTGGGATACATGGAGTGTGACTGGGAGGGACATCCCACCCATCAGTCAGTGTCCTCTCCCATGTCATTGCAGATCTGACCTGAAACTGATGGGGCACTTCCTCATCAGATTGGGCACAATACCAACTCATGATGCTGGGGTAGGAAGAAAAAGAACCTTAAAAACAAGGTCAATCTGAGAGTGTGTGGCTGGTTTGATGCCATCTGAAAGTACACTGTGTCCTGAAGCAAATTAAGACCTGGCTAGGGGCTGGGCACAGTGGCTCATGTCTGTAATCCCAGCACTTTGGGAGGCTGAGGCCAGTGGATCACTGGAGGCCAAGTTTGAGACCACCCTAGTCAACATAGAAAAATGCCATCTCTACTAAAAAATAAAAAATACAAAAAAATGACCTGGGCATGGTAGCATATGCCTGTAATCCCAGCTACTCAGGAGGCCGAGGCACGAGAACTGCTTGAACCTGGGAGGCAGAGGTTACACTGACGGAGATCGTGCTGCTGCATTCCACCCTGGGTGATAGAGCGAGACTCCATCGCAAAGGAAAAGAAAAGAAAAATCTGGCTGGGGAGAGTACTGTGTCCAAATCAAAGTACCAGATGAGCAGAGTGGGAAGTAAAGACAAAAATCAAACTGTGGGCATGGCCTGAAGTGCCTGCAGGTCACAATCGTGACCCTTGTCTTGGTGTCTGAACCATAATGTCAAACGGTTTGGCAAAAAATAAATAGAATTGACGTGTGTGGAGAGATGAAGTAAAGGTTTTCCATTGCTTTCAGTTGTTACTGGAGGTAAGCAATATACAGTAAAGGAATTAATTGTGCTAGTCTTTAAACATGTCTATAAACTTGAACTTTTTTTACATCTTTTTTTTTTCCCTTTTGGTGGAAGATAGAGTCTCGCTCTTGCCCCAGGCTGGAGTTCAGTGGCTCCATCTCAGCTCAATGCAGCCCCCGACCCCCTGGGCTCAAGCGATCTTCCCACCTCAGCTTCTTGAGTCAGTGGGACTACAGGCACGCACCACCGTGGTCAGCTAATTTTTCTCATGTTTTGTAGAGACGAGGTCTCTACAAAACTGGCATCAACTCCTGGGCCCAGGCACCCTCCTCTGCCTCCCAAAGTGCTGGGATTACAGGCAACAAGTCACTGCTCCCAGGCCCCATTACAGTGAAAATTGTAAAAAATTAGATGTATAAATGCAATGTGGGTGTTCAGATTTCTGGTTTAAAAATAAGGAAAGACTGGGTACAGTGGCTCACACCAGTGCTTTGGGAGGCTCCAGCGCGGAGGATCACTTGAGACCAGCCTGGGCAACATAGCAAGACCCCAATCTACAAAATATATGAAAATTAGCTGGTCTTGGTGGTGCATGCCTGCAGCTACTCAGGAGCTCAGGTGGGAGGATCACTTGAGCCTGGGTGACAGAGCAAGACCTCGTCTCCAAAAAAAAATGACTGGACTTTTACCAGCTGCTATCAGAGCCATTGGCCTTAGGGGTAAAGAGGCTTGCTATCAGGCAGCAGCACACCAGTCACTGTTCGGCTGCCAGAATTTGTGTGTTCATCAGATTGAGCTGGCAGATAAAATTGGAACAAAAGAGAAAACACAGGAAGCATAGTCCATTGTGGTTTGCCTAGGAACGGGGTAAACAGCCATACTGCAGGCAGAGCAGATCTTTACTCTCAGCCCTTCACCTCCCAGAATTGCCTCCCCCCACAGCGTCAGGGTTCTCGAGAAAGACAACAACACGCACGTGGGAGAACTTCTGCCGTAACAGACGTCATACTGATGCCTCGCCAGTTTCCCCCGTCTAGCCTCACTTTATCCTTAACCTCCTGCCACCTTAGGAGGCTCTGGTCTCCACTGTACCCATGAAGTCTTTGAGATGGGCCCGCTGGCCTCACACCTCACAGCTAGAAGGAAGCAGAGTTGGTCTGACTGCTGAGCCCGGGGCTTGGCCCATTATGTTACAGAACTTCCAAGGGCATGCAAGGCGCCTGCGAGCCAGAGCTTGCTGCATGAATGAGGTGGGTGCCATAGGGAGGCAGATGGGGGTAGAGACATGGTCAAAGAGACTTGAGTGGGACAGCTCTGCCTGCAGAGAATGCCAGGGAAGGTCAAGAGTACCCGGGGAGTAGCAGAGGGTAGGAAGCAAGAAGCAGGAGATCTGAGAATCGTAAGTAGCATCCACCTATCTACAGTGGTGATGACCCCACTCATCTCTGATCGAATGGTGCTGGTGTTGAGCAGAGGAGGGTGACAGGCAAGAAACAAACTTACAAGTCAATAGATCAAGTGTCAGGTGGAGCCAAGCATCTGGGATCAAGTAGAAGCAGAAGAGGCAGGCACTGGTTGAAAAAGAATGGTCCTAAAGACCTCAGTGCTGACGCTTGAGCAGGGATTTGGAAGGGGCAGGAGAGTGAGCCTGTGCCCACATCCAGGCACAAGCACTCAGATGGTGGCTGCCATGAGTACTAAGGCCCTGAGGCAGGTGTTTGCAGCAGGAGGCCAGGATGTCGGAGCAGTGGGAGGGAGAGATGGAGCTGATGGGGGGATGGGTGGGGGAGACAGGTGTAAAAAGTTGAGCTCTCAGTTGGTGGGAGGTCGGAAGACCTTGGTTAGTTAACCGATGTGATGGGTCACCTTCGAGTTTTAACAGGCTCCCCCCTGGTGGCTAGATTGGGAATGGCTGTAGGGGAGGCTGGGAGGCCGCTGCAGTGACCAGCAGGCCAGGGATGTTTAAGAACATCCCTGGAAGGTGGCTGCAGAAGCTGTTGAGTAAATTCATTGTGCTTGCGAGTGGGCCTCTCCCGTCAGTGCAGCAGCTCTTTGGCATGACCTTGTGGCCCACAGAGGGTCACATTTTCTGCTTGGGACAATGATGGCCCTGTGCCTGCAAACAGGATGTTGGGAGTGGGTAGAATGCTGGTGGAAAGGGATTCGTTTGAGGCATGGGCACTTCTTAGATGACCACTTGTAAGATCTCAGTTGACGATGAATCTGCACTGACATATCATAATCACCCAAGAATCCATAGTTTATTTTAGTATTCACATTTGATGTTGTACAGTCTGTGAGATTAGACAAACGTTTAATGACATGTAATGCTATAGAGTATTATACAAAGAAGTTTCTCTGACTTAAAACTTCTCTGTGCTCTGCCTGTTCATCCCTATCTCTTCCCTAATACCTGAAAACCACTGATGTTTAAAAATGTTTATTTATTTTAATTAATTGATCTTTTCTCTGTGTCCACAGTTTTGGTTTTCAGCATGTCGTATAGTGGGAATTACACACTATGTACTTTTTTCAGATTGGCTTCTTTCACTTAGTCATATACACTTAAGTTTAACTCCATGTCTTTTCATGGTTTGATAGTTCATTTCTTTTTAGTGCTGAACAGTATTACATTATCTGGATGTATCACAGTTTATTTATCCAGTCACATACTGAAGGATATCTTGGCTACTCCCAAGTTTTGGCAACTATAAATAAAGCTTCTATAAACATCAAAAAACAAACAAAAAATCTCAGTTGACCTGAGTTTTACAAACCAGGGAACCAGAATATTGTGTTTCTGGTTTCTGTTTAAGAACCCATATCCAGGCCGGGCGCGGTGGCTCACGCCTGTAATCCCCAAACTTTGGGAGTCCGAGACCGGCAGATCATGAGGTCAAGAGATCGAGACCATCCTGGCCAACATGGTGAAACCCCGTCTCTACTAACAATACAAAAACTAGCTGGGCGTGGTGGCGCACACCTGTAGTCCCAGCTACTCAGGAGGCTGAGGCAGGAGAATCACTTGAACCTGGGAAGCAGAGGTTGCAATGAGCTGAGATCGCACCACTGCACTCCAACCTGGGTGACAGAGTGAGACTCCATCTCAAAAACAAAAAAAAAACCCACACCCTCCATAGGATTGAACATCTGATTTGTACATGACCGGGAAAGACCATGGGACAATGGCAAGAATCAGACCTTACGTTTCTGCTTTGCAGTTAGGCACCCCTTCTCTGTTCCCAAAGCTCCACCCACCCCTGCCATACCATATGCATTATCTGTGACTCCTTAGGCAGGGACATGGATGTCTTCGTCATCTTAGTCACCCCAGTTTCCAGTCCAGGCTGAGCCCTGGGCTCGACCCGTTGTCCCTGGTAACATTGATCGGAAGCTTGGGGTGCATGTGGATGGGGTGAAGAAGAGCTCACCCAGTGGGGGGGGGAGGGGCTGTTGGGTGGGGCTCTGCTGCACAGCTGACAGGAGCAGTCTGCGCTCAGTGTGTGAGTCCAGCTGATACCATGTCCTGCAGCTGCGTCTGGGTTCACTGGGTCCCATCTCTTACAGAGACTGTCGTTTGTGGATGTGGCAACAGGATGGCTTGGGCAAGGACTGGGAGTTGCGTGTGGAATGGCATATACTGGCAAGTACTTCGACAGGGCCAGGTAAGGCGTTCACCCAGAGCCATTTAACTCCCTTGTATCCCCCTTCCTAGAGTCTCAAGGGACAGCCACCTATCTTCGTGAGGCAGAGAGCCCTGAAGGGCCAGTCCCCCTCACATCCCGTGCTGACCCCTCTGGAAGGCCTTCCCTTTGCCTCCTCAGACGGCTGCCCCACTCCCTCTCCCACAGGTCTGTTTAAAGATTTCAGCTGCTGTTGCCTTTCCGTTCTTTTCCTAGGGGGGATAGCTTTTTTAAAACTTCCAGCATTTTAGTGGGGTCTGGGATGTGTGGGGTTTGTTTTTCTTCTTTTTTTTGACAGAGTCTTGCTCTGTGGCCAGGCTGGAGTGCAGTGGCACCATCTCGGCTCACTGCAACCTCCGCCTCCCAATTCAAGTGATTCTCCTGCCTCAGCCTCCCGAGGAGCTGAGATTACAGCCATGCACTACCATGCCTGGCTAATTTTTAGTAGACGGGGTTTCGCCATCTTGGCCAGGCTGGTCTCGAACTCCTGACCTCAGATAATCCTTCTGCCTCGGCCTCTCGAAGTACTGGGATTACAGGCGTGAGCCACTGCACCTGGCCGGATGTGTTTTCTTGATGCAAACACTCAACATCGTTGCTTGTGGAGGAGTTTATTTCATAGCAGAACACGCTTCCAAGGTGGGATTTTTGGTTGTTGTGATTATTTTAAATAAGTTGTAAGATCAGAACCAGAAGGTGGCAGCCGGGCACTGTGGCTCATGCCTGTAATCCCAGCACTTTGGGAGGCTGAGGCAGGGCAGATCACCTGAGGTCAGAAGTTCGAGACCAGCCTGGCCAATGTAGTGAAACCCCGTCTCTACTAAAAGTACAAAAATTAGCCGAGCGTGGTCTTGCAGGCCTATAATCCCAACTACTCGGGAGGCTGAGGCAGGAGAATTGCTTGAACCCAGGAGGCTGAGGTTGTGGTGAGCCGAGATCACGCCACTGCACTCCAATCTGGGGGACAGAGCGAGACTCTGTCTCAAAATAAAAAAAAAAAAATCTTAGAAGGTGGCAATGCTGTAAGAGGAAACTTGGCAGGAAAGTGAATGTGTAAGTGTTTAGGGGACTTAGGGGGCTGCTTTCTTCCCCTGTCCTTTGGCCGTGTTTGCTGGTTGATGAGGAAGTGTAGAAGAACCTGAAAGTTGCTTTACAGCTAGAATGATAAAACTAGCCAAAGGCGAAGCCTGTTTGTGAGGCCCAGGCTTTCCACGCTTGGCTTCCTTAGCTGCCGGGTTGGGGCACGGTTGATGAGGAAAATTGTGCCTGGGAAGCCGATGATCTGGAGCAGCCCCTCCAGTTGCTTCTGTTTCTCCTGAAATGCATTTGCTTGGTTGGCCCAGATGAGCCCCTGCAGGGTCCTAAACCTCTCTTGTCTTGCTCCAGCTACCGAGTGTTCTGCCTCATGAGTGACGGCGAGTCCTCAGAAGGCTCTGTCTGGGAGGCAATGGCCTTTGCTTCCTACTACAGTCTGGACAATCTTGTGGCGATCTTTGATGTGAACCGCCTGGGACACAGTGGTGCTTTGCCCGCCAAGCACTGCATAGACATCTATCAGAGGCGCTTCGAAGCCTTCGGGTAACTGTATTCTCTGGTGCTTGATTTCCATGCTGTCCCCACCCCGCTTCATCTCCTGTAACGCAGCCTGCTCCTCTGTTGGCAGGTGGAACACTTACGTGGTGGACGGCCGGGACGTGGAGGCACTGTGCCAGGTGTTCTGGCAGGCCTCTCAGGTGAAGCACAAGCCCACTGCTGTGGTGGCCAAGACCTTCAGGGGCCGGGGCATACCAAGTAAGCAAGCGTTTTCTTCCTGTTCGCTCAGAAAAGAGGAGGGAGAGGCCTAGCCGGGCCTAGGCAGATGACTCATTTAGTGAATGCGATTCGGCCCGAGTATGTGCTGGAGGCTCCTGCCCCCTCCTTTTCACTAGCTAGTGTCTGCTTAGGATAGGAGGGGATGTCAAAAGCCCGAGCAGGTGAACAGTGACGTTTTATCTGCACGAGGGAGTGGCTAGGAGTACAGCCCATCAGAGGACTGACAAGGAACAGCCTCTACGGTTACAGAATCAGAAAGAGTTCTGTGTGAGCAGGTGCAGACATCAGAGTGTGCATACGGACACACATGCCTAGACCCACACCATCTGGAAGAACCCCAGGAGCTGGGGAAGAAGGGAGCTTGGAATAACCAGCTAGCACATTTCAAGGCTGACAGCTGAAATTGTTTATCTCAAGCTTAACTCATTACAAAGAGTGTGGTTCCTGGTTTTTTTCAAAAGACTATAGACATTTTAGAATAAAACTGTTGTGACTCCTCCCGAAAATACAGTTTTACTCTGGTACCTTCTGTTCAGTAAATGATTTTCCCGGTGTGCACCTGGCAGAGCCCTGGGTATTGTCCTTGCCCCTGCCTCCCCCTCATGCCCACACACAAACCCAGCCCCCTAGCTTGCATCTTGGATCCATTCCCCTCCTCCCCATCTCTACGACCATGACTGTTGCCACACCTGTCATCTCTCCCCAAAGTCTCCAGCCAGCCTCCCCCCTCCACAGCAGTCTCTACACTGCTGCCACAGTGATCTTTCTACACTGGATCTCATCAGTCACTTTCCCCCACTCCAAACCCTTCGGTGGTTTCCAGTCTTGCTTTGGAGGAAACTCAAACTCCTTATACCCACAAGACCCACCCTCCATGGTTGGCCATACCCGTCTCTCCAGCCGTGTCTTCTCTATTCTCCCTTCCACTCACCAGTGGCCCTCAGGGGCGTAGCTAGGTGCGGTGGCTTGCACCTATAATCCCAGCTACTTAGGAGGCAGAGGCAGGAGGATCACTTGAGCCCAAGGAGTCGGAAGCTGCGGTGAGTTATGATCACACCACTGCACGCCATCCAGCCTGGGAGGAGTCATACGGGAGACCCCCGTCTCAAAACAAAAAGCGTCAGGGCCTTTATCCAAGCTATTTCTCTGGCTGCACCAGTATCCCAAGCCCTCTGTGCTAGGTATTCCTCCTGGGAGTCCTCAAGGTGACATCTTTTTCGTCAGGGTCTTTTTCAGGTGAACTTGAGGCACTCGTTAAATATTTATGCAATGGATGTCTTTTATTTGTTTCCTTACAGGTATGGAGGATGCAGAACGTTGGCATGGAAAGCCAATGCCAAGAGAAAGAGCAGATGCCATTATCAAATTAATTGAGAGCCAGATAGAGACCAGCAGGAACCTTCATCCGCAGCCCCCCATCGAGGACTCCCCCGGAAATCAACATCATGGATGTAAGAATGACCTCTCCACCTGATTACAGAGTTGGTGACAAGGTAGGCAGAAGTTGGATAATTGAATAAATCAGGTACATTACCTGCTTTGTTCTCTAATGTTCCTATATACACAAGATGCTTCATTTATTCTGGTCTCCATGGACGAACCAATTAGTAGAGTGACACATAACTAACAGTTTATAAGCAATTAAAATAGGTTTACCATTTTTTAAAATAATTTATTTATTTTACTTTAGGTGCATACTATATCTGGCATTTCTCCCCCATGTTCTCTCTCCCCCCACCTCCCATTGTCTCTCCCCTACCCCCCCCCCAACTGCCCCCTGTGTGTGATGCTCCTCTCCCTGAGTCCACCTGTTCTCCTTCAACACCCACCTATGAGTGAGAACATACAGTGCTGGGCTTTCTGTCTTGGGTCAGTTTGCTGAGAATGACGGTTTCCAGATTCATCCAAGTCCCTACAAAGGACACGAACTCATCGTTTTTTATGGCTGCATAGTATTCCATGGTGTATATGTACTACATTTTCTTTGTCCAGTCTATCATTGATGGGCATTTGGGTTGGTTCCAGGTCTTTGCTATTGTACACAGGGCTGCAGTGAACATACATGTGCATGTGTCTTTATAGTAGAACAATTTATAGTTCTTTTGGTATATACCCAATAGTGGGATTGCTGGGTCAAATGGAATTTCTATTTCTAGATCCTTGAGAAATTGTCACACTGTCTTCCACAATGGTTGAACTAATTTACACTCCCACCAACTGTGTAGGAGTGTTCCTATTTCTCCACATCCTCTCCAGCATCTGTTGTCTCCTGATTTTTTAATGATCGCCATTCTAACTGGCATGAGATGATATCTCAGTGTGGTTTTGATTTGCATTTCTCTAATGACCAGTGATGATGAGCATTTTTTCATATGTTTGTTGGCCTCATATATGTCCTCTTTTGAAAAGTGTCTGTTCATATCCTTTGCCCACTTTTGAATGGGGTTGTTTGTTTTTTTCCTGTATATCTGTTTTAGTTCTTTGTAGATTCTGGATATTAGCCCTTTGTCAGATGGGTAGATTGCAAAAATTGTTTTGCCAGTCTGTGTCTTTTGATGGGGGCGTTTAGGCCATTTACATTCAGTGTTAATACCGTTATGTGTGAATTTGATCCTGCCATTTTGTTACTGGCTGGTTTTCTTTCTCATTAGTTGACTCATTTTCTTCATTGCATTTTTGGTCTTTGCCAACTGGTTTGCTTTTGCAGTGACTGGTACTTGTTCCTTTCCATGCTTAGTGTTTCTTTCAGGAGCTCTTGTAGGGCAGGTCTGGTGGTGACAAAATCTCTCAATAATTGCTTGTCCGTAAAGGATTTTATTTCTCCACTTATGAAGCTTAGTTTGGCTGGATATGAGATTCTGGTTTGAAAGTTCTTTTCTTTAAGGATGTTGAATATTGGCCCCTACTCTCCTGGCTTGTAGAGTTTCTGCCGAGAGATCTGCTGTGAGTCTGATTGGCTTCCCTCTGTGGGTAACCTGACCTTTCTCTCTTGGCTGCCCTTAGCATTTTTTCCTTCATTTCCACCCTGGCGAATCTGATGATTATGTGCCTTGGGGTTGCTCTTCTTGAGAAGTATCTTTGTGGAGTTCTCTGTATTTCTTGAATTTGAAATTTGGACTGCCTTGCTAGGCTTGGGAAGTTCTCCTGGATAATATCCTGGAGTGTGTTTTCCAGCTTGGATTCATTCTCCCTGTCATATTCAGGTACACTGATCAAGCGTAGATTAGGTTTTTTCACATAATCCCGTATTTCTTGGAGGCTTTGTTCATTTCTTTTCACTCTTTTTTCTCTTGTATTGCCTTCTCTTTTTACTTTATTGAGTTGATCTTCAATCTCTGATATCCTTTCTTCTGCTTGATCGATTCAGCTATTAAAACTTGTGTTTGCTTCACGTAGTTCTCGTGCTGTGTTCTTCAACTCCATCAAGTCGTTTATGTTCTTCTCTCAAGCTGGTTATTCTAGTTAGCATTTCGTCTAACCTTTTTTTCAAGGTTTTTGGTTTCTTTGCATTGAGTTAGAATGTGTTCCTTTAGCTCTGAGAAGTTGTTATTATCCACTTTCTGAATCCTGTTTCCGTCAATTCTCTCGCACTCCTTCTTGGTCAAGTTGTGATTCTGTGTTGTTGAGGAGTTGTGATCCCTTGAAGGAGAAGAGGTGCTCTGGCCTTTGGTTTTTTGCGCTGGTTTTTTCCCATCTTTGTGGATTTACCTGGCTGTGATTTCAGAGACCTGCTTGATGAGGTCGCTTGTCTGCCTGTGGGGGGCGCTACTGGGTTTCTAGGGACTCCTTCAGGTTACTAGGGAAGCTTCCTGTGTCTTTTTTTGTTTATGCTGGGAGATTAGGCCCGCCTCTTCCGCTGACCTGTAGGCACTGCTGGGTTGTCGAGAACGCCGTCCTGTTGCTACTTAGGCTTCCCTGTGTTTTTTGTTAAAGCATGTAGCCCAGTCCCACCCCTCTAGTGGTGGGTTGTGCTCTCTCCTCCACTGCGCCGGATCATTCAGGGTTCCTCTCAGACTGTGGCACTGGCTGCGCAACCCACTAGAGTCAGAGCTTCAGCCCTCTGGGGTTTGTGGGGGAGGTTAGGGACCCGCCCAGCCGCACCCGGCAGTCTCCCCCCTTTCAGCTTTCTCTCTCTGGTCATGGGGTAGGGACCGCCCAGCTGCTCCCCGCTTACAGCTCCCTCTCTCCTGGGCGGGGAGGGGGGCAATAGCTCAGTCTACAGACTCTTATTCAACTCCGCACTTGTAATTCCCGGCACTTGACTGGCAAAGATCCCTGTTCTGTGTATTGCTGAGGCTTTGGGGAAGCGCTGTATCTGGACTGGAGCACCAGAGGTGGAGCCTCTGACTCGCCGGTCAGATGCGCTTTCTGGGTGAAGCAGCACCCCTCCCCCCGCCTCGGTCTGCCCTAGTGGGCTTTGCTCACCCTCGGACCAGACCAGTTGAAATGCACCTGGTACTCGGTTGGAGCTAGGAGATCTCTGGGTTTCTGCGTCTCTTTTGCTGGCTGTTGTGCGCTGGAGTTGTGTCTAATCCGCCATCTTGGATCAAGTCTAGGTTTACCATTTTTAAAAAATAGCTTTCGGGGTACAAAGTGCAGTTGTGTCACATGGATGTCCATTGTGTCGTGGTGAGGTCTAGGCTTTCGGTGCACCCAGCACCTGAGTAGTGAACATTGCACCCAGTAGGAAGTACTTCACCCCCTCACCACTCCTACCCTGCCTTCTCTTTTACTAGGTCTGATTTTTATTTTTTGCTTTCACGCATGCGTGTGAATTTTCTGATTGGTCAATTGCTATTTATTAGCTCCTGGGGTGGTGTGCCTCTTTCTTGCTTCCTAACTTTGGTTTGTGCACAAAACTGCCACAGTTTTGTGTCTGCGCCAAGAATAGTGACCCCAGGCTAGCTGATCTTACTCTCTGAATGACACACAAAAGCAGGCCGATTCATCAAGAACCACAAAAAGGAATCAAATTATGCACAAAACTCTGAACATCAAGTCCTTTTGGTTTTCAGCACATTTCTATCCTGTCTTCTGGTATATCATAGCAGACCCGGACATGGGCAGGTTCTTCATGGCCTGGAGGAAGTAAGGTGGCGAGCCTGGGAGGACGGACACACTTTCTGACTCTTCTTTAGTTGGAGGAATTTCCAGTGTTGCTTATGTTTTCTTAGCCTGGTAGTGAGAGTTTAAAAAAAAAATGAATGGTGAATATTTGAGAAATTGGAAAACAAAAACCGGAAGGAAGAAAAAGGTTTATCACGGAAGGGTGGGCCAGGCACAGTGGCTCACACCTGTAATCCCAGCACTATTAGGAGGCCAAGACAGGAAGACCACTTAAGCCCAGGAGTTCAAGACTAGCCTGGGCAAAGTAGTGAGACCCCATCTCTACACATAATTTAAAATTTAGCCGGGCATGGTGGCATAATGTGGTCCCAGCTACTTTGGAGGCTGAGGCAGGAGGATCACCTGAGCCCAGGAGTTTGAGGGAACAGTGAGCCACGATCGGGCCCCTGCCCTCCAGCCTGGGCAACATAGTGATGTGCTATCTCAAAGAAACAAAGGGCGCTCTGGCACTGTGTGTTAACACTTTAACTGTCACAGTACAACTTAAAGGAATTTATCCTACAGAAATGCCCATCTGCAAATATGCAGATATGCCTATGGGAATGAATGTTGATTGCAACATTGCTTATGATACCAAAATTGCAAACAACTCAGCAAGAGAGGCTAGAGCTTCCCCAGTAAGTTAGTAAATTTTTTTTTTTTTTGAGACGCAATCTCACTCTGTCACCCAGGCGAGAGTGCAGTGGCATGATCTCGGCTCACTGTAACCTCCGCCTCCCAGGTTCAAGTGACTCTCCTGCCTCAGCCTCCTGAGTGTCTGGGACTACAGGTGCCCACTGCCACGCCCGACTAATTTTTGATTTTTGTTTTGTTTTTTTTTTTTGAGAAGGAGTCTCACTCTGTCACCAGACTGGGGTGCAGTGGTGTGATCTCGGCTCACTGCAACCTCCGCCTCCCAGATTCAAGCGATTCTCCTGCCTCAGCTTCCTGAGTAGCTGGGACTACAGGCACCTGCCACCACGCCCGGCTAATTTTTTTGTATTTTAGTAGAGATGAGGTTTCACAATGTTGGCCAGGATGGTCTCGATCTCCTGACCTCGTGATCCACCTGCCTCGGCCTCCCAAAGTGTTGGGATTACAGGCGTGAGCCACTGTACCCGGCCTAACCAGCTAATTTTCGTATTTTTAGTAGAGACAGGGTTTCACCATTTTGGACAGGCTGGTCTCAAACTCCTGACCTTGTGATCCGCCTGCCTCAGCCTCCCAAAGTGCTGGGATTACAGGGGTGAGCCACCGCGCCCAGCCAGTAAATCTTTTTAGGTTGCAAAAACAGCATAGAGTATATTTCTGTTTGTGTGTAGGAAAACTTAAAAAAGGGGTTATTATACGTTATTATAAGGCATACAAAATTGTATTTGGAGAAATGACACCAAATTGTTGCGTTTGTCTGTAGAATGTGAAATTATGGGAACTCTGATTTTTTTAAAAGAAGTATGAATAGAGGCCAGTCTCAATGCCTCACACCTGTAATCTCAACACTTTGGGAGGTCAAGGCAGGAGGATCACTTGAGCCCAGGCATTCAAAACCAGCCTGGGCAACATAATGAGACCCTGTCTCTTAAAAAAGGTGGGTGGGCGTGGTGGCTCACACCTGTAATCCTAGCACTTTGGGAGGCCGAGGCAGGCGGATTGCCTGAGTTTCAGAGTTCGAGACCAGCCTGGGCAACACGGTGAAACCCTATCTCTACTAAAATACAAAAAATTAGCCAGGCATAGCAGCGTGTGCCTGTGGTCACAGCTACTCAGGAGCCTGAGGCAGGAGAATTGCTTGAACCCGGGTGGCAGAGGTTGTAGTGAGCAGAAATCGCACCACTGCACTCTAGCCTGGGTGACAGAACAAGACTCCATCTCCCCCTCTCCAAAAAATGAAATATGAATAGGACAAAATTTATTAAGGAAGCAAGCCAATTTATCAAAAGTCAGTGAATTCAAAAAGAAGTCACATGAACGGGGTACAGATCTAAGAGCTGGCTCTTTGATTGCTGATACATTAGACAAGCCATTAATCAGTTAACCTACTTTAAGGAGATAAAAAGCATAAATATGTGAACTTAGTCATTGGAAAGAGATTACCACAGATGCAGAGAACATTTAAAGAATTAGGAGAAGACTCAGCCTGGCCAACATGGTGAAACTCTCGTTTCTACTACAAATACAAAAATTAGTTGGGTGTAGTAGTGCACGCCTGTAATCCCAGCTACTCAGGAGGCTGAGGCAGGAGAATCACCTGAACCTAGGAGGCAGGAGGAGGTTGCTGTGAGCTCTGCACTCCTGTACTCCAGCCTGGGCAACATAGGGAGACACTGTCTCAAAAAAAAAAAAAAAAAAAAAAGAATTTTGAGAAAACCGTGTAACTCCGTAGTTGTATGATTGGTATGAAAATGTAAAAAGGGCAGGAATGTTTTTAGGAATGCATAAAATACCAAAATTGACTAAAAGAGGTTCAAAAAACTTAAATGGATCAGTAGCCCTAGAAAAAAATGGAGAAAACTATCCAAGCACTATACGCCCAAAGCAGCCAGGCTCACTAGGTTAATAAGAGTGACTTACTTTTAACCTTTATGAAAAGAGTGATTTCTAAACTGTTCAAATTTTTTCCCAGTACGGAGGAAGGTGAAATGGCATCCTGATTCATTTATGAAGCGAAAATGTGACAAAGCTAGCCTAAAGAAAAACTGTAGGGCAACTTGATTTACTAATACCAACATAAAAGTTATAAACAGAACGTTAACCTATCTCAGCTTCATTAGTACATTAAAAAAATTAAATGAATCTGTGAGCTCAAATTAGTAATGCAGATGACTCAAGCCAGGAGACGTAGGAATAGAATTTACTGTTCTAGTATTAGGTCAAAGGAAGCGGGGGTCGGAGGAAGTGTGATCGTCGTCATACACACTAAACAAAAACAATTCATAAAATTCAACATCTTTTTTTTTTTTTGAAATGGAGTCTCGCTAGTCACCCAGGCTGGAGTACAGTGGCACAATCTCGGCTCACTGCAGCCTCTGCCTTCTGGGTTCAAGCGATTCACCTGCCTCAGCCTCCCAAGTAGCTGGGACTACAGGCACTCGCCATAATGCCCAGCTAATTTTTTTGTATTTTAGTAGAGACGGTGTTTCACCATGTTGGCCAGGCCTGGTCTTGAACTTCTGAGCTCAGGTGATCTGCCCGGCTCAGCCTCCCAAAGTGCTGGGATTACAGGTGTGAGTCATTGTGCCCAGTCAAGTAATTTGAAAAATATGCTAAGAACTAGTAATGTCAAAATCTCACTCTAGAGCTGTGGAGCGTTCGCCTGCTTGGGAAGTGGGGCCTGGGATGGGGGTAACTAAAAAGAGCGCACTTGGAGAAACTGCTTGCCACATCAGCCATTTAGCATGGGTTTAAGATTGACTAACAATCCATGTTTATGACATTAAAGGAAATTTTGGTGAATTACAAATTTACTGTCTCCAAGAGAGATGATAATTTGTCATTCTAGAATGTGGTACCTTCCTTCTGTAGTCGTCCCTTCTAAATGTATTTGAAGAAACTCTACCACCTGGTTCTTTATTTCTTCTAGATAGCTACTCGGAAAGCATGTGGCTTGGCTCTGGCTAAGCTGGGCGATACAAACGAGCAGAGTCATTGTGCTGGATGGTGACACCAGGTACTCTACCTCTCTGAGATATTCAACAAAGAGTACCCTGAGCGTTTCATCGAATGCTTTATGGCTGAACAAAACATGGTGAGTGTGTAGTGTCTCTTGGGGCTTCTTACAATCCATGGCCCACTGGACATAGGAGGCCCAGCCTGTGCTAGTTTTTCTTTCTATTTATGAAAGCAAAAGGACTGGGTAAAAATCTCCAGGGAAACAGGAGGCAGGTAGCCAGGTAGAGTCTGAAAGGTGGCTTCTAGGTCTGCTAGGAGGGCCAGAATAGACTACTCAGCACTCTGTGGGCACCCTTTCCAAGTTGGCTGAGGGCAGCAGTCCCAAGGCCACAGACAGTGGGTCCTCTGAGCCTAGAACCATCTGAAGCCAGGGCTCTGGGCCTGAAGCATCCCAAGCTCCCTAGTAGCTCCCTCTGCCCAATTCTACAACCACCCAGAGGCACATCAGTTGAGGAGCCACAGAGAATGCAGGGTGTTTTTTGTCCACTGTAGAGGGGCCTAATATATCACAGAAATGCAAATGTTGCGCTCACTGCAGTCACAAAAGTAACAATACTTAGAGCTGGCGCCTTAGGCGAAGCCATTCTGCTTCTCTGTGCCTCAGTCTCTCCCCCAGAGTGATACTAATGCAAGGAGTATCTGAAGCACACGCACACAAGCACACCCCTCTAGAGGAAGGAGTTAGTGCCAGTAAACCCTTTGAATGCTAAAGCTCTGTGCATCATAGAAGATGATGCCCGTCTCCCGTCGTCATGTTGCAGAGGCCAGAACAGCACTGGGTACCTCAGTGATTCTAGCCAGAAAACCACAGGCCAGCTGGTCTTATTTACAATAAGTTTATTTGGAATAAGTAGTATTTAAAATTTTTTTAAATTAGTTGTCAGCATTTAAAAATCAGGAGATTATAGGTGTGGTGGCACGAGCCTGCAGTCCCAGCTACTCAGGACACTGAGGCAGGAGGATGCTTGATCCCAGGACTTTGAGACTGCCCGTGTACCACTGCATTCCAGCCTGTTAGACAGCAAGACCCCCTCTCAAAAAAAGAAAAAGAATCAGGAGATCTTATCAGAATAAACATTTCTGGATTCTTTTGAAAAATGGGAAGAAATTCCAGCACAGGGTGGCATTCTCTCCTGATGCCAGTTGACTGAAGTCAGACAGCAGCCCTGTTGAGATGGGTGCTCCCAGCCAGCTCCCCATGCTCCCCCACACTCTGCCAGCCCAGTTTTCCAGCACTGTCGCCAAGGTTGGAGTGCAGTGGCATGATCTTGGCTCACTGCAACCTCTGCCTCCCAGGTTCAGGCGATTCCCTTGCCTCGGCCTCCCAAGTAGTTGGGACTACACCGTGCGCCCCCACACGCTAATTTTTGTACTTTCGAGTGAAGACGGGGATCACCGCGTTGGTCAGGTTGGTCTTGAACTCCTGACCTCAGGTGACCCATCCATCTCGGCCTCCCAAAGTGCTGGGATTACAGGCGCAAGCCCCCGAGCCTGGCTCGTTAAGCTGTTTTCATTTTGAATGGAAAACAGTGCAATCCATAATTTTCCGTATCGATGCTCCTATTAGAAAGCTGGCTCCCGCCTCACTGATGCCCTCAGTGCACAGCCATGTAGTCTACTCTGTGCCTGCTGACATGTTCTCACAGTTGGAAAAAGCTGTGAAGAAGAGGCGAGCAGGTGGTATGTAGTGCCGTGCTGAAGAGGAGGCTCCAGTGTAGAGCTCGACCGGGGGCCAGTCGGGGACAGCCTCTCAGCACAGGTGATACTTAAGCTGAGTCTCAGGTGATGAGGAGTCAGCTGAGTACAGATGGGGAGATCGCATCCCAGGCAGGAGACGTGGCCATCTGGAGGCAGGCCCAGGCTTGGGATGTTTAGGGAGCAGACAGAGGGAAAGCCAGGTGACAGAAGCATGGTGAACGCAGAAAGGTCTCCCAGGGCCAGGTCACACGGGGTCTTAGAGGAGACCTGTTCCAGCCCCTCTGCTTCTCTTGCAGTTTGCTGGGAAGCCACTGGAGGGCTTTAAGCAGGAGAGCGGCAGCCTGTGTTTTCCAAAACTCTGAAGAGTGGAGAATGGCTTCATTCAGGAAAGGGAGGGAAAGGAGAGGGTGGCTCTTGGACCAGGGCAGTAGCTGTGGAGTCAGAGGAAAGCAGGCGTGTCACATATTGCCTTATCAGGAGAGCCAGCAGGATGCCAGCGGCAGGTGTCAGGGCAAGAACCAAGGTCTACACTCGAGTATGGGGCAGCAGCACCTGGGGAAGGTGGTGTCACCTCTTGAGATTGACACTATTGGGGAAGAGTAGACTGGAGACACCAGCAGGAGCTCTGTGTGGGCCCAGGGGACGGAGCACCTGTTAGATGTGCGGAGGGAGACAGTGGTGTCGGATGGTTGAGTAGTAGATGAGTCATTTTCACATGTTCTGCTCCACATCGCTAAATGTAGCTTTCTAAACTACATATCCCTTGGCCTAGTTTTAAGCCGACATCGTTTTCGTGTTTTTATTTTTTGTAGTGTAGAGATGGAGTCTTGCTCTGTCGCCCAGGCTGGATGCAGTGGCGCAGTCACGGCTCACACAACTCCTGGGCTCAAGGGATCCTTGGCCTCAGCCTCCTGAGGAGCTGGGACTATGAGCAGGAGCCACCACAACCTGGCCACATCCAAGTTTTAATCACAAATTTAAATAGTTGCAAAAGATATAGTTGCTCATATGTTTACATTTTTGAGACTTTATACTCAAATCGTGCGATTAAAGCATGACATTGGCTGGGCATAGCGGCTCACACCTGTAATCCCAGCGCTTTGGGAGGCCGAAGTGGAGGATTGCTAGAGTTCGGAGTTCAAGACCAGCCTTGAACAACAGTGAGACCTGGTCTCTAATTTTTAAAAAATTTATGCCAAGCCACTTTTCTTTGTCAGAAATTAAATCCCTTTGTCTGCCTGGTTTCCAATTTCCATTCGATTCGTTTCCCCCAATGTATCGTTATGCATGAAAACCTTTTAGTGATTGTCCTGTCATTTTTCTTAGCAATAAAAGTATGCATATAAATTGATAGCTTTTTAAAAAAAAATTATAGGCCTCTGAGCATTCGATTTTTTCTGACCTGAGATACAGTGTTTATTATTGGCTGGCGTGTAGTGGATGAACATACTTGTAATGCGAATGTGATAACATTCAGAACAGATCCTATTCCTGTTTTTCATTGTAATGGTGTAAGTGCTACCAAACCTTACGTCAGTAAGTAGATGTGAAGGGAAGTTTTGTTGGAGGAATGTTACTCAATTCTTTGAATTCCTTCCCAGTTATAAGCCAAAAAAAATCACATAGCGATCTTTCATGTAAAGTTGTTTATAAAAATTACTTACAGAGGCCAGGCATGGTGGCTCACGCCTGTAATCCCAGCACTTTGGGAGGCCGAGGTGGGTGGATCATGAGGTCTGGAGATCGAGACCATCCTGGCCAACATGGTGAAACCCCATCTCTACTAAAATACAAGAAATTAGCTGGGCGTGGTGGTGCACACCTGTAGTTCCAACTACTTGGGAGGGTGAGGCAGGAGAACCGCCTGAACTAGGGAGGCAGAGGTTGCAGTGAGCCGAGATCATATCACTGCCTTCCATCCTGGTGACAGACCAAGACTCCATCTCAAAAAAAAGTGACTTGACAGAGTCTACCGTTTCATTAATTAAGTTCTTCGCTCTCTCTTCACCAGCATACTTACTTCAAATTTTGTCCTTTTTACTTGGGTCTGGAGGTTCATTCCCACATGATCCTCCTGTGACAGCCAGGTAGCTGAGAGCATGCCCTTTGGGGATCAGGTTGCTTAGAAGGTGATTGTTAAAAGACAGTGGGAGACTTGGTGGTGGCTCACATCTGTAATCCCAGCACTTTGGGAGGCTGGCTGAGGCGGGTGGATCACCTGAGATCAGGAGTTCAAGATCAGCCTGGCCAACATGGTGAAACTTCGTCTCACTAAAAATACAAAAATTAGCTGGGCATGGTGGCAGGTGCCTGTAATCCCAGCTACTCAGGAAGCTGAGGCACAAGAATCGCCTGAACCTGGGAGGCGGAGGTTGCAGTGAGCAGAGATCACGCCACTGCACTCCAGCCTCGGCAACAGAGCAAGACTTGCATGTCTAAAAAAAAAGACAGAGGGGAACACAGACCCTCTTTTGGCAAATGAATGTAGACAGAGTTGATCTGGAGTTGGGACTTGAGTGGAACACCCCACAGCCACATCCCCCTTGGACAGCCTGTGTCGCCCCAGGGAGGTTCGAGTTCTAGTTTGAGGCCTACTGGGATATTTGGAGTCCAACTTCTGGGAAAGCTGGGCAAGGAATAGCAGTGTAAAGTGGGGTCATTACCAGAATGCAGATCAGGGGAGTACTGGGCCAGAGGTGACTTCCCCGACGGGTGCACAGGGCCCTGAGGACTTGCCCCAGCAGCACCCATGAGGCGACAGGAGGAAACGATCAGGGGCCAAGTCAAGTCACAGCCTGCCGAGGTTCCTCATGGGATGGTAGCCTACATGAAGTAGGCTGGGAAGAGCGTGGGAAATGAGAAGGCAGGGGCAATGACTGTACACAATTTGTGAGAAGTTTACTGCGGAAAACCCAGATATAGGGCAAGCTCTGGAGGCAGGACAAGGCGGAGGTGGGGCGTGAAGATTAAAGGTGCTGGCGCACTCCTGCATGGAAATTAAATGATCCAAGGGAAAGGGAAGTAGCACAAGAGGGGAGGGGAAGCTGCATGGCTGCAGACCCCTGTGAGGAAGCAGGAACAGGACGGGATTCAGGATGACCTGGTGGGGTGTGGACCCTGGAAAGCTGTGGGCACCCAGAGGGCAGGCAGAGGAGGACTAATCTCTGGCTCCCCTAGGAGCTATGAGGTAAGGGCACTGTCTGAGCAGGAAGGACAGACGGGTGCCCAGGGTTTGAGGAAAGAGGGGCGTGGGAAGGACACACTAGAACTGAGAGCAGTTCAACAGGTGCAGAATAGGGGTTACCATGGGGACTGTGGGGAAGGGGTGGTGGGGGCAGTGCCCAGGGATGTTCCTGTGCGTGTGTTCTGTGTTGCAGGTAAGCGTGGCGCTGGGCTGTGCCTTCCGCCGGACGGACCATTGCCTTTGCTAGCACGTTTGCTGCCTTTCTGACCCGAGCATTTGATCAGATCCGGATGGGAGCCCTCTCTGCAAAGCAACGTCAACATTACTGGCTCCCCACTGTGGGATATCTGTGGGTAAGGGTTCTCAATGCCATCATTTTGATAGCTCTCCTCCATCACAGAGAAAGATCAACATGGGGTAGGTTAAACCATGAATTTCCTTATGGTTCCATGAAGTTTATTATTCAGGCCTTTTTGTTTGAAAAAGCCATACCGTATTTTAAAGTATCAGGCACTCGGCAACTTTTGAAGTGCACTGCTTGGTGGTGCTGTCTGACTGTCCACTTGGACTGAAAAGTCGGCTACCGATCCTGAGTGCCCCTTGTGTGTTGAGGTGTGTGCAGATTATGGACAGGGCTACCAGGGTCGTGAACCCTTTTTGCCCTCGCTGTGGTTGCAGGTCTAGCGTGAACAGCATGGACAGAGGAAGACAAGCAGTCTGGCTGGCTGCACAGCCAGCTCAGGTTGCGGGGTGGGGGCTGTGACCACTACCGCACCCCCATCTTCCTGCCTGGAGCAGCAGGAACCTGCACATGACACAAGGCAAGTAACTCCCTACAAACACGGCCTTCTCAAAAGTGACTAACCTGGCAGCTGGGCTAGAAGGAAACCGCAGGCAATAGGAAGCCAGAGAGGGGATTGAAACAAGGTGTGCAAGGCGGTAGGGAGGAGACCAGGAGTGGGGGATCTGAGAGTGAAAGAGGTGAGTGTGTCTGACAGATGGGGGGGGGGAGCGCTCTGCAATGGTGTGAAAACACAAGTCTCCAGGGTTTTCTCACTTGGGAAAATTAGGGAGTGATTTTCTTGAACAACAGAAATAACATGGGAAAGATGAGCCAGCTGGTGTGCCTGTGGCAGGCAGGTGGGCTCAGTAGGTGTGGCTGCACACACTTGCTTCTAGAATGCCAGAGGTGCATACTGGGGAGTCAGCTCAGGGACTCCTTGGGAAAATGAGGCTGGACGAGATGGCTCTAGACGGAGCTGGAGTCACGACTGTCTGGGTGAAACTGGAGACGCAGGTGGTGGCCAGGGAGAGGAGGCGCAGCAGCATTGCAGGGCAGAAGGGCCTAGGAAAGGGGCCCTCAAAGTCTACCTGCAGCTATGCTCAGTGTCAGTTTTGAAATAGTCACATGGCAGAAGTGGCTCTTGATCCAATCCAGAGAAGAGGTGGAAGGCTGGACGCGTGGCTAATGCCTGTAATCCCAGCACTTGGGTGAAACCCTGTCTCTACTAAAAATAGAAAAACTAGCCGGGTGTGGTGGCATGCGCCTGTATTCCCAGCTTCTCGGGAGGCTGAGACAGGAGGCAGAGGCTGCAGTGAGCCAACATCACACCACTGCACTCCAGCCTGGAGAACAGAACCAGACTCACTCTCAAAAAAAAAGAAAGAAGAAAGTCTGGCACGGGTTGTTCATACCTGTCATCGCAGCACTTTGGGAGGCTGAGGTAGGTGGATCACCCCGAGGTCAGGAGTTCCAGGCCAGCCTGACCAACATGGTGAAACCTCGTCTCTACTACAAAAATTAGGCATGATGGCTGGTGCCTGTACTCCCCAGCTACATGGGAGGCTGAGACAGGCACATCACTTGAACCCTGGGAGGCGGAGGTTGCAGTGAGCTGAGATTGCGCCACTGTACTCCAGCCTAGGCAACAGAGTGAGACTCCATCTCAAAAAAATTATTTTTTTTAAAAAGAGCTGGGCTGTTGGTTAGTTGTCCTAGGCAAGGCAATGTGGCATGTGACAAACCCCTGTCCCCTTCCTAGCTGAGAAGAGCTAAGCTGCCCAGTGCACAGTAAGATTTCTTTCTCACATTTCTCTGGCCAGAAACTGTGTTCCCATATATATCCTGCAACACCTCAGAGTGCCTTAAAGAGTGCTACGTACTTGGAAGGCCTGGAGAAATGAAAAAGACCACTTTGTCTGTGAAACCCAGTCTCTCGGGATGTAGAGAGACGGCAGACCTTAGAGAACAAAGTTGAGGACCTTCTTAAAGAGAACGGGGTGTCAGAGGCTTAGCAGGGCAAACTCAGGCCACCAATGCTCAGCCATTGTGGACAGTAGCTTGGAGTGTTCCATCTGAAGAGTCAACTGGGAGCCTAACCCAAGGTGTCACAGTGTAATCTCAAGGGAGACAGGCGTGCAGATACACAACGTGAATTAGTTACAAGGATGCAGTCAGACCATTTATGGGGCTCTCTACCGCGTGGCAATAGGAATAATTGCTTCTCCAGAGCTAGAGGGGACGGAGGGCAAGTTCTCATGGGGTTATGCTTATGTTTTCGTCGGGCTGTGGTTCTCTCAGGTGAAGATGTCGCTTCCCAGATGGCCCTGGACGATATAGCCATGTCCGAACCATTCCCACATGCACCATTTTCTATCCAAGTGATGCCGTCTCTACGGAGCATGCTGTTCTCTGGCGGCCAATACCAAGGTATTTTTAGGGGGACACTACTTTCAGACAGAAGAATGCTTCCGACGTTTTCATACTGATGATTGGGTTTTTTCTCAGCATAAAAGTGATATTCATGATAGAAACTTTGGTGATAGAATTCTTTACAAAAACAGGGGATTATGCATACGAATACATTTGCTTTGTAAAAGATTCAAACAGTGCAGGATACTGAACAAAACCTCACCGCCTGTCTCATCAGGGCTCAGCAGAAGAAACAGGGACCGATCTGGTTGTTGTAAACAGCAGGTGTTTAACAAGGTGCTGTGGAAGCAGCAGGAGCAGCGCCAGGCAGAGTCCCAAGCACTTGCATGTAGTAGTAGCCCCAGTGGCTGCAGCCAGGGGTGAAGAAGCTCCTGCTGCCTCCACACATCCAGGAAGCTGGAGAGCAGGTGATAGCTGCCGCTGCAGATGCACCTGGGGTAAGAGTGGGGATGTGCAAGGGCATCAGATGGACAGGATGCACCCAATTCCTGTTCAGCACCGAGCTGCACAGGCGACAAGGCAAGCGTGCTCTTGAATCTTCCAGCATCTCCGACTAACTTTCAGCAGACCGCCCCTTACCACCCTGCACCTCACCCATGCCCCACACAAGGTAACCCCTGGCACAGTCAAGGTGGGTGCTGTACGTTTCCTTTCCAAGCACTCGTGGGCACCTCTCTTGATTTTTTTTTGTAAGTGGGCTCCCACTTTACATATTATTCTGTACTTTTTCTTTTTTTTTGAGACAGAGTCTTAATCTGTCGCCCAGGCTGGAGTGCAGTGGCGCGATCTCGGGTCACCTCGACCTCCACATCCCCGGTTCAAGCAATTCTCTGCCTCAGCCTCCCGAGTAGCTGGGATTACTGGCGCGTGCCACCAGACCTGGCTAATTTTTGTATTTTTAGTAGAGACAAGGTTTCACCCCATTGGCCAGGCTGGTCTTAACACCTGACCTCATGATCCATCTGCTTCGGCCTCCCAAAGTGCTAGATTACAGACGTAAGCCATCGCACTGGGCCTAATTTTTGTATTTTTTGGGAGAGATGGGGTTTCGCCATGTTTGCCAGGTTAGTCTCAAAAGTTTCCTGGCTTCAAGTGATCCACCCGCCTTGGCCTCCCAAAGTTCTGGGATTACAGGCATGAGCAACTGTGTCTGGACAATTGTGTACTTCTAAACTTAGTTTATCTTGGAGATTGTTCTATGATTTCACACATGCTATAGGATTTCATTTCTAGAAAGATCAAGAGAG
This sequence comes from Ateles fusciceps, assembly GCA_036589455.1. NCBI lineage: Eukaryota > Metazoa > Chordata > Mammalia > Primates > Atelidae > Ateles > Ateles fusciceps. The sequence goes on along the minus strand of JAZHEH010002527.1, from coordinate 289,158 downwards.
GCAAAACAAGTTTAGGTTATAGAAATTAGAAGCCGGGCGCGGTGGCTCACACATGTAATCCTAGCACTTTGGGAGGCCAAGGCGGGTGGATCACAGGGTCAGGAGATTGAGACCATCCTAGCTAACACGGTGAAACCCCGTCCCTACTAAAAATACAAAAAAGTAGCTGGGCATGGTGGCATGCCCCTGTAGTCCCAGCTACTCGAGAGGCTGAGGCGGGAGAATCTTTGAACCCGGGAGACAGAGGTTGCAGTGAGCTGAGATCGCACCACTGCATTCCAGCCTTGGGCAAGCGAGTGAGACTTCATCTCAAAAAACAACAACAAAAAAAGACCTTAGAGTAGAGGTTGCTTCTTAGTTGGGGGAGAGTGACTGGAAAGAGACACCAGGAGCTCTGCTGGCGGGGTGCTGCTGGACTTGGACGGGGGCTCCGCATTGGGTGGCACATTCAGGAAGTGTTGCACTTAGGATGTGCGCATTTTACTGCAGCTGAGTTATGTCTTGGTGAAGACACTGAATCAAGATGGTTTATAGCATATTTCTTGATATATTTGTTTATAATGCATCCATTAATATGTATAAAAATTAAATACTTTAGACACAAGTGTTGATTTATACTCATAAATGTGTATGTGCTCAAATTGGTCATAAAAATGTATTTACATTTTACTGGGGAAAGGAGCAAGTCATCTTGTATTCAGATAGATGTTTATGGTCTTTCTGAGGATGGAGCTTTACAAGCTATTGTGCCAAAAGTTAACGTTCTAACGTTCTTTTCTGAGTTTCTAGTCAATGTGAGCCAGTGCTCTGCCATGAACTAGTGTTCTGTGCAGACAGAACGAGCCAGTGAGTATTGGGGAATCTTCCAAGGGGATCGGTGTGATGGCACAGGAGCTTATCCTTGAGGGCAGCCCCAGGGTCCTGCTGGGAGCTGTCGGCCACTGGCTGTAGATGCCCACCCCTTGCTCCAAAGCCTACGCTTCCAGGAAAAAGAGCTGTCCTGTTGACACCCCCTCCCTTACTTCTTTCAATGTCTGTTGTTGGAAATTCGTTGTTTGCTTTTCTAAACCACGGCTCCATTTATGCCCTAGGGAATGTGCTTCATTCGGACCACCCCGACCAGAAACTATCGTTATTTACACCCCACAGGAACACTTTGAGATCGGACATGCCAAGGTAAGGGTTTAAGCTCTCCAGCGTTATTCAGTATCATCACCTGTAAAAAGAACGCTTCCGAATCTTATGACCAGGTATCTCAGAGTTGAGGCATCATCCTTTCTTTGCTCTCATTTAAAAAAAAAAAAAACAAAAAACAATTGTGACCTTTACCTGCTTCTCCTTGGGAAGGAACATTTTAGGAATTTCAGCTAGCTTGAACTCTTCTGCTTTCCAAACGGAGCGTGGTGGTGTTGTTGAGCTCAAAGATAATAATATGAAGCCACGTGAGCATCTTGGCCGCAAACTAAACAAAACAGAAGTCATCCTGGTGGTGGCACACGCCTGTCATCCCAGAACTTAGGCAGGAGGATTGCTTAAGTTCAGATGATCAGCCTATCTGTAGATAAGGATTGGAGAAGGGAAGTAAGTGGCTTACTTAAGGGTTTTCAGCCTGTGAACACCAAGACCAGAATCCAGGCATGGGTAGTGAGCCCAGTCTCCCCAGGCCTACTTGAGCACCCCCTGCTCAGCCTGCCTGTCAGGGCCATGTGTGGGGAACACCAGAAACTTCCATGGAGAAAATAAGTGACTCTGCTCATCACCTATTGAGTGGGGCTTGCAGACATTTTGTCACGCTTCTTTCCTGTCTTTTTTCTAGGCATATAGGTATATTTTACACAGTTGAGATTATACTGTATAGAAAAGTTTGCCCATAGCCACTCTTGAAAGAGTAGCAGGTAACATCCAGCTTGGTTGCTAAGGACTAGGCTGCTCCAGAATTCACAGTTTCGAGTGCTCAGAATGGCCAGAGTGCTGCCATAAAGTAGGTTTTTCCAGAACTGTCCACTGTGTGCCATAGGTGGTAGCTGGATGGAAAAGATAGTGTTCACCTTTAGTGTTAACTACAGGTTCTGTTTCTGTGGGGAGCGTGTTTTGACATTCACATGGTTTGCAGAGCTTGCTTATTTCTTGTCTCCTTTTTTCTAATGACAAAAGAAAGTAAATTTCCTGGTGGGAAAGGATGTGAGTTAAATGTGTGTGATAATGCATGATGTGGACCCTTAAGGGGCTTTGCAAAGAGGACACGGATATGTGTGCACGTGAGTGTATGTATTTTAAGAGGCCAGGGTATCCTCAAAGAATGGGGTGGCTCAGAAACCCTATCTGTATTATCGAGTAATGGTTCTTAAGCTACAAGGAAACCTATACAGAGAGGGGAAGTGGAGAATAATTCCAGATGCCTCTGGTGGGTAGCTTTGGAGGCAACTAAACTATGAAAGAAGCCCAGGAACTCTGCAATTGCTTGCAGAATAGTACGTTACTGAGAGCGAGGGCTTTGATGTCAGCCCCCGCCTGCCCCTGAGCCACTTCCTCCTGCTCTGAGATTTGCTGTCCTCAGCTGCAGAATGGTCGCACCACTGAATGGATCTTACAGGGGAGGCTGCTAGGGTTCTCAGAGCTCAGGCGCACAGAGCGCGTTGCCAGTGCACAGCATATTCCCGTGAACCTGTTAGTCATTGGAGTCCAATCTCGGTGCGCCATAGTGAGCTCTCAGACCAGACCCCTGATGGGTATGTGACATCTCCATGCTCCAGGACAGCTGGGGCAGCATGATTGCCTATCAGAAGGTATGTGTCCTGGCTTGTAAGTGCATGGTTTTTTTTAGTGTGAATTATCAAGAAGTGAAGTTGTTAGAATTGGGGAATAGTAGCATAGCAGCGTGCATTCCACTTTGAGATGCACTCTGTGTAGTAACCACAGCATTCTGTTTTGCTGGCGCTATACCAGGTCCTCCGCCACTGTGTCAGTGACAAGGTCACAGTTATTGGAGCTGGAATTACTGTGTACGAAGCCTTAGCAGCTGCTGATGAGCTTGCAAAACAAGGTCAGTTGGTTGTGTCTGAGCATTGAAGTTCGAGCTGGGAAGACTTAGGACTTCAGCTACCTCCCTGTGCCCTGAGCGCTCTTTTTATTTTTATCCCTGCATGTTCTGTATTCTAAGTCTGCTGCTTGTACCAAGCTGGTTTTTGCTGTTCTGCAGATATTTTTATCCGTGTCATTGACCTGTTTACCATTAAACCTCTGGATGTCACTACCATCATCTCCAGTGCTAAAGCCACAGAGGGCCGGGTCATTACAGTGGAGGATCACTACCCACAAGGTGTGTGTGGGCATTGGGGATGCTCTGAATTCAAAGTTCTGATGGGAAGTGGTTTGTTTTCCTTTATTGCTCACATGGTAGACTCTCGGGTGTCACCTGAGGTTTACGTCTTACCCGCCATGCCTTTGCTTGTTCAGTACTGACTAAGCGTGAGGCCATGCTCATACACCGGTGTGTCTGCAACAGTGCAGAGTGCCCGGCCACCAGGGCACGTCAGTGGCAACAGAGGAGCGGCTATTGCAGGCAAGGGAGGAGGCATGAAAAGCATCCCAGTTTCTTTGGGTTTGGAGTGATGAATAGTTGCCCCAGACAAGGCATGGTGGCTCACACCTGTCATCCCAGCACTTTGGGAGGCCAACACAGATAGATGACTTGAGGCCAGGAGTTCGAGACCAGCCTGGTCAACATGGTGAAACCCCATCTCTTCTAAAAATATAAAAATCAGTTGGGTGTGCTGGTACATGTTTATAGTCCCAGCTACTCGGGAGGTCGAGTAGCACGAGAATTGCTTGAACCCAGGGGGTAGAGTTGCAGTGAGCCAAGATCATGCCACTGCACTCCAGCCTGGGCAACAGAGGAAGACTCTGTCTCAAAAATAAAAAGTGTACCCCAACCAGATAAGCAGGAACAGGGTCTTGCAAGCAGAGAACAACACAGCAAGTGTAGAAGAGGGTGTGCCAGGAGGAGAGGGCTGGGCGGTGTTTGGGCCTGGAAAGGTTAGGTGGGACAGATGATGAGATACAAGGAGGAGCATCACGTGTTCATGTGGCAGGGGACCCTAGCCTGCAGAAGCGGTGCCTGATTCTCTGGAAGGACTCCTGGGCCCCAGAACACAGTCACCCTTACAGCTGAGGTTGATGACAGGGAAAGGGCACAGGGCGGAGATCCACCAGGGCAGGAACCAGGGGGCCAGGTGGAGTTGAAAGAGTCGTGCTCCAGGCTCCATCCCGGCCCCAGGGGCATAGTGAGAAGTGCCTCCCATGTAGGCTATGTTTCTGCCCAGGGATGCCTGCTAGAGACTTGGCACCCCCATGTGTTTACTGGGGGCAGCTCCTGTTGGCACCCTCTGCCAAGCATGTAACCAAATCCCTGGCTCCCAGCAGGAAAGCAGGTGCTCAGTGTCAACCCCCATTGTTTCCTACAAACAGTCCAGGTGCAGGACCGCCCTGTCCAGGTGGGAAGGCGTCACAGCTGCAAGGAAGCCTTCAGCCAAGAGCCAGGCTTGCCAACCAGCAGCCTCATGTCGGCCAGTCCCTTTCTGCACTGTTAATTTGTTAGTTTTAACCGTTTTCAGGTCCCTGACAACTTGAAAATCGGAGTGCCACAGACCCCCACACTCAAGCAGCCCCTACTGTAGGCTGAGGCAGAGCAGTTTGGAAACTGGCAGTTTAGAATGAGGAAACTCGGGGCCCGTCGGGTGACTGTTCGCATGAATCAGATTTTCCCCGGGGAAGCCACAGATTCAAAGGCCTCTGCATGTAAGACTGACTAGCTGCTCTCACAAAAGGGCCTGACATTCTTGTTTCCCCAGGTGGCATAGGGGGAAGCTGTCTACGCAGCTGTCTCCATGGATCCTGACATTAAAGTTCATTCGCTGGCAGTGTCGGGAGTGCCTCAGAGTGGGAAGCCCAAGGAATTGCTGGATATGTATGGAATTAGTGCCAGACACATCATAGTGGCCGTGAAATGCATGTTGCTGAACTAAAATAGCTGTTGGCTTTGGTCTTAAAAGGCCTGTTGACCCTATATTTGTTTGTTCCAAACCCATAATATTTAGATCTGTACTGTCGTGCTTTGTTTCTTAAAAGCAAAGCTAGCTAACACCTTCCTTCATCCCTAGTTTGGAAATTCAAGCTAACTACTTACCCTTTAAACTGTGACTGCATATGCAAATACCAAAATGATTTTTGAATCATTAAAGGGAGTTACACAACGTTAAGTGAAAAAAATAGGTAGTAAAACAGCCACCTGATAGTAAGTCTTCTGATAACGCTGTAGATACGTGGCAGAGGTAATAACTTCTTAACGTAATTCCTTCATGACTAACAAGTAGAGGTAATCTTTTTTTCAATGTATAAGACTACAGATAAGTGGTAGAGGTAATAAATTCTTCAGTGTATTTCCTTGATGAGTAACTTACCTATAAGACTCTAGGTAAGTGGTAGAGGTAATCGTTTTCTCAATGTATTTCCTTCATGAGTAAAGAAAATGTGAACTGAAGTATAGATTGCAGTAGCCTAGGTTCCACAGCACAGTAACACCGTGACACCTGCTCTTCCCACCTTGAGATTCTGTGTGCTGCCATCCAACCTGCGGCCTCCTGAGTAACGGTGTGACTGCAGCTGCCCTGGAATTCACTTCACTGTTTGCCTTCGTCTTCCCTTCCGCTGTTGAGAGCCTCTCAGGCAGCAGCGAAGCTTGTTGGGATGTCCTGTGCTGTTTGTGTGACTGCTCTGTGAAGCGATGAGAGCACAGCTAGTTCTGGCCTCTACACTGTACTGTTCAAGTTGGTAATAAAGCATTTCAAAACAGCTGCTTTATTCAGCACGTGCTCTCTGTGCGAATCAGTTTCTCAACGGTCAGTTCCTAAATAAGGAAAAAGCTTTTATCTAAACCAGAAGGAGAATGAGCCATGGCCCACACCAGTAAACCTGGGGAAGAATAATGGGCTACAGATGAATCACTCACTAGAGAACAACACGTGGCCTGAAAAGCTGGCCCTGAGCTGATGCCTTCCATCAGCTATAAGCACATAAAACTATGTGGCTAGAGGCGAGGCATGTTGGTTCACGTCTCTAATCCCAGCACTTTGGGATGCCAAGGCTGGTGGATCACCTGAGGTCAGGAGTTCAAGACCAGCCTGGCCAACATGGTGAAACTCCCTCTCTACTGAAAAATACAAAAATTAGCCAGATGTGGTGGTGCGCGCCTGTAATCCCAGCTACTCAGGAGGCTAAGGTAGGAGAATTGCTTGAACCCAGGCAGCGGAGGTTGCAGTGAGCTGAGATCCTGCCATTGCACTGCAGCCTGGGCAACAGAGCAAGACTCCATCTAAAAAAAAAAAAAAAAATATGTGGCTGGAACAAAGTGCCAGCCATAAAAGATGAGCTTCAGCTTCAAAATTGGATTTAAAATTCTACATGTGTCTGCTGTGTCACATTCCTGTTTTGGCTTTGCTTTTGTTTTGAGACAGAGTCTTACTATGTTGCCAAGCCTGGTCTCAAACTCCTGGCCTCAAGTGATCCTCATGCCTGGACCTCCCAAGGTGTTGGGGTTGGAATTACAGGCATGAGCCGCCATACCCAGCCCATTCCTCATTTTTATTGCCCAAATTAAGTGGTCAGAGATTTTCGGATTGTGAGCAGTATCACTGAGGAATTGTTGTAGAATGGGGGGGATAAATATGGAAGCACTGGGCTGGGACTTGGAGTCCTCAGGATCTCCACCTAATCCTCTTTCAAGGCACTGAGCTGGTTTCCTGGCCTGTAAAATGAGCATGATGGCTCTGCTGATTTCATTTCAAAATTTATTTTGTAAAAATAGTTTCTATAGGGTGATTGCAGAAAATTCAGAAAATGCAAAGAAGCAACGTGTTTTTGCCTCGCTTACCTCACTGTTTCCAGGTAATCACAAGCTCTCACACTCAAGACAGTTTTACTCATTGAAAGTATACAATTGAGTGGTTTGCATTCTTTCTATGGCCATGTACTATTGCATGGATGGAACACGTTTTATTCTTCCATTCAGTTGATGAATGTGTATTAGTTCCACTTTTGTGTCTCGTGAATAGCGTTCTGACAATTCACATATTTTGTGAAGATGCAGATTTCACAAACTGAAAGATGTGTAGATGTAGGCCTTCCCTTCTCAGGCATGTGTATACTGGTAGAACTGAATTGCTGTGTCGTCGGATAATTCTATGTACTCTTTTAGCGTCTGTGGTGGGAGGTGGTGTTTAAACACAGTTTTGTGAGGAGTCAGAGTGACACTGAAGGTGCTGTGCCACTGAAAGGCATCACTTTAGAGGATGGCATTCTTTTTTTGTTTTTGTTTTGTTTTTAGTTGTTTGAGGAGGGCATTCTTAACAGACAAAAGCCATGCTTGCTTGTATTCAGGTGCAAAATGTCGGATTTTGTGAGAGCACAGGACTGGTGCACGTAAGCGCAGTGTGGCAGCAATTCTGTGATGAAAAGTGCAATTTCTAAACACAGGAAAGTGCCCCCAAAGCCTCAATTCAGTTCCCTAGAAGGTTCTGGGCAGAAACAGGACAAATGAAAGTAGTGACAGCGCAGGTACCATGATCACCCAGTGAGGGGAGTGATCCCTGTTGCCAGCTTGGCCTGGCTGTGACTTCTGAGTAAACAAGTGTGTGTTTCTGAACTGTGAGGAGCCTGGTGATGAACCCTCCCTGGAAGATGCCGTGGACCCTGGCCTTGGGCCAGCCCCTCGCCCTTGAGTCCTCCTAACATCTTTCTGCTCTGATTATTTCCCATGAATCAAGCACCCAGCAGAGACCCCAGTACCATGTGCCTCACAACCTGGCTTGAATCCTCAAATCTGCTTCTTGCCCATGGGGCCTTGGGTAGCTGTAGAAGGGGGTGATGGTGCTGACGACAGGCACAGTATCTGTCCCACAGTGCTGTGGTCAGGATGTTAGTGCCATCATTTGGAGAACACCCGTGCAGGCCTGCCCTGCATACTTGGCAGCTTCCTACTCCCCAGCGCACCCTTGGCTGGCTCGCCCCATCGGCCCCTCCGCAGCCTCCTTACCCACCTCGCTGGGGTTATGCTGAGGCTGGCAGTGACCCACCCGCCTGTCTGCTCCTGAATGGTGAGCCTGGGCTGTAAGGGCTGACATGGATGGGCAGGGAGTGCTGGAGGCCTGGCGCAGAGGGCTCGCCAGGCGCTACCTGGAGGGCATGGCTCCTACCTGTGGGCCAACAGTGGTGGCGGGAGGGGGTCGCGGCCTGGGTGGAGAAGGGGACAGAGGCGTGGTATGGGCGGAGACGTGCAGCCCGGACCCTCCTGGTTGCTGACACAGGGAGGAAAACCCTGGAGAGCTAGGCACTCGCCTTGCCTTCAGCCTCGGAGCCCAGCCTCCCCCGGGGAAGCCGGGAGAGGTTCTGCCACTTCAAGAGGCCTCCTCACCCTGCCAGGCCAAGGTCATGTTTAGAGAAGCTGGGACGTTAGATTCAGGAGAGCTGAAATGATCCGACATGTCATTCCGTACTTGGGTGAGGAAGCTGAGCACGCAGAGTTACAAACCGCTCAGGGCAGGACCTGGGCTGCACCTGGTTGGTATAGGGCCCACCTGAGAGGCTCTACTTCCCTAAGTGTCCTGTCCCCTGGAGCGTGGTAAGATTGGACGCTAGTTGTGGGTCTAAGGGCAGCAGGTGTCTAGTTGTGGAGGGTCTCCTTGATGATACGAGTGAGTGTCCTCTGGCAAAGCTCCTCCCCAGGTAAGCTTGTGACAGTTCCCCAGCAAAGAAATGCCAGTCTCCCAGACAATGGAGGTCCGATTCCTCTAAAATCACTGCCCATGGGAATTCATAACTGAGAGAATCTGTAACTGGCACAGTCAAATGTGTTTGATTGTAGGAGCCGTCAGCCCTGCAGGTGCAAGGAGTAAGGAAATTACTAGGGCTTTTGGGAAGCACCCTAGTTCTCCTACTGTGGCTTGACCTGAGAGGGAGCCTGAGCTCATTGCGTCTTAGTGGTACATAGGCCCACTTTAGGGTCCCTCATACGGCAGCCCTCATAACCATCTGTGACCACCATGACAGTCAGGTGCAGCAGGGACTTGAGCTCCAGGTACTTGCTTCCGTTGACCCATCATCCCAAGCAACCAGAGTGACAGGCCATGGATAGCTCATGCCCCACTTCCCAGTGGGAAAAAATGCTCAACCCTGCACTCCAGCCCAAAGGCAGAACCAAACCAGTCCCCAAACTGTGCATAGCCCTATCTTCTAGAACCTCACCCAGGGCCAGTTCTAAATTAGGAACCAGTTAGAAGACAAAAATCCATATCTAGTATCTCAAGAAAGGAAACTGAAAGCGTCTTTACTTGGGGGTTGAGGGCTAAAAGTGCACTGAAGTAACAGTGTTGGTGAAGGAAGAGCTACAACCCTCAGAGCCGGGGGGCAAAAATAAAGATGTTGAGGTGACCAGGAGTCTTGCAGTGAGCCCGGGAACATGGAAGGCCGGGACTCGGGACTCCAAGGAGGGGGCTGCTGCCACGCATGGCAGAGGAGGAAGCAACATCGTCTAGGGACAGGGGCAAGAGGAAGTGTCTGGCATCATCCTCCAGTTCACTCATTCTGGCTCAGTGGCATGGATTTGTTGAGTCCATCAGGTTGAGATTTTCATTTCAATGACTAGGCTTGTGTACTTCTACAAGTTCTGCATGCTGCTTTTCAAATCTCTCCCTGGATTAAACTAACTCTTCTGTTTTGTATCCGCTTTTTTTTTTTTGAGATGGAGTCTGGCCCTGTCACCAGGCTGGAGTGCAGTGGCACGATCTTGGCTCACTGCAACCTCCACCTCCCACGTTCAAGTGATTCTCCTGCCTCAGCCTCCCAAGTAGCTGGGACTACAGGCGCATACCGCCACGCCCAGCTAATTTTTGTATTTTTATTAGAGACGGGGTTTCACCATGTTGGCCAGCATGGTCTCGAACTCTTGACCTCGTGGTCCACCCGCCTCGGCCTCCCAAAGTGCTGGGAGTACAGGTGTGAGCCACCGCTCCCGGCCTGTATCCCTTTCTTCCTACCTTTAGATTGTGTAGGAGAGACTTAGAAGAGCTGAGGAGTGAGTAACTTTACATCACAATCGCGCAAACATCTGTGAGAACTGCTCTCTGATCTGCTGAGAATTCCAAGGTGGTCAATCTGTACTTGCAGAATTCACCCGATTAGGCCCTTTTTATCCTCCTCTTTTACCCTCCTCTGATTTTCATGTGATAACCACGAGGCCTGGGAGATACTGGGCCAGGCTCGCCTCCAACTCCTTCCTTTCACACCCACGGCACTCCATACACCACACACCACAGGGAATCTCAGAGGGCAGGAATGAGTGGAGCAAAGCCGGGAAAAGGCTCAGGCTCTGCCACCCAACTTCACGAGTCACATTTCCCTCCTATTCTTGTGTGAAAATGGAGGTAACACTGGTACCGAGGTCCTAGGTCTGCTGTGAGGAGGAGGTGGATGCTCCCAGCCATTGCTGACAATGACTTGATAGGGCTTTTTGAGGATTCCACCCCAGAACTGTGACAGGTTCAGCCTTGCTCTCTGACCTGCCCATTGATTCTCCATGATGGTGGCCAGTGCTATCATCATGAGGCTGTGGGGCCCCGCTTCAGCTTTACCCCGGAAGTCCTGTGGCAGAATCCTGGGGTGAAGTGTGCCCCTCTAGGGAAGGTGGGTTGTCTGCCAGGATCCCAGCAGTATGACCGCACTAGGGAGGCGAAGGGATCTCTCACCCAGGGCTCACAGAGGCCTGAACCTTGCTCCATGTGCCTGTGGGCAGGCAGGCCCTGCTGGAGGGTGCTCAGGGTGCCTGCTGGGAGGTGGGCAGACTCCTCCGCACCTGTTAGTGCGACCCAGGGTGACACGGATCTGCTATCCCTGAGTTCCCTGTGCTGAGGGGCAGGACTCACCCCATCTTTCCTTCATCCCGGAGGGAACCCTACAAGACCCTGGAATAAGCTGACGGGCTCTGACACGCTCACCATCTGAAGGCACAAGGCGTCCTGTCCCACAGGCCATCGAGACGAAGCGCAGCAAGCTGCTCCTGCACAGTCCAGCCTAGGTCCTGCTTAGGCCTGTTTTTTTTTTTTTTTTAATTGCATTTTAGGTTTTGGGGTACATGTGAAGAACGTGCAAGATTGTTGCATACGTACACGCATGGCAGTGTGATGTGCTGCCTTCCTCCCCATCACCTATATCTGGCATTTCTCCCGATGCTCTCTCTCTCCAACTCCCCACCCCCCGCTGCCCCTCCCCTATTTCCCCCCGACAGACCCCAGTGCGTGATGCTCCCCTCCCTGTGTCCATGTGTTCTCATTGGTCAACACCCACCTATAGAGTGAGAACATGTGGCGTTTGATTTTCTGTTCTTGTGTGAGTTTGCTAAGAATGATGGTTTACAGGTTCATCCATGTCCCTACAAAGGACACGAACTCATCGTTTTTGATGACTGCATAGTATTCCATGGTGTATATGTACCACATTCTCCCTATCCATTCTATCATTGATGGGCATTTGGGTCGTTACAGGTCTTTGCTATTGTAAACAGTGCTGCAATGAACATTCGTGTGCATGTGACCTTATAGTAGAACGATTTATAATCTTTTTGATATATACCCAGTAATGGGATTGCTGGGTCAAATGGAATTTCTATTTCTAGGTCCTTGAGGAATCGCCACACTGTCTTCCACAATGGTTGAACTAATTTACACTCCCACCAACAGTGTAAAAGTCTTCCTATTTCTCCACATCCTCTCCAGCATCTGTTGTTTCCAGATTTTTTAATGATCGCCATTCTAACTGGCAGGAGATGGTATCTCAATGTAGTTTTGATTTGCATTTCTCTAATGACCAGGGATGATGAGCATTTTTTCATATGTTTGTTGGCCTCATGTATGTCTTCTTTTGTAAAGTGTCTGTTCATGTCCTTTGCCCACTTTTGAATGGGGTTTTTTTTCTTGTAAATCTGTTTTAGTTCTTTGTAGATTCTGGATATCAGCCCTTTGTAAGATGGGTAGATTGCAAAAATTTTTTCCCATTCTGTTGATTGCCGATTCACTCTAATGACTGTTTCTTTTGCTGTGCAGAAGCTGTGGAGTTTGATTAAGTCCCATTTGTCTATTTTGGCTTTTGTTGCCAATGCTTTTGGTGTTTTGGTCATGAAGTCCTTGCCTACACCTGTGTCCTCAATGGTTTTGCCTAGGTTTTCTTCTAGGGTTTTTATGGTGTTAGGTCTTATGTTGAAGTCTTTAGTCTATCTGGAGTTAATTTTAGTGTAAGGTGTCAGGAAGGGGTCCAGTTTCTGCTTTCTGCACATGGCTAGCCAGTTTCCCAACACCATTTATTAAACAGGGGAATCCTTTCCCCGTTGCTTGTTTTTGTCAGGTTTGTCAAAGATCGGATGATTGTAGATGTGTGGTGTTGCCTCCAAGGCCTCTGTTCTGTTCCATTGGTCTATATCTCTGTTTTGGTACCAGTACCATGCTGTTTTGATTACTGTAGTCTTGTAGTAATCAAAGTACTGTAGTTTGAAGTCTGGTAGTATGATGCCTCCAGCTTTGTTCTTTTGCTTAGTATTGACTTGGCTATGCGGGCTCTCTTTTGGTTCCATATGGAGTTTAAGGTAGTTTTTTCCAGTTCTGTGAAGAAGGTCATTAGTAGCTTGATGGGGATAGCACTGAATCTGTAAATTACTTTGGGCAGTATGGTCATTTTGACGATATTGACTCTTCCTAACCATGAGCATGGAATGTTTTTCCATCTGTTTGTGTCCTCTTTTATTTCCTTGAGCAGTGGTTTGTAGTTCTCCTTGAAGAGGTCCTTTACGTTCCTTGTTAGTTGTATTCCTAGGTATTTTATTCTCTTTGTAGCAATTGTGAATGGCAGTTCGTTCTTGATTTGGCTCTCTTTAAGTCTGTTATTGGTGTATAGGAAAATGCTTGTGATTTTTGCACATTGATTTTGTATCCTGAGACTTTGCTGAAATTGCTTATCAGTTTCAGGAGATTTTGGGCTAAGACGATGGGGTCTTCTAGATATACACTCATGTCGTCTGCAAATAGAGACAATTTGACTTCCTCCTTTCCTATTTTAATACCCTTTATTTCTTTTTCTTGCCTGAGTGCTCTGGCTAAACTTCCAATACTATATTGAATGGGAGTGGTGAGAAAGGGCATCCTTGTCTAGTGCCAGATTTCAAAGGGAATGCTTGCAGTTTTTGCCCATTCAGTATGATATTGGTTGTTGGTTTGTCGTAAATAGCTTTTATTATTTTAAGATACGTTCCATCAGTACCTAGTTTATTGAGGATTTTTAGCATAAAGGGCTGTTGAATTTTGTCAAAGGCCTCCTCTGCATCAATTGAGATGATCATGTGGTTTTGTCTTTGGTTCTGTTTATGTGGTGAACTATGTTTATAGACTTGTGTATGTTGAACCAGCCTTGCATCCCCGGGGTGAAGCCTACTTGATCATGGTGAATAAGCTTTTGATGTGCTGTTGCAGTGAGTTTGCCAGTATTTTATTGAAGATTTTTGCATCTGTGTTGATCATGGATGTTGGCCTGAAGTTTTCTTTTCTTGCTGAGTCTCTGCCAGGTTTTGGTATCAGGATGATGTTGGTCTCATAAAATGATTTGGGAAGGATTCCCTCTTTTGGATTGTTTGGAATAGTTTCAGAAGGAATGGTACCAGCTCCTCTTTGTATGTCTGGTAGAATTCGGCTGTGAAATCCATCTGGACCTGGGCTTTTTTTGGGTGGTAGGCTCTTAGTTGCTGCCTAAACTTCAGACCTTGTTATTGGTTTATTCAGGGTTTCAGCTTCTTCCTGGTTTAGGCTTGGGAGGATGCAAGTGTCCAGGAATTTATCCATTTTCTCCAGGTTTACTAGTTTATGTGCATAGAGTTGTTTGTAGTAATCTCTGATGATGGTTTGAATTTCTGTGGAGTCTGTGGTGATATCCCCTTTATCGTTTTTTATTGCATCTATTTGATTATTCTCTCTTTCTTTTTTTATTAATCTGGCTAGTGGTCTATTTTGTTGATCATTTCGAAAAACCAGCTCCTGGATTTATTGATTTTTTGAAGGGTTTTTTGTGACTCTGTCTCCTTCAGTTCTGCTCTAATCTTAGTTACTTCCTGCCTTCTGCTAGGTTTTGAGTTTTTTTGATCTTGCTCCTCTAGCTCTTTCAATTTTGACCATAGGGTGTTGATTTTAGATCTTTCCTTCCTTCTCGTGTGGGCATTTATTGTTATATACTTTCCTCTAGAGACTGCTTTAAATGTGTCCCAGAGATTCTGGTATGTTGTGTCTTCGTTCTCGTTGGTTTCAAAGAACATCTTTATTTCTGCCTTCATTTCCTTGTTTATCCAGTCAACATTCAAGAGCCAGTTGTTCAGTTTCCATGAAGCTGTGCGGTTCTGAGTTAGTTTCTGAATTCTGAGTTCTAACCTGATTGCACTGTGGTCTGAGAGACTGTTTGTTATGATTTCCATTCTTTTGCATTTGCTGAGGAGTGATTTACTTCCAATTATGTGGTCAATTTTAGAGTAGGTGTGATGTGGTGCTGAGAAGAATGTATATTCTGTGGATCTGGGGTGGAGAGTTCTGTAAATGTCTATTAGGTTTGCTTGGTCCAGGTCTGAGTTCAAATCCTGGATATCCTTGTTGATTTTGTGTCTCATCTGTCTAATATTGACAATGGGTTGTTAAAGTCTCCCACTATTATTGTGTGGGAGTCTAAGTCTCTTTGTAAGTCATTAAGAACTTGCCTTATGTATCTGGGTGCTCCTGTATTGGGTGCGTATATATTTAGGATCGTTAGCTCTTCTTGTTGCATTGATCCTTTTATCATTATGTAATGTCCTTCTTTGTCTCTTTTGATCTTTGTTGGTTTAAAGTCTATTTTATGTGAGATGAGATTGCAACTCCTGCTTTTTTTTTGCTCTCCATTTGCTTGGTAAATCTTCCTCCATCCCTTTATTTTGAGCCTTTGTGTATCCTTGCATGTGAGATAGGTTTCCTGGATACAGCACACCGATGGGTTTTGGCTTTTTATCCAATTTGCCAGTCTGTGTCTTTTGATTGGGGCATTTATCCCATTTACATTTAGGGTTAATATTGTTATGTGTGAATTCGATCCTGCCATTTTGATGCTAGCTGGCTGTTTTGCCTGTTAGTTGATGCAGTTTCTTCATTGTGTTGATGCTCTTTACCATTTGGTATGTTTTTGGAGTGGCTGGTACTGGTTGTTCCTTTGTATGTTTAGTGCCTCTTTCAGGAGCTCTTGTAAAGCAGGCCTGGTGGTAATGAAATCTCTGAGTACTTGCTTGTTCGTAAAGGATTTTATTTTTCCTTCACTTATGAAGCTTAGTTTGGCTGGATATGAAATTCTGGGTTGAAAGTTCTTTTCTTTAAGGATGTTGAATATTGGCCCCCACTCTCTTCTGGCTTGTAGGGTTTCTGCTGAGAGATCTGCTGTGAGTCTGATGGGCTTCCCTTTGCGGGTAACCTGCCCTTTTTCTCTAGCTGCCCTTAGCATTTTCTCCTTCATTTCAACCCTGGTGAATCAGACGATTATGTGCCTTGGGGCTGCTCTTCTTGAAGAATAGCTTTGTGGTGGTGTCTGTATTTCCTGGACTTGAATATTGGCCTGCCTTGCTAGGTTGGGGAAGTTTTCCTGGATAATATCCTGAAGAGTATTTTCCAGCTTGGATTCATTCTCTCCGTCACATTCAGGTACACCTATCAAATTTGGATTAGGTCTTTTCATATAGTCCCATATTTCTTGGAGACTAGACTTTGTTCATTTCTTTTACCCTTTTTTCTCTAATCTTGCCTTTTCATTTTATTTCATTGAGTTGATCTTCGACCTCTGATATCCTTTCTTCTGCTTTGTCAGTTCAGCTGTTGAAACTTGTGTATGCTTCATGAAGTTCTTGTGTTGTGTTTTTCAGCTTCATCAATTCACTTACATTCCTCTCTAAGTTGTTTATTCTCATTAGCATTTCGTCAAATCTTTTTCAAGGTTCTTAGTTTCTTTGCATTGGGTTAGAACATGTTCTTTTAGCTCACAGAAGTTTCTTATTACCCACCTTCTGAAGCCTGATTCTGTCAGTTCATCACACTCATTGTCCATCCAACCTTGTTCCCTTGCTGGTAAGGAGTTGTGATCCCTTGTAGGAGGAGAGGCGTTCTGGTTTCGGGTGTTTTCCTCCTTTTTGTGCTGGTTTCTTCCCATCTTTGTGGATTTATCCACCTGTCGTCTTTGTAGTTGTTGACTTTCAGATTGGGTCTCTGAGTGTATGTCCAGTTTGTTGATGATGAAGTTATTTCCTTCTGTTTCTTAGTTTTCCTTCTAACAGTCTGGCCCCTCTGCTGTAGGATTGCTGAGGTCCACTCCAGGCCCTGCTTGCCTGGGGGGATCACCTGCAGCAGCTGCAGAATAGTAAGGGTTGTTGCCAGTTTCTTCTGCTAGCTTTGTCCCTGAAGGATACCCGCCTGATGTCAGTCTGGGCTCTCCTTTATGAGGTGACTCTTTGGATATATGGGGGTCAGGGAGCTGCTTGAGGAGACAGTCTGTCCTTTATAGGAGCTCAAGTGCTGAGCTGTGAGCTCCGTTGTTCATTCAGAGCTGCTGGGCAGGTATGTTTAAGTCTGCTGCAGCAGAACTCATAAACCCCCTTTTTTTCCCAGGTGCTCTGTTCCGGGGGAGTTAGGGCTTTATGAGTTTCTGTGGTGCTGCTGCCTTTTTTTCAGGGATGCCCTGCCCAGCGAGGAGGCAGCCTAGTGACTGTCTGCCTGCAGAGGCTTTGCAGAGCTGCTGTGGGCTCCGCCAGCTGCCCTGTGAACTTCCCTGCAGTCCTGTTTATACACGTGTAGTTAGAACTGCCTTAGCAATGGCGGGCTGCCTCGGCAATGGCAAACTACCTCCATAGTGGTGGACTGCCTCGGTAATGGCTGACGCTCCTCCCCCCACAGAGCTGGACCGTCCCGGGTTGAGCTGTGCTTGCTGTGAAGCTCTCAATCCGGAGCGTTTCTGATTGCTGTTTTTTGTTGGAGTGGGACCAGCTGAGCCTGATCACCTGGCTCCCTGCCTCAGAGCTTTTTTTGTTTTTTGCAGTTGGTTGACTGTCTCACGGGTGTTCCAGTCGCCTGTTGAAAAGGTGCCGGGATCTGTGTGATTTCCCGTGCCGCGAACCACTACGCCGGCTGAAACAGCGGTAAAGAGATTCGTGGCGCTTTTTTGCCTGGGAATCTCCTGGCCTGGCTCCCTGTTTCAGTCCCTTTTTCTGTCAGATGAATGGGCGACTCTGTCTTCCCGGAGCTCTAGTCGCCAGCTAAAACGGTGCCCGGACCCGTGTATTTTGTACGGATAACCGCTGCGCTGTGGCGCCGGCAAACAGCTGCGCCGGCTGAAACAGCCGCACTGGCAACCCATGGAGCTCCTCCGCCTGGGAATCTCCTGGTCTGTGGGCAATAAAAATCCGTCTGGAAATGCGGCGTCCACTCACTTCGCGCGCTTTTGCTGGGAGCTGCAATCCTGAGCTGCTCCTAATTGGCCATCTTGGATCTGTCTCCCAGGCCTGTTCTTTTGTTTTGCTTTTTTCCTCTGTATTTAAAGACGGGGTCTCGCCTTGTTGCCCCGGCTGGTCTCCCAGTGATCCTCCCACCTGAGCCTTCCAAAGTTCTGTGATGACAGGTGTGAGCCACTGAGCCTGGACGCCTGTTTTCCTTTGTTCTTTGCTTCCTCCCATGGACTCACCTCATTCACCTGTGGCCCAGATATGGTTGAAGTGACAAATTACAAGTTGTATAATTGCTCCTTTCCTTGTCTTCTCCCAAACTCCACTAGGAATGCGTGGAGGACAGACCATGGGACCTGACAGGTGCCACACTCAATCCCAGCCTAGTCAGCATTGGCTGATGTGGCGTAGACCACAGACCCTAGCTGGACAGTGCGGGCTAGGGCAACCTTTCCAGCTTGGGTCAATCAGGAATTTCTAACGGGCACTGGGAAATGCCACCTACAACCAGGCGAGGTGGCTCACGCCTATAATCCCAGCACTTTGGGAGGCTGAGGTGGGCAGATCACTTGAGGTTAGGAGTTGGAGAACAGTCTGGCCAACGTGGTGAAACCCCTTCTCTAACTAAAAATACAAAAAATTAGCTGGGCATGGTGGTGCACTCCTGTAATCCCAGCTACTCAGGAGGCTGAGGCAGGAGAATTGCCTGAACCTGGGAGGCGGAGGTTGCAGTGAGCCGACATCACACCACTGCACTCCAGCCTGGGACCACAGAGCAAGGCTCTGTCTCAGAAAAAAAGAAAAACAAGAAATTCCACCTACAGTCTCCTCACTCTCTAGTGGGTGTTAAGTGAACTTTCCATAGCCACTTTGGGCAGAGGGAGGATACAGCCTAAGCCTGGGTGCCCAAGAAGGTTGTGCAGGCTGGATTCTCTGCACAAGGACACTTTCCTGGGGAGTGAGTGGGCTGAAAATCCCTCCCGTGTCCTCGCCTCCAGCTGCATAGCTGCCCAGAGGGCAGAGTGCCTCTTGCAGATCCACACACAAGCCTGCACTGGTGGGTGGGGCCCTGGAACCCAGACGGGCACCCAAGGAATCTTGCAGCCCTACACGGCGAGGACAGGGGAACTGGCAGCGTTCCACCTGTTGGCTCCTCTCCCTCCTGACCTTCCCACTGGAATCCTTCCAATACATGAACGGTTGGCACAAAGAAATTGAAGTGGGTTTTTCCACTGCTCCCCCTCGCCATCTAGGACTCCGTTGTCTTTTTTTTTTTTTTTTTTTTTTAATCGGGACAGGGTCTTGCTCCGTTGCCCAGGCTGGAGTGCAGTGGCATGATCAACACTCACTGCAGCCTGGAACTCCTGGACTCCAGGGACTGTCCTGCCTCAGCCTCCCAATTGGCTGGGACTACAGGCGCACACCACCATGCCTGACTCATTTTTTTTTCCTTTGTAGAGATGGGGCCTTGTTAGGTTGTCCAGACTGGTCTTGGACTGCTGGAGCCAAGGGATCCTCCCGCCGTAACCCTAACCCTAACCCAGTGCTGGGATTACGGGCAAGAGCCATGTGCCTGGCCGGACTCCACGGTCTCTTACCTGGACCGGGGCGATGGTCTCACCCAGGCCCTCAGAACTGGGGGGTGAGCTGTTTGCTTATGGCTCACCCACGAAGAAGAAACTCCCAGAAGGAAGGGACCGTGTCTGGAGCACTCCACCTCCAGGCCCCAGACTGAGGTATCCCTTGCCAGCCGAGCTGAGGCCAGCAGGGCAAAGTCCATTCCTGCCGCCCGGACTAAGGCCGAGGTCCTCTGGAAAGAAGCAATGCTGAGAAGTGGGCTCGTCCCGTCATGCCACCAGAGTCCCAGGAAGCCAGGGATGTGAGTGTCAAATGGTCCTGGAGAAGATGATGGGAAACTTCACGTGGAGAAGAAAATGCCCAAGAATGAGCGAAGCTGTCTTCAAGGACCCTCGAAGGGAGCTGGCGGGTGCACTAGGTATGGCGAGGTGCAAAGCCAGGCTCACGGCATTGTTCCCTGGAAGGACCAGTGCAGAGGAGACCACAGATGCCTACACGTTTAGCAGGAGTACGGCAGTGCAATCATGGCGGAAAGGCTGTGTGTGACAAAATGGTATGGAGGAGACTCACTGTCCCTTAGACAATGGGAAGGGAGCCGGGCACGGTGACTCACGCCTGCCATCCCGGCACTTTGGGAGGCTGAGGTGGGCGGATTCAATGGAGCCCAGGAGTTGGAGACCAGCCTGGGGAACGTGGTGAAACCCCATCTCTAGAAAAAATTTAAAAATTAGCAGGGCGTGCTGGCACCCACCTGTAGTCCTAGTAACCTGGGAGGCTGAGGCAAGAGGATCAATTCAGCTTGGGAGGCTGAGGCTGCAGTGAGCTCACTGCCCCTTTACACTCCAGCCTGGGCCTTTCTCAGAACAAACAAACAGGCTGGGCGTGGTGGCTCACGCCTATAATCCCAGCACTTTGGGAGGCCGAGGCGGGCGGATCACTTGAGGTCGGGAGTTCAAGACTAGCCTGGCCTACATGGTGAAACCCCGTTTCCACTAAAAATGCAAAATTAGGCTGGGCGTGGTGGCACGTGCCGTAGTCCCAGCTACTCCGGAGGATGAGGTGGGAGAATTGCTTGAAGCAAGACTCCGTCTCAAAAATAAATAAATAAAATTGAACAAACACATGCCAAATGACACCACATATTTCACAAGGATCTGTAGAAACGGAAGGTCCTAAGCACCACAGCGCCTTTGGGAGGGAGGGGGAACAAGACTAGGAAACCGGGAGAAGGAAACAGCAAAAAGCTACTGTTCTCCCAGCCAATTTTCAGACACCTAAAAAGTTGTTAGCCCAAACGGTGCTGGTGAGGCTGTGGGTAAACACTGAGGGTACAGTGTGGGGAAGGGACAGTATCGAAGGTAGAGTCTTTAGGGAGGCAATTCCCTAGTGTCTATTACAATTTTAAATGCAGGCCGCAGAAAGTGGCACACATCTGTAACCCCAGCACTTTGAGAGGCCAAAGCGGGAGGATCGCTTGAGCCCAGGGGTTCAAGACCAGCCTGGGAAACACAGTGAGACCCCGTCTCTACAAAAAGAAGCTTTCTAAACAGCCAGGGGTGGTGGCACACACTTGTGGTCCCAGCTACTCGGGAGGCTGAAGTAGGAAGATCACTTGAGCCCAGGAGGTTGAGGCGGCGGTGAGCGGTGATCTAGCCACTCCCACTCCAGTCTGGGCCACAGACTCATATCCTGTCTCAAAGGAAAAAAAAAAAAAAAAAAAAAATGTATGTACATATATCTGGACCCAGCAATTCCACTCACAGGTAATTATCCTAGAGAGAGATGGATGCATGTTCAAGGCTGTGTTTGTAGTAAATGGAAGGTAGGAATAATAATGCGTTAAAAGTACATCAAATGGGGGCCAGGTGCAGTGGCACACTCCTGTAATCCCAGCTACTATGAGGCTGAGGCAGGAGAATCCCTTGAACCCGGGAGGCAGAGACGGCAGTGAGCCGAGATTGCGCCACTGCACTCCATCCAGCCTGGGCAGCAAGAGTGAAACTCTGCTCAAAAAAAAAATTTTTTTCTTGTTTAAATGAAAGTACATCAGGCTGGGCACCGTGGCTCACGCCTGTAATCCCAGCACTTTGGGAGGCCGAGGCAGGCGAATCACCTGAGGTCGGGAGTTCGAGATGAGCCTGACCAAGATGGAGAAACCCTGTCTCTATCTACTAAAAATACAAAAAATTAGCCCGGCACAGTGGCACGTGCCTGGAATCCCAGCTACTCGGGAGGCTGAGGCAGGAGAATCTCTTGAACCTGGGAGGTGGAGGTTGCGGTGAGCTGAGCGGAGATCGCACGATTGCACTCCAGCCTGGGCAACAAGAGCAAAACTCTTGTCTCAAAAAAAAA
Source organism: Ateles fusciceps (assembly GCA_036589455.1). Lineage (NCBI taxonomy): Eukaryota > Metazoa > Chordata > Mammalia > Primates > Atelidae > Ateles > Ateles fusciceps. The sequence goes on along the minus strand of JAZHEH010002527.1, from coordinate 267,644 downwards.
AAAAAAAAAAAAACAAATAAAACAATAAACAAGGCTGGACGCAGTGGCTCACATCTGTAATCCCAGCACTTTGGGAGGCCAAGGCAGGTGGATCATGAGGTCAGGAGTTCGAGACTAGCCTGGCCAACATGGTGAAACCCTGTCTCTATCAAAGGTCCAAAAATTGGCCGGGCGCGGTGGCTCACGCTTGGAATCTCAGCGCTTTGGGAGAGCCAAGGGCGGGTGGTATCACGAGGTCAAGACTCCGAGAGCCAGCTGGCCAACACAGTGAAACCCCGTGTCTACTAAAAATAACAAAAATTTAGCTGGGCGTGGTAGTCGGGCACCTGTAATCCCAAATACCTTGGGAGGCTGAGGCAGGAGAATCGCTTGAACCCAGGAGGCAGAGGTTGCGGTGAGCTGAGGTCCGCGCCATTGCACTCCAGCCTGTGAGACAAGAACGAGACTCATCTTGAAAAAAAAAAGAGCTGGGCGCAGTGGCTCACGCCTGTAATCCCAGCACTTTGGGAAGCTCGGGGAGGGCTCGCTCTTGTTGCCCAGGCTAAAGTGGGATCGCGCGATGTAAGGAGTTCAAGACCAGGCTGGCCAAGATGGTGAAACCCCGTCTCTAATAAAAATACAAAAATTAGCCAGGCGCGGTGGCAGGCGCCTGTAGATCACAGCTACTTGGGGGGAGGCTGAAGCAGAGAATTTCTTGAACCCGGGAGGCGGAGGTTGCGGTGAGCCGAGATGGCCCCACTGCATTCCAGCCTGGGCGACAGAGCGAGACTCTGTCTCAAAAACAAAATAAAAAGTTGAAATTATAAAAAAGCTAAAAAAAAAAAAAAAAAAAAAGGAAAATCACTACAAAATGTGTAGCATAAAGGGTCTTAAATTGTGTAACTATGTGGGTGACCGCACAGAAAAATAAATAGCTATACTTTTATACATGGGATAACTTGCTTCAAATTGTTTCAAAAACTGTTTTGTGTGTTTTTTTGGTGGAGACAGAGTCTTGCTCAGTCCCCAGGCTGGGGGGCAGTGGAGCCATCTCAGCTCACTGCAACCTCTCCCTCCTGGGTTCAGGCGATTGTCCTGCCTCAGCCTCCTGAGTAGTTGGGATTACCGGTGTGTGCACCACCACGCGCGGCTAATTTTGTATTTTATTAGAGGCGGGGTTTCCCTTTGTTGGTCAGGCTGGTGTCGAACTCCTGACCTCCAATGATCTACCCGCCTCGGCCTCCCAAAGTGCTGGGATTATAGGCGTGAGCCACCGCGCCCGGCCTCAAAAACCCTTGAGTGATTCGCCTGGAGTTTGGTGTTTCTATTGAGAGGCTACACAAGGCCCCGCGCGGCGACGGCCGGTGCCCTGGAATCCCAGCACTTTGGGAGGCTGGGTGGATCACCCTGAGCCCAAGAATTCCGGACCAGCTTCGGCGACAAGCCGAAGACCCCATCTCTACAAAAACTTTAAAACTTAGCCGGACATGGTGGTTGCGTGTGCCTGTAGTCCCAGCTACCTGGGAGGGCTGAGGCCGGAGGTGGAGGCCGTCGCTGGGGTGGGGAGGTGCAAGGCTGTAGTGAGCCCACATCGCACCGCTGCACTCCAGCCTGGGTGACAGAGTGAGACCCTGCCTCAAAAAAAACTATTACAAATGCAAATAAAGCTACACATTCACTTCTGCGTGGACTCGAGCGTTCAAGACGGGCGTGGCAACCCGATGACAGGAAACCCTGCATGTGCGTGCTCCCAGCTGGCTCCTCCGTAAGGGCCACCGGCCACGGCAAGCTGCAACCTTGTCCCTCAACAGGCGAAGGCTGAGCCTGCAGCTCCACGAGCGTGGACCGTTGCCTGGCCGTGGGCGGGAAGAGACCACGGGCCCCGCCCCAAGGGCTGGGATGGATCTCGCGGGCGGGAGGCGGAGGGGACTCGGCCCACCACCGCGGAGGACAGCGCGTGGCTCCGCGGGGGTAACGCTCCGCGGTGACGAGCTGGATGAGTCCCGGAGCAGAGCGCTGGCTGCGCTGCACCGCGGGGAGGGAGGGGCCGTGCCTACCGCGGGCCCGCGGGAGGGAGGGGGCCGGTTTGCCGGGGACAGGAACCCGCGCGAGCGCGGGAAATGCCCACGGCCACGCCCTCCCGCGCGCACCACGGCGACGCCCGGGTGGCCCCCGGAGGGCACCGGGCGTCGCGCCGCGCTGCCGGGGCGCTTGGGTTCGCCCACGGCCAACGCTCCGGCACCGGCCAACAGGTGCCACGGCCTCTGGACGTTTCTCGCCCCTTCTCGGGAATGGAATGCTTAGAGAAGCACAGGTCCACACCGAAAACACCAGGCGGCAGTGTCGCGTGTGCACGGCTGGAGGGTCTCGCGCGACTCTGCGGCCAGCGCCCCGGCCCTCGTCCCGCGGACGCCTGGGAGCCAGCGAGGGACGCGCCCCGCCCCGCAGGGCCGCCGCGGCGCGCAGGCGACGGGGTGGCGCCTGATTGGGCAGCAGGGGCGTCCGTCAAGGGCGAGGGGCGGGATTCCGTTCAATCTGAGCATGGTCATTGGCGACGACAGGCGAAGAGGAGGCCGGATAGGCGGGGGCGGGGCGGAGCTTCCCGTGGGCGCCTGGAGGCTGAGAGGAGCGACGGATGCGGAGGTGGGGAGCAGGCGGCTGCGGGCTCCGGCGGGCGGAGGCGAGGGCGGTCCCGCCCCGCCCCGGTCCCGCCTCGGCCCCGCCTTCCGCGCCTGCGGGTCCTCGGGCCCGCCCTGCGGGGCAGGCGTCGGGTCCCTTTCCGGCGCAGGCCGGTGGTCACTGTCCTCCCCTGGGGGCTTGGCGGAGCAGGCGTCCCCGAGGTCAGGGCCGGGAAGCCCCGTGAGCCGTTCTCGCCTGGGCGCCGCCCTGCGCTTCCCACTCCGCTGCGCTCCGAAAGCGCCTCGGGGCGCGTCTGGGGGGTCGTGGGGAAGCAGGGCCGACCGCCCGCCCACCGGGCAGCGTCCGGGAGAGGTGGCCAGAGCAGGTCCAGTCAGGCGTCCTGGGGGGGGTGGCGTCTGGAGGTGTCCGTGCACCATTCCGCGGGTGGCGCGCGGTGGGGTGACGAAAGTCGTCCCCATCCCTTGACAGCCGCGGCCGCCGGGGGAGGAATCCTGCTATGCTGCGGGCGGCCGTCGGCTGGGGCGCTTCCCGCCGGACTGGCTTCTGGGGGAGGCAGGGAAGGCGAGCCCCGCAGAAAAGGCGGTGGCTTCCCTCGACGGAGCCATCCCTCCGGCCGGTCTTCCCGCGGGAGGGTTCCTGGGAACACCCGCAGGGCTGGCTCCGGCACCCATCGGGACCGCGGGGCCCCGCCGGGGTTTCCGGGAAAGCGCCCGCGTTTCCCGTCACCCTTCCCGCGCCAGGAGGGTTCCCGGCTGCTGGTGATGCTACCCAGGCGGCTCCCCCAGCGCCACCAGCCACCCGGGAGCCGGCCGCTGGGTTCGCCCATCTGCTCTGGTTCTTCTTGCTGGGCTCCGAGGCCTGGCGTGACGTCCGGTCTCCGCGGCGGCTCTGGCGACCCTGCTGGGTGTCTTTGCCACCGAGGGGGATTGCATCCCGGTGGAGAAGACACTTCCCCTCCGTCTCCCTTCCTCTCCTCCGCCCCCTTTGGCTCCCTTGTCCTGCACTCCGCCTTGTCCACTGTGTGCTCTGTCCGGCTCTCTGTGTGTGTGACCGATGCGAGCCCTTAGTCACCTCTTGCTACTATCTTTTTCCCCCCATGTTATCACTTGTCTCTTGACTGTGTGGTTTGCGGGTTGTGCTTGGTCAGACGGGGGATTTTACTTTCCGTGCCATCTGAAGCGCCAGGCTTTCCTAACGGCTTCTGTGGGTCTTGTCCGTTTGTTTCCTTCTGGCTCACACCGTGTCTTGCCCGTGGGTGCTGGGCACCAGTTCCGACTGCTGGGTAACAGGTGAGCCCACGTTTTGGTCCTTCCCCCACCTGGTGCTCCTCATCCCCAGGGTTCTGAGGGACCGGCTCTGGGAGGGCTCTCGGGGAGCCAGGGACTATGGCCCAGGGTCCCTCTCAGGCTGCGGTGAAGGTGTCCACTGGGGCCCAGCCATCCTATCTGACTGAGTGAGGAGGCCCTGTGAGGGCTCTCCCTCCCGGAGGCTGTGGCAGGAGGCCTCAGTCTCCTCCCCCACCGGGCCTCCCCCACAGGGCTGCTGGGCTTCCCACAGACCTGCAATCCAATCGAACCAGCAGGAGAGGGCGCCCCAGACCCGGCCACAGTCTGTGTATGACCTGGTACCCTAAGTGACTCGCCTCACCTCCTCTCTCCTCTGTGGTTTTCAGTGGTCTCACAGGTCCACCCTGGAGCGTGCTGGAGAGGGCGCCATGCTCAGGGTGGAGGCCGTTCCTGCGCCCTTGCCCCTGTAGACCTGTGTCGGCTCCTGGAGGCCCCGAGAGGGGAGGGCCGCCTCAAGAGCGTGTCCTGGTGTCAGCCCGAGCAGCAGGCCGCCTCCTGGGGCTGACACTGGCCGGGGCCTGCATTTTTGAGGGCGGAGCGTGTTTCGACATCCTGAAAGGGTTGCAACACCCATCACAAGAACCCCAAGAGGGGAGACTCTGCCACAGAGACCCCGTGTGCCCACAGGGTCTGTGCCGTGTGCTCTTGGCCCTTCATGGAAGCCTTTCCCAGCCCCCGGTCCGGGAGTCCCGGGTCCGACATCCCCCAGGAGCCCGTTCTGGTCACCGCAGCCCCTTCTGCACAGTGTGAGTGCCCCGCGCCAGCCTGGGGTGGCAGGATGTGCCCCCACCTCCAACGCCCCCCCCCAGGGGCTCATCCCTGCCCCCTCTCTGCCCCAGGTGGGGCGACCTCGCTCTGCGGACAGAGGAGGCCTCTCCTTCCCCCATGCAGCCCTGAAGGGGAGGGGCTGAGGCAGGGAGAGGGTGTGCCGTGTTGCCATGGTGAAGGCAGAGCGGCTCCTTTTCTCCGTGACGTGTCGGGTTGCCGGGTCCTGGGCTGGGCGGGGGCGGTCCCTGGCCTGGGGGGGATGGGATGTGGAGGGCCAGGTGGGTTCCGGAAGGGGCCCCGGGAGGACCTTGGCATCTCGTTTCCCTGGAGACGCGCCCACTCCTTCCCCCTGGGACTGGCAGGTGACTTCCTGGTGACGCTCTGCTCGCTCTCGGCGGCTCTGGTTTGTCACCGAGGTTCTGTGGGCGGCTTGTGCTTTTCCTGTTGGCCGCCACCACCTCTGGGCAATACGGGGGCCCTTGGTGACAGGCTCCTGGCCCCCTTCCAAAGCTGCCTGGCTCTCCTTGAACTCGAGGAGTGCAGGTTGCCAGGCCTTCCCTGAGGAATGTGTTCCTGGCAGGTGGGGACAGCCCCTCCCCCCAGGGTGTTGGGTAGAGGGTCCAGGGGCGCCTCAGGACACGGTCAGGCCCCCTAAACCCCCACGCTCCTGGCCATCTGCCTGCTGGCTGTCCTCTGTGACCCCTCTCTCCCCTGAGCTGAGGCACCGGCCTGGTCCGCCGGGAAGGAACAGTGAGGAGGGCCGACTCTCCCCTGCTGTGGGGGCCTTAGGGGCCTGGACAGGGACTGCATCCTCCCTCCCCCGTGCTGCCCAGCACCCTGGCTCAGGGAATGCTCTTCCAGCAGCCTGTTTCACAGATGGCACGGTCACGACAGCAGCCAGACCCTGTCCCGGCCCGTGCACCCACCTGGACGGATCGGCGCCCCTCCTGGACTGACTGGCTCCATTGAGGGTCCCAAGGGGCTGCCCCCGAGCACCCTGGGGCTCCGGACCCCTCAGGCCACGGCAGCTACCAGCAGCCCAGGCAGGACCCAGGGGCTTCTGGGCGCAGAACCGCCGCTCCCCTGGCTCATGAGCCCAGGGCCTCTCCGGCCGTCCCCCTGTCGGGGGGCCTCCACTCCTGCTCTGGATCAAGGTCCTGCCCCCCAGGGAGAGCTGGTGCCTTCGGGACCCGGGCCCTGGTTGCAGTTGGAGAGTGGGCCCAGGGACTGCGCTCCTCTTGGCTACTGCCCTGCCTCCTGGGGGCCTCCCCCAGACCCCCGGCTGCTGTCAGCTGGGGCTGGGGGTCCTCTGGCCTAGGGGGTGTTCCGGTTTGGGAGTGCCCTGCCCTGGACACTGTGTCCGAGGAGGATACATGCTTGCCCTTTGTTGGGGTCCAGGCACGGGGTGAGGGGCGCTCGGCCCCACCACCTGTGTCTCTGGGAGCCTGGCTGGGTACGGCGCCTCTTCGGAGAGATCCTGCCTCGGGCCTACCCCCCCCACGCAGCTTGGGGCCCTGGTCGGTCACCTCCTGGCTACCACCTGCTGCTGTCCTAGCCTCAGTTGGGCCCTGCAAACTGTCCGTGTGCCCGGGACACCCGGCAAACACCCGCACAGTGATGTCTGGGGGCCCCCTCTGGGCCTTTGTGTGCCGAGTTGGGGGTGGGTGGTGGCGGGGTCTTCCCATAGTCACCTGCTTCCTGTCCGCCTCGGCCCCAGGTTGGGGGTACCCTGTCTGCTTGGTCTCCAGCCTGAGCCCCTCCCTGTGCTGGGCCAGTCCCCTAAGCTTCCCGGGGCAGATTCCCAGGTCCGCCCGCAGGAGCCCAGAGCCCTGGAGTGGAGCCCAGGCCTCCCTGTGCTGGGGACCGCACCGGAACCCCGAGGGTCTCCTGGCCAGGGTTCCCAGCGGTGTCTGAGTGCTGGACTCAGTCCCTGGCCGTAGATTTTGGGGAGCCCCGCTCTGAGGGGCTGTTGCTTCCCTTTCCTCTCCAGGCCCCCTCCCAGTTTCCTGGGAGAGCGGGGGATGGGGCTGTCAGGAGGCAGAAAGGGAAGGTTGGCGTGCAGGGGTGTGGCTGGGGCGAGGGGAAGGTCAGCTGGGCTACCCCCCTCCCTGCCCTCCTTGGACTCAGTCCAGACACATCCTCCAGATTGGGGGCCTGTGCGCCCCCTCATGTCCTCCTAGTAGCCTGGCGGGTCTTCCTGGGTCTTCCTCAGTGTGGCTGGGTCTGCAGGCCATAAGCCCAGCAGGGTGGGGGCCCGTGCTCTTGTTTTTGCTCCTACTTGCCCGGCCTCCCCGGGGAGGCCCTGGCCAGGACCGTGCCGATCTCTTCCCTGCTGCCTGCCTGCCTGGGTGGCCTCAGCTCACCGCCCCGTGAGGTGTGTGGCCTCCCGCCAGGGCCGGCCCCAGGAGCCTGGGATCCCCCCCAGTTTATTCTCTGCCCTTGCTGCCCCACATGTGTCCCTGCAGCCTGGGTATCATCGGGAGGGTTGGGGACGGGCACCCCTGGTTCACCTAGCGCAGCCCCAGGGCGGTTCTCCCGGGGGCCCTGCCAGGCATGGGCTTGGGAGAGGATGCGATGGAGCCGCCACAGGGAGGGGGCAGGAGACTCCGGGTGACTCGGGGCGGGAGTGGGGCGCCGCAGAGGTTCAGAGTGCTGGGCACACCGTGGGCTGAGCCGACAGGTCGGGGCCTCAGGGGGACCTCTCGTCCTCCCCCACTGGCACTGGATCTTTCTGGGCCTGGCTCTGCTGCCTCCGACCCCCATTCAGCTGGTGGCTTCTAGAGCCTTCCGGAGCGTGCTTGGCCCCTTTGCCTCTATGCCGTGGGCCCAGTGGGAGCAGTAGAGTGGCCGGGGCTGGGGGTGGGGCTAACCCTTTCTCTGTCTTGCTCGCTCGTGTCTCCCAGTGAGTGGACGCTCTCAGCCTGGGGCCAGCAGCCCAGCCCCAGGTGGAAATAAAAGTAGCGATTCTGCCCTGAGCTGCTGCTGCCTTTTCTACTCTGCCCCCTCATCAGGGATCAAGGAGGGCACACAGGGTGCTGAGCTCTCAGGAGGCCTGGCGTTGACGTGTGAGATGGCTGCAGGATAAGGCCTGGTCCTCTCCTTCCCCTTGCTAATGTGCCTGGCCTTGGGCTGTGTGCTCTGAGGTTATGGGGACCCCTAGGGCTTCCTGTGAGATGCTGTGGAGCTGAGGGAGGACCTGGCATGAAAGCTGAGCCTTGCCCCCGAGAGCCTTGGCTCCTGGCCCTTGTCTGCAGATGTCTGGGATGGTGGTATCCTTGTCAGGGGTTTGATTGAGGGCCAAAGCCACCTGCAGCCCTTGGCCCAGGGAGCAGGCAGCTTTGTGGGCTGCAGTGGGGATGTCCAAACAGCATGCAGGCGCACCAGGAGGCCAGGACGGCTTGGGATGTGTTTGGGGGCAGTCTTCACAGTCAGAGACACATAGGTTGGTGTGGGAGTCCATGGCAGGGGCACAGTTAGGGGTGTTCAGCAGGGGGCCCAGGGCACCTGGGAATGGCACCTTGAATACATCTGCCCACTGCCACCTGTTCACCGAGGGGCCCTAGACCCAGAGCCTGGGAAGGGGGCTTCATCCCAGTCCCTGTTTCGGGGAGTAGTGGCATGTTCAAGTTACCTGGCAGATGGCCAGGGCCTGCTGTGATTTTTCAGGACTGCTTAAAGGGGCCTTGATTATCTGGCCACCTCTACCAGGGAGCCTTCCTTGACACCACCCTACCCAGTAATGGACTCTCCGCCCAGCTCTTTGCCTCCTTACAGCCTGGGCTCCATTCCAGGTTGCCACACATCCCCTTCTCCTCGCATTGGCTTGAACCCAGGGAGGCAGAGAGGAAGCAAGTACAGATGGAGCCTTCTGGAGTCAGGGTAGGGTGAAGCAGAGCCCCGGGCCATAGAGCAGCAGCAGCGGGCCTCCTGTGCTTGGCCACGCTTTGATCTGCCCATTGGTACCCCTCTCAGGTTGGCCTTGACTGGTCCCCCCCACCCCAACAAAGCTACAGCTACCCACAGTAGAATAGAAGCAAAACTTTATTCGTCTTGGCTGGAGACGAGAACTAGTGGGTGGTCGTGCATAGACCCCCATTCCTCACCCCCTCCCAGAGCCAAGAAGACAAGCAGCGCCACCAAATGGCTCCCTCTGCCCAAGTGAAAGCCGAGAGGTCAGCGGCTGGCTGGGGGAGACAGGTGAGCGCAGCATGGTGCAGGGCAGGGGTGGCTGCAGTGACGGGCAGGCGACCAGGGTAGCCCAGGGGCTGGGCAGAGGGGAGGAGGGCAGGGCTGCTTGGGTAGTGGGACAGGCTCGGGGGCTGCCGATGGCATGGGACCCAGGCTCAGGGCACCACAACTCGGTAGGGGCTGCCTGGGATGTGCTCGTCACCCCACTTGACCACCAGCGTGTACTCCCCCTTGTCCTTGAGCAGGTAGGAGATGCTGCAGAGCCGGCTGCCCACGTGCTTCACCAGGATCTCCTCACAGGGGGTCCTCGGCCGTGAACCCCCACCAGCAGCATGTTGTTGCCTGAGGCAAGAGGGGCCTCAAGTCACAGGTCCCAGCCCCCTCCTTCCGCTGAACTGCACCGACCCCTCCCTCCTCTCCTGTCCCCAGTTCTGGGGTGACAGCTCTCTCTTCCTAAAGAGTTGCCAGCACCTCCCCCCACCCAGGCTGGCTTAGCAGATTCCAGCTCCTCCCGGGCCTTTGTTTGAGGGGTCCAGGAGGTGGCTCTAGAAGTGACAGCCACGCCCCTAAGATGGTCCCTGCTCCCCCAGACGCCATCCTGTGATTTCTGGCCTCGTGTTGCTGGGAGGCTGGGCTGAGGGCCCGGGTTACCCACCTGCTTTGCTACAGTCCACCGTGAAGCTGCTCTTCTGGCCTGCATAGGCCTTGCTCAGCCCCAAGCCCTTGGCCACCACCTTGCTGGCATCAGCAGGCCCAGGACCCGGGCCCCATGCTGGGGGACGCAAGTGGCTTTGGTCAGGGAGTCTACAGAACACTGATGATGTCTGGTGGAGGCTGTGGTTACTTGACGAGACGGGGGCCTGGCAGGACAGAGTGGGTGGGGCCTGAGGTGGCCAAAAGTGCCAGGCATTGGGCAGGTGCCAACAGCTTGGCCCCAGGCTCACTTACTGACTTTGGCCTTAACAAGGGGCTGCCCCCAATGTGGTAGGGGCCGCCATACTTGATGGAGATGAGGGTAGCTGCCAGGTGCCATGGGGGGTATAGGTGACGCGGTAGCCCTCAGGGCACTCCTGGCAATCCATCTTCACCTTGGAGGGGCCGTCAATGGTCACCGACAGGGCACCAGCTCCCCGCATTGCTCGTGTTCACGATGAACTCAGCTGGGCTCCCTGGGGGAGCACAGGAGGTCAGGCAGAGCCAGACTGGCCTGCCTCCCTGTCCCTGGCCACCCAGCACAGGCTTGTCACCTCCAGATGCCTCTCCTGTTCATCACCCCAGAACTTGGAGGCAGGGCCCCACAGACTCACCTGTGACACCACCTTCCAGGCCTGCTCCATACGCAGACACCAAGCCTGGGTCCCCTCCATGCCCCAGCTCCCAACTCGGATCTTGAAGGGGCTTCCAGGGATGTGGGTGCCGTTGAACTTGAGTCGATCAGGATAACGCCATCTCCCCGAGGGATAAAGCGCACAGCATACTTATCTGAGGAGCAGAGAGCCATGCTGTGGGCCTGGGGCCCCTCCTCAAACCAGCAAATGGTATCTGTGAGGAACAGCCTCAACCCTCACCCTTCCCGTTTTGCCGGCCCATCAGTGAGCCCAGCAGCTCAGTGGGGGCCCAAGTTTCTTCTGGTGCCATGCTGGGCACCTGCACCCTGCAGCAGACTTTCCTGAGGCCCGAAGCTTTAGCACACTCAAGCCACCCGCTGTCAGGGATCATTGGGACAAGAAACCTTATACAAGCCACACCCAGGCCTCGCTGCCCCTAAGAAAGGTTACAGTGAACACCGTATCTCCTGTGTGTTAACAGGCTCAGAGACAGGCAAGCACCTTGCTTCAGGTCACGCAGCTGGGAAGGGCAGGACTAGGCTGTGAAGCAAAGCCCACTGGGCTCCTCCTACCCCCGAGGTTGCCCCGGGCCTGTCTGCAAGTCCCATGGTTGCGGCTAAAGGGCCAGGCAGCACTGAGGCTGGACTCTGGGTCCCTCCCTGTGGAGACGGCACTGGTACTGCAGGCAGGAGGCCTTCCTAATGGCCGTGGCTGACAAGCCACATCCCCAAGGGCTTGGGTCACCAATTTGGGAAAGGGTGGCCTGGCAAGGGAGCCCAGGAGTCGGGGCCCCGTCTTGGCTGCTACAGAAGTGGTACGTTCCTTTGTACTCTCAGCCTGCTTCCAGCCAGCAGGGCAGGGCGGCCGGGCAGGGACAGGGGCTCACCTTGGTCAATTTCTGTGACATAGCACTCCTCCAGGGCTCCTGAGGGGCTGTGCACCTCTGGCATCAATCGCCCCTTGGCCCCATTCAGGCTGACTGCAAAGAGGCTGGCTGGTTGACCTTCAGCCCTGACTCCTGGAAGCACAGCAGACATGGTTAGATGGGGGGCTTGGGCCAGGGCAAGGGAGGAAGGAGGAGACCCAGGAGCCAGAGGCCCGAGGTCACACTTACCCATCTGGCGTCCAGCTTGGTTTAAAGAGGGAGAGCCACTCATTTGCAAGAGGCAGCAAGCCACAGGCACAAGTCCCTGCCCCTGTCCCTGCCCCATGCTCTGCCATCGCACACACCCAGGCGGCAGGAAGGAAGGGACGGCCCCCACCCTGTGGGCAGCACCCAGCAGGCAGCACCCAGCCTTGGAAGGCTGTCCCTCTTTAAACCACAGCCCTGGTGCTCAAGGGGCACAGGCTTCTGTTCAAAGCCTTTAGACCTGAGACACGAGAAAAACTCCACATGGTGGGCAGGATATTTCCTGCCGACCCCAAGTGTGGGCTGCACCCGGCCAGAGCAGAGGCCTGGAACCCAGAGCTGGGCCAGGGGGGGTCACTTGACATAGGGCCTAGGCCTGCTCTGTGGTGGCTCTGGTCTGTCCGGGCCCAGGAGCCCCAGGTGGGCGGTTTCTCTGGTGCCTCACCTGAAGGCTAGAAACAGGTGAGGCGGCGGGCGTCGCCAGACGGAGAGGCCACAGGCACCACGAAGGGGCTGTCGGGGATGTGCTCCTCGTTGGACTTGACCTGAGACTTCGTAGTCACCTGGGCAGGGAAAGAGCATAGGACCAGCTCAGCAGCCTGGGCGGCCCTGGGGACCTCCCAGGTGAAGGGTGGAGGCCAGGCAGGGCTATCTGTATAACCCCTGGGTCTAATACCCACCCCCAGGCCCCACCTCCTCCAGCTGATTCCAAGTACCTGGCTCCTGGACCACATAAGCCACGCCGCAGAGCCTCCTCGCGGTCCTGAAAGAGATCTCAGCCTTGCTGGGGCCCTCGACAGCAATGGCCAGGCCTCCGGCGCCAGCTTCCCGGGTCCAGATACTCAATTCGGCTGTGGGAGGAGTGCATCCTCACTGAAGGCTGCTCTGCCAGCCTTGGCCCCCGTCCAGGCATAGTCCAAGGTAGGCATGCCTGCCAGCTCCTTATCCACCCCCAACCCCATCCCTGCCAACGCAGGAGAACAAATGCTGGGGGTGAGCCAGGCCTACCTGGCACTCCAGCTTCAGCTCTCTCCAGGCCAGGGCCCCCAGCTCGGACCTTGTGGGCTCCCCCTTCCCCTAGGGGCCCCACAGTGAATTGGAAGGGGCTCCCAGGCACATGCTGGCCCTTGTACTTGACGCTGACTGTGTGTGTGCCCATCTCAGCAGGAACAAAGCGGATACAGTAGGTGTGGTTCTCCCCTTCCACGATCTCGGCCTCATGGCTCTGCCTGATGGGCTGGTCACCTGGGCTGTCATATCCTGGATGCTGATTTCTGCAGGGTGGTGACAGGCTGGTGAGCAGCAGCCCTGGGCTCCACCCCTCCTCTTGGGGCTGCCTGAGCCCCAGGACCCCTCCCCACGCTCCCCACAGCCCTTACCAGGAATTTTCAAGCTGAGGTCACAATGACTGCCAATGTTGGCCACTGAAGGAGCCCGACGCCTGCGTGTGATACTCTCTTTCACCCGGCCCTCGCCTGTCACCTTCACAGAGAAGGGGCTGCCTATAGGAAAAAAGCACGGCCCATGCCCTCCAGTCACACACTGCCTGCGGGGCCCCTGTGTGGTGAGGGGGCGCTGCCAAGGCACTGCTACACTCACCGGGCACGTGCTGGTCGGCAAACTTGATGTTGATGATGTAGTTGCCAGGCTCTGTGGGGCAGTAGGTGACCCTGCACGTCCCGTCCTCCAGGTCCTCTGTGTTGATGTCTACCTTGCTGGGGCCCTCAATGGATAGGCTGAGCCCACCATAGCCTGGGGGATGGAGACCCCTGAGCTTGGGTGCCATGCACAGTGTTCCCGCCCCAGCTGGTGGGCAGCGACTGCCTACCTGCATCTCGGGTATGAATGATGAGATTCCGCAGGCTCAAAGGTGTGGCCTTCATGGAGACCCTGGCCAGAACCCGAACGCGGCTGGCATCCCCGATTTCCGACTGGCTGATCACCACCGGGATGGGGCTGCTGGCCACGTGTTGGCCATTTTTCTTCACGTGCACCAGGTGCTCCCCTGTCTCCTTGGGCACGAGTGAAATCCCTGGGCACAGGGGAACAGCTGTCAGTCGGGGGAAGGCGTAGGTACCCACAGACTGCCTCCTTTCTGAAACCCCTGGACCCCCTGGCCACTTACCAACATGGCCGTTACGCAGTCGCTTCAGCAAACAGGGCTCCTCCCGTCCTGAGGGCGGGACCACGGTGGCCGTCAGCAGGCTGAGGTGAGTTTCTGAGAATCTAGATGGGGATGTCGGCGGCAGAGCCCACCTTTAGGTGGGGTACATCCGCATGAAGTCGTCACCTGGCATGGAACAGGCAACCATCACTGTGTGTGCAGCCACGGGAGACCATGCCCACCCTGCCACCTGTTGTCACTGCTCCCCGTGTCACCCACCTGTGACCCGGGCAGTGAAGGGGCTGCCTGGGATGTGCTGTTCATTTGTACTTGACGAGGGATTCTGTAGTCACCCCGGCAGCACAGGCAGGTAAGGAGAGCGCTTCACGTCCCATCCTGGTTGTCGGTGCAGCTGATTCTGCTTGGGACGGGCCCTCGATGGCCAGAGACAGGGCCCCCTGGAGAGAAGCCGTGGGTAAGCATGGGAACTGTGCTGGGGACACACGGTTGTTCCCCAGACAGCCAGGTAGAGGCCAGGGCAGCAGGGCAGGGAGCCCTATTGGGAGTGTCTCCCGAGTCCAGCCCTTACCCTGGTGAGGGCATCCCAGGCACAGAGCTACTGCTCACCCTCTCCTGCATCCTTGGTGTTGACGGTGAAGGTGGCGGGCTTGTTCACTACTCCGTGGGTGAGGCCAGGCCCATAGGCAGTGACATGGCCACAGTTGGCGTAATCCACATAGAACTGCAAGGGGCTTCCTGAGGCAGGAAGAGGGGCCTTGTGGAATGGCAGCCTTGTGTGTCCCCCAGCCCCATGTCTCTGTGAGGTGGTGACAGAGCAGTGGGCAGAGGCAGGGCAGGCCCACCTGGGATGTGCATGTTGTCATAACGGATGTCCATCTCATGCAGGCCGGCCTCGCTGGCGCGTACCGCACGGTCACAGTGCCGTCTTTGTTGTCAGTGATGGCAGGCTGTGCCACCTTGCCTGAGGGCATCCGAACCTCCCCTGTGGGGGCAGCGGGGCTGAGGTCAGGGCAGCTTGTCGGCATAACCTGGCCTCCTTGGCTCCCAGGGCTTCTCCCAGTCCCCCACTCACCTGTGATCTCACCCTTCTTGATGGTGAAAGGGATGACAAGGTCAAATGGCCTCAGGCTGGTCACGTCCAGCCCGTTGACACCCACCAGGGGCCTCTCTGGGGCCTGCAGTGGAGACACAGGGTCTGGGTGAGGGGCAGTGGGAGTATCTGGGGTCCCTCCTCACACCTGGTATGATAGGGCCTCACAGAACACCCAGCTGGCCAGCCCCAGTGTCCCTAGCTGGCCAGGCCGTACCCAAGTCTGCTGGCCGCCCTGGGCATAGGTGTACTGTGGGGCCAGCTGCTGAGACCGTAGTGGGGGGCTGCACCGAGGGCTGGTCCCAGCCAGAGCCTGCAGGGCAAAGCACAGAGCTGGAGAATCTGTTGTCACAGAGAGGCCCCAAGGGGGATAGGCCAGGACCTGCCAGATGCCCCTGCTCGATCTACCCCCACCCCTCCTCACCGTCACTTGGAAGGGGCTGTTGGGCACGTGCTCGCCACCAAAGCGCACGCAGATGACGTATTTGCCCGGCTGGGGGCCGTGTAGAAGATATCGAAAGTGCCATCCTCATTTTCCACCACATCCACATCTACCTCCGAGCCGTCAGGTGTGCACCGGTGCAGGTCACTTTGCCTTTGCCTGCTGCCTTCGTGTCCACAGTGATCACCGTCTCTTCTCCAATCTGGATGGTGGGGCCGATGCCAGCACCTGGTAGGGCAGGGTGGGACCCCGAGAGGGGGCCAGAGTATGAGCTGGGGCTCAGGTTGCTCCCCATCCGCCTGCCCGCCCACACAGGCCTCTCACTGCCACCACCAAGCATAGCCAGGCCACCAGGCCCTCCTGTCCCCGCCCCGCCCCGCGCCTCCAAGCTGGGATGGCGAGTGGTTTCTCAGAAGGCAGGAAGGGTTCTCCTGACCACCTCAAGCACCCACGTGGGAGAGGCCCGACAGCGGCACCCAGGTGCCTGGGAGGAAAAAGGAAGGGCCCACTCCAGCCTAAGTGTTCGCAGCCTCACCCAGCCACTCTCTTGCCTACTCAGCCTCACCCAGTACCACGGCCCACACTGCTGAACGCCAGCATCTGGCTGGGCACACGGCTGCCTGCGCCCCTGTGGTCTGGCCCCGGCCCCCATTGCTGTGTGTGGACGCGGTGAGGCGGAGTCCTGCTGCAGCGTGGGGGACGTGACACTTGCCTCCCCACCCCCCCCAGGCCTGAAGGTGAAACCGGAGTTCCTGACAACTGAGAAGGCTCGTGGTGAGGGAAGCAGCCCGGTGCACGCAGGAGTGGGAGCGGGGAAGCGGGAGGCAGCGGGGTTAGCACCCGAGCAGCGCAGCGCAGCAGGCTTGGCAGAGCGGGGGCAGCACCCGGGGAGATAGGGGACAGGAGGCCCAAGCTACAGGCACCACTGCTGGGTTGCCAGGGCAGAGCAGCTGAGCAGGCTCCAGGGCCCCAGAGTGCCCAAGGAAAGGGGAGGAACAGTGACGTTATGATCTGGGGCTCCGCCGTGGAGGCGTGGGGCTGTGAGGCCTATGAGGCCTGGCAGTGAGATCACCCCGCAGCCTGGTCTCCTGCCAGGGAAGCAGCCAGGAGCATGAAACCCACTTGAGGGCCAAGTTTGAGGGGCCCTGCCACCAAGTCCCACCGTCGGCCGACGGCTCCTGTTGCACTAGGCTCCATGCTGGCCTGCTGCGGCCAGGCACCTTTCCCGAGCTCCAGACCTGGCTGCCTGCTGCCCACGCTGCCCTGGGAGGCTTCACTCATGCCCACCCCATGCCATCTAGCTAGTGGCTTGGGCCCCAACCTCACAGGTACCCGACTCTCCCTGCTTTCCCGGCCCAGCCCCCAGCCCATCCACAGGTCTCAGCCATTCCATCCTCAAAGTATGCCTCCTAATCTGGCGCTCACTGAAGCCCCATGGCTAGCCAGCCCTCTGGCTTGCCTGAGAGCAACTTCAGCCCCTCGCTGGGCTCCCTGCCTCCCTTCTGCACACAATAGCCAGGGAAACTGAGGCTACTGAGTCTTGCTCCCACCCCCCTGGCCCTCAAGGCCCTGCCATCAGCAACCCCCAGCCTCCCCAGCCCTGCACACACACGCCTGTCACCTCAGACCCCACGGCCTGCTCTATAAAGCCATCTCGCTCCTGCCACAAACTCCAGCCACCCTCTAACCCTCTCCTTGGCCACCTTGCCCAAGTGCCAGGTCTGCAGACTCTTATCAGCATCCCTGGGTGCCCCTGTTGAATGTCTGAATAACGTCACTGCTGGGGGGTGAGGGGAGGGGGGAAGGAGGGAGACGGGCCACAGAATGCACTTTGGGGCTCTGAGACTGGGCCGGGCCCCGCCATGCTGGCCGGCCAAGCAGTCGACACTGGCGCTACTGCACTACCAGCCAGCCCCACCCGCTCATGCACCACCCCCAGCCCGGGACACAGAGGCCCCTGGAAGGTGGGGGATGGGAGTCTGTGGATCTGGCCAGGGCTGGGGCTCCCATTGAGTCAGGGGAGACCCCTTGTTCCCTCAGCCCACGCAGGAGCCCTTATGCTTCCCTGGGGTGCCAAGATCCCGAGACCCCAAAGTCCCCCAGTGGGGTGCCTCTCAGGATGCACCTCACCCCAAAGCTCTCAGCTGCAACCCGAGTTCTCAGATGGGGAACGGAGGCCCAGAGAGGGGGAGGGCTGGAGCGATCATGCTCAGCTCCGGAAGCCTCCCTGGGCCCTCGCCCTCCAGCCCATGGCCTCATCTTCTGCGCCCCCCCACCCCCCACTCTATCCCTGCCTAGAGCTGCAGCTGGAACTGTCCTGGGAATTGGCCCCAAGAGGAAAGGAAGCTGCCCCTCTGGACAGGAGGGGCATTGGGGAGTGGCCCCAGCAAGCAGCTTACCTAGCCCGTGACCTCCGATTGACACTGAGGTGAGAGGGCAGAGAGCAAGGAGAAAGGTCAGGTGAGTCACTCAAGGGGCGGCCCCCACTCCCACACGCCGCCCCAAGCAGCGAGCCCTTGCACACAGGAACGGCCCAAGCCCCGTGCCGAGCACAGCGGCGGCCAACGGCAGGCTGGCTCACCTGTGACTGTGCACTTGCTGGCGTCCCCAGTGGGCACGGCGCGAACGCGGTATGGGGGAGAAGGGGATCTCATCACCACCGTACTTGATGAGGATGGTGTAGCGACCCGTCACGTCTGGCACATAGGCCACCGTGTACGTGCCGTCATGGTTGTCTTGGATGCGCGTCTTCTTTGGCTTGCCCTCGGGGTCCTGTGTGGCAGAGGCAGGGGAGACAGTTGGCCCAAGCCCAAGCAGCCCCGGGCCTGCCTCAGGCCCTCCTGGAGTGGCCAGCGCCGCTGCTACAGGGACAGCCTCTGGGCCTCAGGCCTCTCAACTGCTATGGCCCAAAAGGGCTGCTGGCACCTGGTTTTGCCCTTTATTTCCCTACAGGCAGAGTCCAGAAGGGGGACTAAAACACCCAACACCCCCACATGACAACAGGCACGGCCAGGGGGCCTGGCACCCATCCTCAGCCCCAGGGCCTGTCCAGCGCTAGGAGGAGCGCACCCAGGTGATCTCAGGCTTCTCCCCGCCCCGTGAGAATGTTACAGGTAGGGAAACCGAGGCACAAAAGGCTTTGGTAACGTGCTCAAAGTCAACAGTGAGCAAGCGCGTGTCTGGGGGAGCCCATGCCTATCACCAGCATCCTAAGTTGGTCACAAGCTTAGCAAGCCAAAGGCTGGGACCCTGTCCTTCCCTGCCCTCCTTGGTGCAGCGCCCCAGGGAGACCAGACGCCAGCCTGCGCCACCCGCAGCCCACACTCCAGCCACCCAGGCCCAGACCTCTTGCCTCCCCCTGCCCGTGCCTGGAGCTCACCGTGATCTGGACGGCCAGCAGGCCCTCCCCGGCATCCTTTGCATCGATGGTGAACTCCACGGGCAGGCTGGCGGGCACGCCAGTGGTGTTGAGCCCAGGGCCACTGGCCTTCACCTTGCTGGCATCATGAGTAGGCAGCACCTTGACCTTGAAGGGGCTGTGGGCAGGGGTGTCGTGAGCAGTTAGATAGGCTCTAGGCACCCCGGCTTGGACCTCCCCTCAGGCAGCGGGCCCCGCCTCTTACCTCCCGGGGTACCTCTTCGTCTCCATACAGTACTGAGATGCTGTAGGGCCCTTCTCGGCTGGGCACGTAATTGACAGTCTGGGTGCCATGAGCATTGTCCACCACATCCACTGGCTCCACCAGGCCTGGCCCCAGCCCCAGGGACAGAGCCTCAGCTAATCTCCTGGGCCTCCACTCCAACCCCACCTCGCGACGGCCAGGACTCAGCCCCAGGCCTAGACCTTGCTTCGTCCTCATCCGCTCGACCCTGGGAATGGCCCTGACCCTCTCTGGCACAAAGACACCCATCTGGGTGCCAGCTGGGACCCTTGCCTGCGTGCCTTCCTGCCACATCTGCTCAGTGACAAAGTCCTACCTGTTCTACCTCCTCCCAGTCCCCCTCGTGGCTGCACACTAGCACCACCTCCGCACACCGTGCCTGCAGTCTCCTTTCCCGGCCCTCAGAGGACGCTGCCCTCCCGACTCCCGGCTCCAGGCATGCAAACACTCACCTTTGGGCCCTTGCCCACTTTGACCTGCAGCGGGGCCACACCAGCCTTGCTTGTGTCCACCTGGAAGGACTGAGGGAGGTTGGCACGAACCATTCCAGGACTCAGGCCAGGCCCAGAGCACTTGACCTTGGACGCATCTGTCACATCATGCACAGGGACCTTGAAAGGACTGCCTAAGGGTTGAGGCAAAGGGATGGTGGCTATATGAGACAGGGTGGGGATGAGCAGATAGTCCCAGCCCTGCGCTGGCTGCCACCTCCTCACCTGGCACTTGATGGCCACCATAGGTGACATTGAGGCTGTAGGTGCCAGGCTCATAGGGGATGTACTCGACCTGAGCAGCTGCCGTCCTTATTGTCCATGCAGGACATCTTGGCCTCGGAGGGGCCCTCTACAGCCAGGCCCAGGCCTCCCGTGCCAGCTCCCCTGGTCCAAAGAGACAGCTGCTCATTCCCGGGGTTCCCAGGCCCAGCAGCCACAAGGGCGCCCGGGGCCCCCTCACCTGGTCTCCACAGTGAACTTGTTGGGCTTGTTGGTGGTGCCGCTTTGGATGCCCGGCCCGTGGACACGCACCCGGGAGGGGTCCGCAGCCCTCGGTCACGGGCACCTGGAAGGGGCTGCTGGGCACGGGGCTGCCATCGTAGGTCACATCCACGGAGTGCAGTCCTGGAGGAGTGCAGGCTGGGTCAGGAGGAGCCCGGGCCGTGCTACCCACGCCCGCCCACCAGCCCGCAGGAGCCCCGGCACGCACCCTCCTCATAAGGGGTGTACTCCACTCTGTAGGTGCCGTCGCCGTGGTCCTGCACGTAGGTCTCTGTCAGGTTGCCTGAGGGGTTGGCCACGCGGGCCTTGACGTGTGGCCCTCCAGTCTGTGTGAGGGCCCGGGCGTCCACACTGAACTCGGTGGTGGCCTCTCGGAAGACGCCTACAAGGGGACACAGGGAGGCGGCTTGGGGCTCTGGGGCTCTGGGGCTCTGGTCCCTGTGCCCACACTGCCACATACCCCACAGCAGGGCCACTCACCCTGGCCCTCAATCCCAGGCCCGTAGCACTGGACGCCGGAAGTGTCCACTGCAGGCTCCACCTGCAGCTTGCTGGGGAAGTTGGGCACAGGCTGGCCACCGTACTTGATGGTGACAGTGTAGGCCCCGGGGCAGAGGGGAATGTATGTGATGGTGTGCGTGCCGTCGCCGTGGTCCTGGATGTACACCTCGGCCGGCAGCCCCGCCTCTGAGCAGATCTCGATGGTCAGCTCTGCACTGCCCGCGCTTGAGCAGTCCACTTGGAATTGGCCCACCTCCCCCAGCGGTGGCCCGCTCCAGCCCAGGGCCTGAACACTTGACCTTGGATACGTCAAAGCAGGGAACCACGTGGGCCTTGAACGGGGAGCCAGGGATGTGGGTGTCAGCGAAGAGGATGTTGATGTTGTAGTCCCCGGGCTCAGTGGGCACATAGGACACAGAGCACGTGCCATCCCCGTTGTCCAGGCACTCGAGCTGTGCCTCGCAGGGGCCCTCGACCGTCAGGCCCAGGCCACCTGTGCCAGCGCCCTTGGTGTCGATGGTGAAGCGGGCGGGGGAGCCTGCACTGCCCCCCTGCAGCCCCGGCCCAAACGCCTTCACCTGGGAGAAGAAGGCAACAGAAGCCAAGGTCATGCTACGCCCGATGCCAGGCCTCCTGCCTGACACTCCGCCTGCCTCCCCTTGCCCTGGCTTCCCCGTCCCCACCACACAGGGACACGGGTGGGCCCAGGCTGCCTGCCGGATGGGCCATCCATCAGTCATAAGAACAAAAAGGAGGATGAGGGCAGGTCTGGAGAAGATGGGGTGCCCTCTGGGCCCTCAGAGAACACAATGGGGGCTACCCCTAGGGCCTCCCACACCCAAATTACCTTGCTGGGCTTGGTAGGGGCCACAGCTTCCAGAGGAAAGGGGCTGCCAGGCACAGGCACGCCGTCATAGGTCACCTCCACCTCGTAGGGCCCCTCCTCACGGGGCACAAAGCGCACCACACTGTTGTCAGCCCCCAGACCCGGCTCCACCTTGCAGGGCACCGGCGCCCCCGACGGGCCCACGATCTTGGATGCCACTTTGCCTTGACCACCAGCACCCTTGGATTTGACTGCAAACTCCTGGTCTTTGCCAACATCCACCTCTGTAGAAGCGATGACAGAAAGGGGAGAGCCATGATACCCTGCTCAGCCAGTCTGTGGGATGAGACTCGGGCTGGGGTCCCTAAGTGACAAGGGCCCCAACTACTTACTCTCTCCCCAGGCCAGACACCTTGATCTTGCTGAGGTCCAGGCTTGGAGCTACTGCCCACCGAGAAAGGGCTCTTGGGGATAGGATCCCCCTCCATAGGTGACATTGACGCCTACTGGACCCTGGGAAGGGTGCAGAAGGGAACGGGTGTTTAGAGACACCAGAATTGCTCCCCAAACCCCTCCTGGGCCTCCATGCCAGCCCTCTCCCAGGTAAGGAATGAGAGTGGGCAGGAGTCCCTTGCAGCTGTCCCCCCAGACCGCCGTGTGAGGAGGCTGGGGACTGGGTGACTGCAGTGGAGGGCGTGGCTACCTGCTGCACAGGCGTGTACTTGACTGTGTAGGTGTTGTCATGGTGGTCGATGATGTCCACGTCTCGCACTGCATCCCCCCTTGGTGATCCCCGAGAACTGGACATCCAGCTTGCCTTTGCCAGCGGCTTTGGCGTTGACTGTGAAGTGGGTGGGCTTGCCAAGCTCGACACCTGAGGAACACACACTCACCGTGTAGGGGCACCCTGCCCCTGGCCCTCCTACCCTCAATGCCCCACAACCTGCCACGGGGTACCTGTCCTCACCAGTGCGACTGAGGCCAGGGCCCTCGGCCTTCACCTTGCTGGCATCATGAGAGGGTTCCACCCTGACCCGGATGGGGCTGGTGGGCGTGGCCTGTAGGCAGTGGGAGGAGAAGGTCTTAGAGGAGGGCAGACATCATCCACAATGATATCTTAGGGGCCAGAAGCGCAGCACCCACCTGGTCAGCAAAGAGGACCATAATGGTGTAGCTGCCAGCCCCGCGCGGCGTGTACTTGACCGTGAAGGTGTCATTATCATTGCGAATGATGTCGAAGTCGATGTCAGCCTCAGTGGGGCCTACCACTCCAGGGGCACACTTGATGCCGATGCTGACGTCCCCTGCGATGGGGACAGGAGCGGAGGCTGAGACCTCGCAGGGACACCCCACCCACCTGCCCCTCCCACCCACAGCTGGGCCTCACCCTGGCCGGCCTCTGTGCAGTCCACAGTGAAGTAGGTGGGCTCGTGGGCCTTGAGCCCTGACTTGGCTACTCCTGGGCCGTACACCTTGACCTTGTTGGGGTGGCTGCCAGCTCCCACACTGACCTGCAGGGTACAGGGGCAAGGGCATGCATGACCAGCCTGGAGAAGAGTCAGAGGCTCCCTTAGCCACACTGGCAGGGACATATAATGGTCCAGCTGCCTTGGGAAGAGTCTGGCAGTTCCTTAGTTGACCACAGAGGGACTATGTGATGCTCTGGGTCACGCCGAGGCAGCTACCCAAGAGAAATGAAAACAAGTGTCCACACAAACACCTGGACCCACCGTTCACGATCACCAGAGCCAAGCTCATCCTCAACGTCTGTTAGCAAGTGAACGAACAAACGGAATGCGGTCTGGCCACACAATGGAGTACTACACAGCCATAAAAAGGAATGAAGCAGCCGGGCGCAGTAGCTCATGCCTGGAATCCCAGCACTCTGGGAGGCCGAGACGGGTGCATCACCTGAGGTTGGGAGGTCAGGAGCTGGAGACCAGCCTGACCAATGTGGTGAAACCCCGTCTCTACTAAAAATACAAAATTAGCTGGGTGTGGTGGTGTGTGCCTGTAATCCCAGCTACTTGGGAGGCTGAGGCAGGAGAATTGCTTCAACCCAGGAGGCAGAGGTTGCAGTGAGCTGAGATGGCACCATTGCACGCCAGCCTGGGTGACAGACTGAGACTCCATCTCAAAAAAAAGAAGGAATGAATTGCCAAGGCATGCTAAATATGAAGGAAAACACTGAAAACTTTGTGGCGAGCGAAAGAAGCCAGACACAAAAGGTCACGTGGCACGTGAGTCTGTCTCCAGAACGTTGTGTAATAGAGGCAAAGCCACAGTGGAAAGCCGGGTAGCGTTCACCAGGAGCTGTGGGAGAGGGGAGTCAGGATGGCATGGAGTTTCTTTCTGGGATGATGTAAACGTCCTAAACTTAGGTGGTGATGGTCGCACAACTCTGTGAAAGTGCTACAATCACTGACTTGTCCACTTGAAGTAGATGAATCGTGTGCTATGTGAATGCTATTGAGATGGCCTAAGGGCCCGTGGAGATTGGCTCACCCTGAAGGGGCTGTTGGGGGATACTGACGCCTCCCCCAGGACACCATGGCTGTGTGCTTCACCGGCTTCCTGGCACGTAGGAGCAGCTATAAGTGCCATTGCCGTTGTCCTTACCAACGCCTCCACAGGGCAGCCTTCATTGTCCTGCCAGGTGGGTAGGAGCAGGCGGCCTGCTGGTCAGTGCCCAGGCCTGGGTACCCATGCCTGCCCTGCCCCCAACACCCGCAGCGCTGGTACCTGGACTTGGACCCGGAGTGGGGCCTTGCCACCGTGCTTGGCATCCACTGCGAACTCTGCTGGCTTGTTCACAGCCACACCTGTCTTCTCCAGTCCCGGTCCACGTGCCTTCACCTAGTGGGAGAGCAGCCAGATCTCAGCGGACCACATCTAGGCCACCAGAGCTACAACCCAGGCAGGGTGGCCAGAGACACAGTGCCAGGAATACTGCTGGGAATACCAGCCCAGGGCCTGTCCCCAGGCTCCCTCCCGCCTGGCTGACTGGGAAGGGGCTTGTGCCACCCCCACTGAGCCCCCAAGCAGGAGCAGCAGGCTGAGACTGAGGCCATCACTGGCTGCCCTTTACCCTGTCTGGGTGGGAAGTCCTGGGGTGCGCCGCGATGTCAGCCATGAAAGGGCTGAGGCGGATGTCCTCGCCTGTTGCATAGCACATGAACAGCGTACTCGCCAGCCTCCTGCGGCCAGTAGCGCACGTCACAGGAGCCGTCACCCTTGGTCGTCACATTCGATCTTGGCCTGCGATGGACCTTCCACCGAGAAGCCTGACAACAGCCACCAGTCCCCTCAGTGCCCTGGAGCCTCAGGGTGGGCTGTCCTCGCCACCATCTGTGCCCACGTGCCCATGGTGCAGTCTCCAACTTACCCAGGGTGCCCCAGCGCCTGTCTCCTACAGCCTCCACCACAAAGTCTGCTGACTTGCCAACAACGCCGTCCCTCCAGCCCAGGGCCCCAGGCCCGCACCTTCTGCATTGCCCACACTCCGTGCGCACCTTCACCTCACAGGGACTGCGAATGGGACAGCCACACGGGGCAACACCGAGGACATCACCACGCTGCCGGAGAGCCCGCCTGGGCTCTCCTCATCAGGTGGGGAGGCAGAGGAAGAAGCAGAGTGCACAGAGCTGGGGCTCCCACCTGCGCCCGATGTTCTACCGCCCCCACGTGATGGTGACGACGTAGGTCCCAGGGACCGTGGGTAAGACTCGAAGCCATACACGCCATCCCCCCAGGTCCTTTGCTTCACGCGCTCCTCTCCCTCTGCCAAGACGAGGAGGACCTCAGGCCTGCCCAGCAGTGACCCTGGGGCTGCCGCCACCCGCCCTGGCCTAGCTCCAGGCCAACTTACTGGGGCCCTTCACGGAAACCTTCAGCTCCCCACTGCCAGCACCCTTTGTGTACACCTTGAAGTTAGCCGTCTCCTTCACTCGTACACCCTTGGGCTAAAGGCCCCGGCCGACTGCCCGGCAGGCACTCGGGTTACAGGCTGTAGGCAGACGGACTCAGCTGAGCGCTGGCAGCTGGGCTGGCACCCCCTCCCCAGACTCCCACAGGGCCAGGCTGTCGGGATTGGAGGTCCCTCAGAGCTTGGTTGGAGAGGGACATGCAAGAAAGAACTGGAAGAAACTTGTGACCCCAGGAACTGTGGCTTGGGCCAGGACATAGCAGGCCTCCTCCCACCTGCCCCACACCAGCCCAGAGGCCCCAGCCTTCCCCCTCCAAGAAGAAGACAGATCCAAGTACCGTTGACCTGTGGGCAGAGCAGAGAGCAGCAGGTGGGTTTCTAGACAGCTGGCAGCCAGCTCTTCCAAGAGAGGACAGGAGAGAGATGGAGCAGCGAGGAGCGGACAGGAGAGGAGGAAGGGCCCCAGCAGGGGAGGAAAGAGAGCAGGTGCCCAGACAGTGAAGCTCAAAGACGGGGGCCCTCGGGCTGGGCTGCGGCAAGACTGGCCCAGGGGACTCCCCCCTCCTCTGGGAGGCCCAGGCTGCAGTGCCACAGCAGAGGGTGTCCAGGGCCAGGCCTACCTTGGCCAACAGTGACAGTGTAGGGGCTCGAGGGATGGGCACACCGGCGAATGTGACGTGCACCGTGTGGACGCCCTCCATGGTGGGCTGGTAGCTGCAGCGGTAGGTGCTGTCACCCCGGGCCTCCAGCTGAGGCTCCACAGTGCTCTTCTGTCCCGTGGGGTCCTGGATTACAACCTCGACCTCGCCCGTGCCAGCGCCTGCCACGAGGCACCTGCTCAGCTCCCAGGCCCCAGTGCGGCTCTCCCCCACAGACCAGCCAGGCCTCGGCAGCCTCCCCCTCACCTGCCGTGAAGATCTCTCGAAGTAGGTGGTCTTGTTGGCGATGTTGCCACTGGGTTCCAGGCCAGGGCCTTGGGCAGTCGACTTTGCCTGGCGTCACCCTGTGACCTATCCACAGACACCTCAAAGGGGCTCTTGGCAATGTGCTGGCCAGCAAAGAGCACGGTGACCTGTCCCCAGAAGGGTGGGCCATGAGGGTGGGGCTGGGGGCTCGAGCCACCGCCTGAGGTCACACGCCTCCCCCACTAGCCAGGGCTCACCTTATGAGTCCCCGTCACCTCGGGGACATACCAGACGGAGAAGGTGCGGTTTTTGTCATTATTGGCGGTCACTCTTGCCTGCAGTAGGAAGGAGCCCATGAGCCTTTGCTAAGAGCAGCCCCCACCGAAAGGGAGCACTGCCGGGCCCTCGGCTACCAGCAGGTGGCCCTACCTCCTCCTGGTGTCCTGCTGGGTCCTCCACGTACACCAGCACCTCTCCCTGGCCGGCACTTCTGGTCTCCACCGTGAACTCAGCCCGCTTCTTCACCATGATGCCTGTGGGCTCAATGCCTGGCAGGGGAGGGCGAGCCAGCCATGGGCCAGCTGTTAGGGCCACAGCCTCACCCCTCCACCCCTCAGCCTGGACACGAAGGCAGACGGGGAGAGGACCGGTGCCGTGCCAGCCCCCAGGCCTCTGTAGGCTCAATGCCCCTCCCTGGCTGGCCCCCCAAGTCAGGCACATTCCAAACTGGGCAAGTTGATTTTAGTGTAAGCCGCGGCACAGAGCCTGGCCTCAGGACCCAGCTGTGCTCTTGCTGCTGGGACAGGCCTGTGCCTGTTTTCCAGAACATTCATTCTCACCGCACTGGGCCCTTGCTCCTGTATGAGCCTTGAGTGGGTTTTAGGTCCCTGTTACTGAGACTTGATTCAGCTCCATTTATAATAAAGCCCGCTGGGTGCCACCTCCCCCAGGGCCCCAGGACCCCACGAGGCAGGCTTCTATGACTGAAGGAACCTCCTAGTATTCTCTTGTCTACTCAGTGAAGTGTTTTTAGTCCCAACCTACTCTTGTCTGACTCTCGGGTGGCTTGATCACCTAACTGCCATGTAACCCAAGACTTCTCAGGACCTCCATGTTTAGACAGGACGCTGGACTTGCTCACCTGGCCCGTAGGGACGGGCTTTCTTCGGGTTCAGCTTGGGCCGCAAGGGAGCCCCTGGCTTAGCTTGGCCTTGGGGAACTGGGACAGGTAGGTCATGACAGAGTGTTCGTCCACATTGGGGTCCACAATCTCCTCGGGGGTGATCACCTGTCAGGGGCAGAAAACAGGAGCCATCGGTCCTTCGAGTTCTCTCCCTGCTACTGATTGGTCCCCTACAGCCGCAGGCAGGGCCAGGTGGGTGTACCTGAGGGATGCCCAGCCAGTCATCAGCCTGCTGCATAGCCTCCCGCGCGTTTGCCCCTCACGGGCTTGCTGGCATCCCAGGAGTCCCAGTCAGGACACAGGCCTGCGGCACAAGGAAGGCTGTGAGTCTGGGGGGCCACAGACCCCCTCAAGGGCCGCCCATGGGCAACCCCAGCCCAGTCTCCCCCTGCCTCTGCGCCCCCTTACCTGGTGCACAGCTGTCGACCAGGGCGCCCAGGGCCCGGCCGCTCTGCCAGTCGCGGCTGAAGTTGGTGATGGGCAGCTGTGGCAGCTTGTTCTGGATCCAACCCTAGGAGTCTCTGCTTGGGGGTCTGTCTTGGCCTCCTCATCCTCCTCCTCATCCCACATGGGCATGGAGATGGAATAGTGCAGGATCAGAGTCCAGATGAGGCCCAGGATCAAGCTTCAGGTTCCCATCCACGATGGCCTTGCTGTCTGTGAGGAGAAGAGTGGCAGTGCCAGGCACCCAGCTGTGCAGGGAGGGGCCGCTCCCAGGCTCCGGGGTCACGGTCTAGCAGCTTGCGGGGGAGGCAAGGAGGAGCGAGACGCCCCCTCTTGGCCAGTGGTAGGATGCGGATCAGGCCCTCTCTATCCAGGGACCCAGGGGGTGTCTCAGAGGTGAAGAAGACTTTGGGGGTGAGGGGGAGACACCCACAGACACACGATGATAGCAGGGCGTGATTACCGCCAGAAGCCCCCAGCCCAGAGGAAGGGAGAAGACAGACCCAGCTGCAGATGCGCAGCTCTGGAGAACAGCTGGATGAGTTTGCTCCGAAGCTGCCAGAGCAACAGTCCGCCACCCACCTCGGGGCCTGTGGGGAACCAGGAGGAGGCTGGCTCCAGCTGGCCCAGAAGTGAGGGCCCGTGACCTGGAGCGGGGCTGGGGCTGAGGAAGAGGAAGGCCGGGTGGCCCCGGGTGGTTGGGAAATACAAGCGCTGTTCCAAGGTGGGCGGGGTGATGCAGGGAAGTGTGGGAGTTGGGCAATACCCTTTGGGTGAAGGGGTGTGACCCCCGCCTCCACCCTCATTTCCTTCCCCCATCTCAGCCAAGCTTGGAGTCGGGAGGCCACAGATCTGGCCAGGGGAGGGGCCCAGAGCCCAAAGGAACCAGCAGTTGGCCACATGGCCCTGATTCACTGGGGCCCGTCGGGAGGCAAGAGACATTGTGGGAAGTGCCCTTGCCCACCCACCGCCTGCCCCGCTTGCCACCTAACGGGCCTCTGGGCGTCTGGCAGGCTCGCCACAGGGGAAGTGGCTAGGGCAGGTCCCTGGCACCCCCCATCACCATGGCAACCCCGCTGGGCTCTGGGGCCCCACCCAAGGCTACTGCTGGGCCTCAGGCTCCTCAAGGCAGGGCGGCCTGGGCTTTTAGAAGCTCATCTTTAGAAACCCTGTCGGCCTCCCCTGTAATCAGAGAAATACTTGTCCTGGTGAGTCAACTAGGGGGTGGGCCTCTGAGGAGGGGCTAGGCCTTCCGTGGCAGCTGCTTCCCAGCCCAGCAGACAGCACCTGAGGGCCAGGTGAGGTGCTCAAGTAGAGCGGCCTCCCCAGTTCCCCAGGCTGGTCCTGGCCCCAAGAGGCTGCTTTTCACTCTTCCCAGATGGCAGCAGGGAGGGGGCTCAGAGAGGACCTAGGGTGCAAGGCCAGGGAACAAGACCAGTCAGTCCTTCCCATCAGGCCCCCACCCCAGTCCAGCCTGAGACCCCTCAATGACCTCAGCAGGGGGAGCAACCAGACCCACCGGCCCTGGGAGGTAGGGCTGGGCCCTCCCCCTGGTCCATGTTAGGTCAGCCTACACCATCCCCCATCCCCCCTCCCAAAAGAGGGTGGAAAGGACCAGGGCCCAGGCCTGGGAGACTGCCTGGCTGCATGGCCCCGCCCCATCCCACCCCCTTTCCCCCAGCTCCTGGGCCAGCCAGCCCCTCCCTCCCCTAATCACTGCTGCTTTCCAACATTTTTTTGCCTTATATGGCAAAGCTCTGGGAACTAGGCCTGCTCCAGCCAGCTCACAAGGAGGAGGGGAGCTGGGAGGAGGGTGGAGACCCCCCCCAAAGAGCTGGGGTGTGGCCCGCCTCCCCCACATCCGGTCGCCCCCCCATCCAGGACTCAGAGATGACTCAGCTTGGCTAGAATGAGGCTGGGACTTGGGGGGGTGGGCCTGCCCCATTCCAAAGAAAGAACTTGGGCTTTGGGACCTGCCCTCTGAGTGGCCTGGGGCACCCAAGTCTTGGTCCCTCACTTTCTTGGGTTCTCAGCAAGGGCCATTCCAGGGCTGCAGGGATAACTGGAAGGCCTCTCAATTCTGAAGAACAGAGAATCATCCCTTTCCTTCCCCTGTTCCGGCATCACCCCCAAGTCACCCGCTCTGGTGCCTGCCCTCCCAAGCAGCCCCTATCTTGAGAAAGAACTGGGATGCTGCAGCAGGCCGGGTCAATGCCAGCCTCTCCAGTCCAGTGACACAGACACTGGGCTGGCACAGCGCACGCTGGAACATGTACGAAGCAACTCCTGCGTGCTACACACAAAAAGCAAGGCCTACATGGAAGCCAGAGTCCGGCCCAAGTTGAACAGAAAAGTTGGCGTCGTAGTCTACAAACCAGGTCTGTCAGTCAACCACGCCCAACTCACAGCGGATGCAGTCCAGCTAACTATGCCCCCAAGTTCCCTGCGGTGGGAGTAGATCTAAACTAGGGGTTGGAGCCATCTCGATGGGCGACCCATCCTCCAGGGGGCAGGAAGAACCCAGAGCCCTAGACAATGGAACACTCGAGCGCCAACCCACACTTGAGAACCAAAGGGGTTTCTGAAGGCCAGAGGGCCCTCTTTAAATGGCTGTAGAGGGAGAGCCCGGGCCTCCTCCTCCTCCGGGATGGGACTCAGGGCCAGGAGCCTGCCCAGTGCCCGACCTCCCAGGCCCTCTTCCACCGCGAGCGCAGCCGCGGGGGCGCGGCCTGTGGAGGATGTGAGCTCAGCCTGGCGCGGGCCAGCCCGGCGCAGCGGGAGGGGGCGCGTAGCGGCTGTGTACCCGGCCGGCCAGGCAGCCGCGCGCCTTTGTTCTGCAGGCCCGCGTGGAGCAGAGCAGCCGGGGCCTCGGAGTTGCGCCGCGGCCCGGAAGGGGGTGGTTTAGGGGGTCCGCAAAGAGGGGGATGGAAGGACGTATGGAGTCCCCGCCCCCGCCCGCCCGCGCTTCAGGGCGCCAGCACCCTCACCTATGGACACCAGTTTGATGCTCTCGCGGTCCAGAAACTCAGCGCCACCGACACATTCTCGAGCTGCATCTGGCGGAAAGTGGGCCGCTGGTTGTGCTTGCGGTGCATCTTCTTCTGGCTGAGCACCTCGAGCAGCGCGATGAGCCGCAGCCCGTCGCTCAGGTCCGTCTGCAGGTTGGCGATGCGCTTGCTCACGCACTTCAAGTGCTCGTTGCACCAGCGCGTAAACGTGTTCTGCTGGATCTCTTCCACGGCGCGTCCTCCGCCAGGTCCTTCTCCGTGGCCGGCATGTCGGCGTCCCGGGTGTCGGCGCCGCCCGCCCGGAGCAGCGCCCGCCGAGCTCTGGCCCGCCCGAGAGTGGGAGCTACTCATTTTGAGGCGCGAGAAGCCGGGGGGCGGTGCTGCAGCCTCGGCTAGGGGACGGCCCTTTAATTAAAGTCGCAGGCACCTCGGCGCGCGGAAGGCGAGGCAGGGAGCAGAGGTTGCACTGCGGAGAGAGCGAGCCCTTTAAATGCGGGCGGAGGGCGGGGCCAGGGGCGGGCCTCCTGCGGGGAGGGGCCGTGGGGTGGGGCTTCGGGGGCGCGCCTGCCCCACCCCGCCCCGCCCGTTCGGAATGCCCCCACTAGGCCCCCGCTTCGGCTGATCAGACACGAAACCCGGGCTCCGGGGTGGGTCGCTGGGCCCTGGAGTGGGCAAGGATGCTCCCAGCTCCGCGGCCTCGCGTCGGCGCTACAGGAACGCGCCCCAGAGCGAGGAAAGGCTGAGCAGCGTCTGGCGCGGGATTGCTTGGCCTGGCAGCCGCGGGCCTTACAAGGGACTTTTCTTCCCCCGAGGCCCCTGAGGGGGGTGGGGTGGCTCTGTCCCTAAGCCACTTGGGCCTCCTCCCCGTCCCTGCACATCCCTATCCCCTGCCATCGTCCCCCTTCCCCGGGCCCCAGGGCCTAGGGATCTCCGGCTGCATCCCGGTCGGCCGCCTCCGCAGCGGTGGGAGGGGCAGACCCCAAGAGCGAACCCCTGGAGAACGCCGGCCCCGCACTGCGGAGGGCGCTTTGTGCGGCGCATCACCTGGGAAGGGGCTGCGGGGCAAGGCCTGCGCCTACCCGGGCCCCGCAGACCCCCTGCCACGGGCCCGCCTTCCCAGCCTGCAGGGCCCTCGCCCGCGCACCTGCGCCTGCCGCTTCCCCACCGCCTCCCTCTCTGCTCCCCCTCCACCTGGGAGGAAATGGGGCACTCGGCCAGGAGGTCGCCGGCACTCTCAGGAGCAAGCAGCCTTCGAAGGGCCCAGGCATGCCAACGGGTACGCCGGTGGGCGCGGCAGAGGGTGCCGTGCAATGCGAGTAGAGACGACGTGTGCCCGCCTAACCCTGATGCCGTTCACCCGGGCCACTGGTCGGGGCTGAATCGGGGCGTCCCTCTCCGGTTGGAATGGCCCCTGAGCCCAGCGTGGCCAGGCAGGGGGCAGACGGGAATGGCATTCCAGACCCAGAGGGGCCTGCTCAGAGGTTCCCATAAGGCTTGTCAAGCTCTGAGCACCTGGGGCTGGGTGGGCTTCAGGTGTGGTGGCAGGTGCAGAGGAGGCCTGGGGATTGTGTCCCCACATCAGTGGGGCTAGTCACTCAAAAGTTCTCTGGTAGATAACTCGAGATGGTGCAGAGGCTGCTGTGCTAAGATGGAGACCGGGGCCAGGGGACTGTTGGGGACGCTGGCTGCTAACCTCTTCAGTCAGAAGCCAGCCTGCCTATGGCTTCCTCCCTAGCTCTGCACTCCCTCCCTCTTAGTCGTGGGTACCTCCCCGTCTCCGGGATGTCTCCTCCTCTATGTGTTTTTTTTTCTTAGGAAGGCAGGTCTGTGTCCCTCCTGCTCAATTCTAGTAATAATTAATTTATCTGCTAAAGACCAGTGAGAGGAGGAGGGCCTTGGGTTGGCCACCACATCATGCCCAAATATGGTTGACTCTCCTGGTCGGCCCTGGGTGTCTACAAGACATGTGGTGGGGCTGTGATCCGCCCAGCACATTCACTTGGGGCTGCCTGTGGCCCCACTGCTCCTCCCACTAGTAGTGGTGGTAGGGTGTGCAAATGGCATTTTCCAGTACGGAGGCCAACCCCTGTAAATTGGCCCCTCTCCTCATCACCTGGAGACACACCTACACCAAGTGCACCTCCGTGTCTGGGAGCTGGGGTGGAGGTGGGAGGGGCTGGGAAGGGGGATGCCATACAGACCCCTCCCTCCCGGGCCCCATTCAAGATGGACTTGAAGTTGTCCTTCTGGTCCCCCCTGTCCCGCTGGAAAGCAAGTTCCCAGGCATGGAATTCCATCTAGAATTGACTCTCTCTCCACTAAGGGCCATTGAGCTGGGTTGTCTGGGGCTCATTCCTTAATCTTCAGAGCTAAGGGAAACTGAGTCAGAGTGACCAGTAGTCAACTGCAGCAGAAAGGGTATCAGGAGGTGGGTGTCCTGTCTTCCAGCCCTAGCTTTTCCCTATTTAGAGGAAACAAGGAATGGGCGTGTAGAGGGTACTTGTCCCTAGGAGGACATAGTATCACCACCAGATGTCGCCCGGTCCCAAAGCCCCCAGATTGGGCAGTCCTGCGAAGCCAAAATCCAGCTCTTTCATATTTTCCCTTATTTGGAGTAGATTCTTGGATGCTAGACACACCCCGCCCACCACACATACCCTTGGCCCTCAGACCCCAGGCCAGACCCTCCCATTGGGAGGTAGAGCCCAAGCCCAGAGGCTGTTCAGCTGGATCCCTAAGGAGCCGTTTCCAGGCCTGCGTAGCCAGGGGGCGCCGGAGGGAAGGAAGCCGCAGATTGGCAAGGCGAGAACAGACCTGTGCTGGCAAGTCCAGTTTCGGCAGGTGAGGCCGCCCATTCCCAAGCTCCCACCTTGACAAATGGGTCTGCCAGTGGATTTTCACCTACTTTGCCTGGCCCCAGGTGGCATGGGAATCTGGGGACATTGTTGGTCTCATCCTGGCTGGCAGTGCGAATCCAGCTCGGAGCCAGCCTGTGATAGGGCCCAGGGCCCAGCCAAGGAACCTGGCCTGGCCTCATCCTCACCATGGCCCGATGGAGCACAGCAGCCCCAGAGCTAGCTCCCCTGTGCCCAAAGCAGCTGGTGCCCTGTGGACTTGAACCAGCAAGGCACATGCTGTCCCCCTCCCCAGTGGCCACACTGGCTGAGAAGTGTCCTTCCAGGTGGCCACAGACCCTGAGTCCACACAGGTTCCTGTTGTCAGGGCCCTTCTCTCCCAGATAGGCATGCAGTGGTCCGTTCATGGGCACGCATGCAGTCACCAGTCTCCTGCCAAGTGCCCAGACACCCCTCTCTCTCTCGGGGGACCCCCATGGCCTCAGGCTCCCCACACTCGTGGGCACAGACACGGCTCGTGGGTCAACTAGGGGAGACATTCTCTGGACACCCACTCGCACATGCCAGAGGCGCCTCCATTGGCTCACGCACCCCAGCTGAACCTGGCCAGGACCTGGGCGCTAGCTGGAGCCTGAGTTCTCGGGCCTCTCTGCCCGCCTTCTCCAACCCCGCCCTCGGCTGACCAGGAGCGCGGCGACCCTACGGCCGCGGAGACCTCACCTACTGTCCCTGAGGGCGACCGGTGACCGGTGACCGCGGGGTGGCGCCCGGATCGCTTCGCCCCCGCGCCAGGCGCCTCAGGGTTCCGTCGGCGTCCGCTGCGCGCCGCGCGCCTTCACGCGAACGGGCCGCCGCCGCCCGCCTTCTTGTTGGTTGCACCCCCGCCCCGCGCCCGCCCCGCGCCCGCCCCGGCCCGGCCCGGCCCGGCGAGAAAGCCTTAATTGGTACAAATTGCCCAGGAGCCCGGGACGGGTGCGGGAGGGGGATGCGGGCGCGCCTTGAGCTCTAGCGACCCGCCGCCGGGAGACACCGCCCCTCGAGATGAGCTCACCGCCAGCGAGGGCCGCCAGGCCCTGGGGGAGGGGGGACTTAGCGGGGAGTTGCCTCCAGCCCCCGCAGGGTCTGCAGGGCCCACGTCTAGGCCCAATCACAAGGATGCTGCATGTCTGAGTCTTGGGGAGCCAAGCACACCCCAGGTGGAAAGGCCCAGGACCAAGGCCACCTTCTCCAAGGAGCCACCCACAGTCACAGCCCCACCGGATCGTGTCCCCTGGGGGTGGGGGGCAACAGGTTGTTGCAGGTGTTTGCTGGGTGCCTACCTCAACCAGGGGCCCAGGACTGGACTGCAGGGCTCCAAGCCCTGGGATGAACCCCGACTGCCACGGATCGGGCCCTGCCAGTTCTGGCCTGGGGTGGGCAGCAGAAACAGCACTGCTCAGGAGGTTGCTCAGGGGCAGTCCCAGAGCCTGGGAGTGTGCAGCAGAGTGCAGCTAAAGAGCCAAGTGTCTGTGAACATGGTGGCCACAGCCACGCCCTGGCACTGCCAGCCTCTCTCTTCCTCTTCTACAGGCCCATTTCCTGGTAGCTTCAGATTCAGCTCAAATGTCACTTCCTTGGGGAAAGCGGCATCAAGCAGTGCTGTTGTGACATCTTGCCCACGACCCCCAATAAGAACTACTCCTGAAACAAAAGTTTTACAAAACGATACTTTCCCTTACTACCCGCAAAGAGTAGGCTGCTATTTTCAATTCTATTCCAAAGAGGGAAGGCCCAAGGGAGGGAGGGAGGGAGGAAGGGAGTCTAGTCGCACCTGCTAAGTTAGTCTGCAACCCCCAGTTTAACACTGTGGCAAGGCACTGACTGCCCTCTCTGTCTTGCTGCCTCTGCTGGCAATGACATTTCACACCTGATGCCCCGAGGAAACCTCCCAACAGTCAGGCCCAGGGTCTCTGTCTCTAGCCGCTCCATCCAGTGTGTGTGCCCCGATTGGGAGGCCACTTGCTAGATGAGAAGCCTGAGCTCAGGCCCAAGAGGTAGCTGTACTGGGGTTCACAGCCAAGGTTATCCCTCAAGGAGGGAAGCCTGCCCACCCACAGGCACCGTAACAGGTGGAGGGAGCATCAAGAGGAAGTGGCTGCTGGCTGCATCTCAAGACCCCCAGTTATATTTGAACCCTTTCTTTCCAATCCTGCCCCCTCCACACCTCTGTGCCTACTTCTCCAGGTTGCAGTGCGGACAACGGCTCTCTTCTTTTCTTTTCTTTTCTTTTTTTTTTTTGAGACGGAGTCTCGCTCTGTCACCAGGCTGGAGTGCAGTGGCGCAATCTCCGCTCACTGCAACCTCCGCCTCCTGGGTTTAAGAGATTCTCCTGCCTCAGCCTCCCGAGTAGCTGGGATTACAGGCGCATGCCACCAAGCCCAGCTAATTTTTGTATCTTTAGTAGAGACAGGGTTTCACCATGTTGGCCTGCATAGTCTCTACTCTTGACCTCGTGACCCACCTGCCTTGACCTCCCAAAGTGCTAGGATTACAGGTGTAAGCCATCGCGCCCGGCCTAAGGGACAAGGGTTTTCATAGCACCAGCCTTTCCCTGGTAAGATCATAAACTAAAGACATCTCCTTACATTGACGATGTTGGAAAACTGGAATTGGCTTCATCCCTGCTGCAAAGGTAGGCTGAATCTCCAATCAGCGACACTAAATAGTAACAAGACGAAGCAGTGTTCTAGGGTATGAGCAGAAGACTTTCGTTAGCTAACTATTCACTATTGAAGACTCATTGTGGCAATCTTTAAGACATTAATTTTCACAGTAATCATGACTTTTTGTGTTTGACCATCTAGCGGATGTTTCAAAGCATTTGAGTACAAGTCAAAACCCAAAAGATCTTTAATATCCTTGAGCAAAAGTTAAGTATTGTTTAGAGTATTAAGAAGACTCTGATCTTAAGAAACGTTGGCCAGGCATGGTGGCTCACGCCTATACTCTAGCACTGTGGGAAGCCAAGACAGGTGGATCCACTTAGCCCAGGAGTTTGAGACTAACCTGGGAACATAGCAAGATACTGTCTCTACCAAAAATGTAAAAATTAGCTGGGCGTGGTGAGCACACGCTGTAGTCTCAGCTGCTTGGGAGGCTGAGGTGGGAGGATCGCCTAAGCCCAGGAGTTGGAGGCTGCAGTAAGCTAGACTTTCACCACTGCACTCCAGCCTGGACCACACAGTGAAACGCTGTCACTATAAAAATAATAAAAATAAGCCAGGTGCGCTGGCTTACACCTGTAGTAGCTGGGCGGATCACAAGGTCTGGAGTTCAAGACCAGCCTGGGCAACATAGCGAAACCCCATCTGCTAGTAAAAATACAAAAATTAGCCGGGCGCGGTGGCAGGGGCCTGTAATCCCAGCTACTCTGGGGCTGAGGCAGGATAATCGCTTGAACCCAGGCCGCAGAGGTTGCAGTGAGCTGAGATTGTGCCACTCCAACTCCAGCCTGGGCTATAAGAGTGATACTCTGTATCAAATAATAATAAGATAAATTTTAAAAAATAATTTTAACAGCTCAGTGAACGATTATTCTGCTTGTCCACATGATACTTAGGAATGCTTCCATGTTGATATGTTTTCCTTGCAACTCAATCGTGTTGGCATTGCAAGTCTCTACAACACATACTGCTTGCAAGCCATCTCCATCTTGTAAGGAGTGACTCGGGGTCTGATCCTGTGACTTAGAGTTGGCTGCACCCCGATGTTTCCTCATGCCTGCACCTCCGAGGAGGAACCCCCTGGAGACCCTCAGATGTTCCTGTACACACCTTTCCCAGACCCTCTGACGACTGCAAAATCCCACCCTACCCTTGGCAGGGAGCTTCTCTGCAGGCCTGGGCCACAGCCATCCAGGTCATCACCCCCAGGGGCCACGTACTGGCTGGGGGCATGTTCCATGAATGAATTGCTGTGCTTGGGTCTTTTGGACAAGCCTCCCCTGATCGTGGGGTCCTGACTCTTCCTATATAGTGGCTTGGAGTGGGGCTGCACTCAAGCTCCAGGTACCCACAGGGTGGGTGCAGGAGGACCATCACACTTCAGCTTCATGGTGCCATCTGTGGTGGGACCTGATTGTGTGGCAAAAGGGTGGGACATAAAAAGCAGAGTGCCAAGGCAGGTGCAGAACGGTGGGCGGTGCTCCTTAGGGAGAAGGCAAATCTAGAATTCCTTGACCTCATAAGGAAACAGCTTGGATCCGCATGGGGAGGGGTGGCATGGGGGAGGATGGAGCAGCGCTTAGTACACAGAGGCCTCTGGGAGAGGGGCCAGGATTGCAGAAGGCTTGCAGAGGTGCTTCGGAATCTGATTTTGTCAAAACTAAAAAATCCATGAGGCAG
Organism: Ateles fusciceps; assembly: GCA_036589455.1. Lineage (NCBI taxonomy): Eukaryota > Metazoa > Chordata > Mammalia > Primates > Atelidae > Ateles > Ateles fusciceps. The sequence goes on along the minus strand of JAZHEH010002527.1, from coordinate 229,923 downwards.
CCTCTGAGTAGCCCAGAGTCCAAACTGCCATCTGTCCCTGAGCTCTGAAAGATGACGTGCAAGCCCCTGCCCTATGCAGGGCTCTCCTGCTGCACACTGCCAGGCACCGTCTTCATGGACACACACTTCTTCCCATATTTCTGGGGGCAGAGCGGGGCCACACCAACAGCGGTCTCCTCTTGTCTAGGGCCCTCATCTCACTACTCCCCCAGCTGTCGACCTTTTCTCACCCCATGGGCAAAACTCCGTGGACGACTGGTCTGTGATCCTCACCAGTTGGGTCAGCCATTCTGGACATGACCAGAGTCCTCCCCCTTCTTCCCTTGTCACCAGCCCTCATCTGTGAGACCACGGATGGCATGTCACCTCTTCATGCTCCCAGTTTGGGGCCTGCCCATGAGGGGCACACTAGTTGGTCCCATACACCCTCAGCTGGTTTTGTTTAGAATATGAATGTCACAGCTGTACGCAGTGGCTCATGCCTGTAATCCCGGCACTTTGAGAGGCCAAGCCGGGCTGATCACTTGAGGTCAGGGGTTGAGACCAGCCTGGCCAACATGGTGAAACGCCATTTCTACGAAAAGTACAAAAGTAGCCAGAGTGTGGTGAAAAAAAAAAAAAAAAAAAAAAGCATGCGATTGATACTCCCAGCTACTAGGGAAGCTGAGACAGGAGAATCACTTGAACCTGGGACGTGGAGGCTACAGAGAGCCAAGATCGCGCCACTGCACTCCAGCTTGGGTAACAGAGCGAGACTCTGTCTCAAAAAAAAAAAAAAAAAAAAAGAATATCACCTCTTTTCCCATTCTCCATAGGACAGCCCTTATCTGATCAAGGCCCTGGGAATCCTAGCCACAGTCCAGGTTCCTGAGCAGGCCTTAGCAGCCCTTCCATAGCTCGACACCCACGTCTGCCCCCTGCCGGGCTACGCTGGGCTCAGGGGCCATTCCGACAGGAGAGGAAGCCCCACTTCAGCTCCCGCCAGTGCCCCGGGTGAATCGAACGGCTTGAAGGGTTAGGCAGGCACACGTCATCTCTGCACACATCGCACAGCGCCCTCTGCCCGCGCTCACTGGGCGTGCTCGTTGGCTTGCCCGGGCCCTTCGAAGGCTGCTTGCTCCTGGAGTGCCGGCGGCCTCCTGGCCCAGTGCCCCATTTCCTCCCAGGTGGCGCGAGGGAGGGAGGAAGGGAAGCAGAGAGGGAGGCGGTGGGAAGCAGCGGGCACACGTGCACGGGCGAGAGCCTGCAGACTGGGAAGGCGGGCCCGTGGCAGGGGTCTGCGGGGTACTGCGTAGGCGCGGGCCTTGCCCCGCAGCCGCTTCCCGGGATGTGCACACAAAGCGCCCTCAGGAGTGCCTGGCCCGGGGCCGGCGCTCTCCTTAGGGTTCAGCCCCTTGCCCGCCGCTGCCGGGGGCGGCCGACCGGGATGCGGCCGGAGAATCCTAGGCCCTGGGGCCCCGGGAAGGGGGACGAGGGCGGGAGAAGGGATGTGCACGGACGGCGGGGAGCCGAAGTGACTTAGGCACCAGAGCCACCCCTAGCGCCGACTTAGCCGGCTCCCACTTCCCGGCCTGCAGATACCGGGTCCCAGGCGCGCAGGCCCCGCCCCACTCTTGCGACTGGCCCACGCACGCCTCAAGGTGACGTCTCGGCTCCCAGCCGCACCGCCCAGACTCCCGCGCGGGCCCCCACCCCCCACAGCTGCGGGCGTTAGTGACGTACGGGCTAGCGGGCCCGCTCGCTCCCACCGCGAGACCTTCTGCTCCGCGCCCGCGCAGGCCTCGCCCCCTCCATCGCTAGCCAATCCGTGTGTTTGTGACGTTGGGCTTGCGGCCCCGCCCACTTCCACCGCGAGACCGATTTCCACCGCCCTGACTCCGGCGCGGGCCCCCGCCCCCTCCGCCGTAGCCAATCCTGTGCGTTTATGACGTTTGGGCTCACGGCTCCAGCCTCCCAGCTCTCAAGCCCGGCCCGGTCTGCGCCGGCTGCTCCCGCCGTTAGGCCCCGCCCCGCACAGCGCGCGCAGCCTGCGGAGCCCGCGGCCGTGACGAGACAGTGATTTGGCCTGCTGACGCGAGCGCGACCGCTCCCGAGGCGCTCGTGCCGCCCCCGCCGTGATCCTCGGCAGCCGCTGCCTGGTCGGTTTTGGCAGGCCCGGGCCGCCGCCAGGCTTCCGCCCGCGCCCGCACCCGCCATGGACGACTACGCGGGTCTTTCGATAGGAGCTGGCCGCCGTGCTGCGCCAGTACAACATCCCTCACGGACCGGTTGTCGGTACGCGGCGGCGGGCAGGACCCCTCCCGGGCCCCCTCCCCGCGCTCTGCCCGCGCCCTCCCCGTCACCCTACCCGCGCGCCGTCCCCGGCTCGCGGCCCTGACCGCCCCGTGTCCGGCCAGGGTCTTACTCGTAAGCTTTACGAGAAGAAGATCTTTGAGTACGAGACCCAGAGGCCGGCGGCTTCCGCCCCCCAGCTCGTCCGCCGCCTCCTTCTCCAGTCGCTTCTCTGGTGGAGAGCCTCGCCTGTGGGGACCGGGCCTGAGATGCGAGGAGGACGGGGTCGCGAGGGTGTGGCAGGGTCGCCGGTCGAGAGCGGCACCGGGGAGAGGGGAGGGAAGCGTGGGGGAGCAGCCCTGGTCGCCTCCTTTTCAATCCAGACTTGAATTCGGCGTCAGTGGATTCAGATATGTATGAGTCTTCCCAAGAAGAGGACGCCTTACTCTACCAGAGCAAGGGTAAGGCAGGGGTGGGGTGGGCACGCTGGCACCTTCACCTTAGGTGCGTCAGGGACCCCGCTCACAGGGAGGACCTGAGACCTCAGCCCCAACCACTCCAGCGGTCTTAGGAGGGAGAAACTGTCACAGGTCCCGAAAGGGATTCAGATTAGGGCCAGCAGGCCAGGCGGGGCACACCGATGCCCCCTCTGCTACCGCTGCCCCCCCTTCCCAAGGCTACAATGACGACTACTATGAAGAGAGCTACTTGACTACCAGGACTTATGGGGGACACCGACTCTGCGGGCCAGTCCAGGGGCTTCCGCCAGTCTCGCGACTTCACTCCCAGATGCTGACACTTTCCCACCACCAGGTGAGCTGGCTGGCAGGCGCCCTGTACTTGGGTACAATCTAGGGGATGGTGGCTCTGTTTTGGATAAATCCAGGGGACCACTGGATACAAATGGTGGCTCCTGGGCCTCTGGGGAGAACTCTGGCTCAGCAGACACCTGTTGGGCCAGGTCCCTGCTTTGGGGAGCCATCAGAACTATGACTAGAGCACCCTGGTCTGCAATCTAGGCTCAAGCTCTTCCTGAGAGTCCTGGGGGCAAAATGGAATAGTGGGGCGTGAGCACAAGTGGCAAGGCCCCACAAATAAAAGGCTGAACACTCAGAGCCATTCGGGAGGGTGTGGGTCCCTGGCCTCTAACCAAAGGTCAGAGGGCACCAGCTGGGGAAGTTTGGACTGAGGGATATGACAGGGACATGGGGGCCCTGCCAGTCAGTCCACTCACCCTGACTTTCTTCTGCAGGTGCGTGATGACAATCTTTTGTCGTCTTCTGAAGAGGAGTGCAAGGATAGGTGCGTACAGGGCAGGCCCAGGACAGGGGCTGGTTCTGCACCCCAGGCTCCTGGCCCACCTACTCCCGTCTTTTGCCTCAGGGAACGCCCCATGTACGGCCGGGACAGTGCCTACCAGAGCATCGCGCACTACCGCCCTGTTTCAGCCTCCAGGAGCTCCCTGGGCCTGTCCTATTATCCTACCTCCTCCTCCACCTCTTCTGTGTCCTCATCTTCATCTTCCCCTTCATGGCTTGCCCGCCGAGCCATTCGGCCAGAAAAGCATGCTCCTGGGGCTGGGCTGGGCCACGATCGCCAGGTCCCGCTCTGGGGCCAGCTGCTGCTTTTCCTGGTCTTTGCGATCTTCTCTTCTTTGTTTACTACTTCATGCAGGCCGAGGAAGGCAACCCCTTCTGGAGGGAGCCCTGAGGGTCTGGGCTTCGGAGCCAGCTCTTCTGGGGAAGTCCTGGCTGACTGCCTTAGCAGTGGGGGTGGGGGTGGGGGTGGGGGCTTTTGTGTGTGTTCTCGCTTGGGGGTCGCTGGCCTAGCCCAGAGTAGTGCTTGCTCCCCCTGCTTTTCCCCACCAGGGAGGCAGCAGACTCAGGCCCTCCATGGTCTGGGGGGGGCCTGGGTGTGCTTTCCTCTCCAACCCCCTGGCCCTGCTTGCCTGTAACCCTTAGGGTCCAGGAGGCCAAGGCCTCACTCCGTCAGAGGAGAATATGGTTATTGTTGTCATGCATGCCTCCTTTTAGTTGTCATCTTGTTGAGGGGGATTAACCAAAGGCCACCCTGACTTTGTTTTCGTGGACACACAATAAAAACCCCATTTATTTTTAACGTGTTGGCTCTTCCTGGAGGAGAGGGTTGGGTTCCCATGGCAAGGGCCTCTGGGTCTTGGGGTCAAGGATTGCCATCTGGCCTTGCTGGGTCCGCATTTTTGCTTTGGTCTGGGGATAGGAATCAACTGCTACCCAGAGATGTTTGTGTTTTGTTTGGGAGTTTTATTCCCTGACTCATTCCCCAAAGCACGTGTAACTAACTGCTTATACATACAATTGTGGTACAACAAGGTATATACAGAGAACCCACTTGGAAATTCAGGCAAAGTTGCATGCATGCTACCAGCAGTCTGCAGGTGTTTTAACTGGAAGAAGCTGAAGTCCGCCCCATTGTCCAAGGGCATGGGGATGGAAAGATGAGGCGTCTCATTGGCAGATCATTCTCGGCTCCTGGAACTGCTGCTTGTTGAACATGGGAGAAGAGCTCCAAAGGCCCCATCATCCCTGGGTGGTGGAATTCACCTGCCTATATTCTCACTAACTCCCAGATTTTCTGCCCTGGGTATGTATTTCATCTTCAAAGTTTTTATATATGTATAACTTTATATATATACACATATGTAACTTTATATATATACAGACATATATATCATATATATAAAGTTATATCTATATTTTTGAGATGGAGTCACGCTCTGTCACCCAGGCTGGAGTACAGTGGTGCGATCTTGGCTCACTGCAACCTCTGCCTCCCGGGTTCAAGTGATTCTCCTGTCTCAGTCTCCCCAGTAGCTGGGACTATGGTCATGTGCCACCATGCCTGGCTAATTTGTATTTTTAGTAAAGACAGGGTTTCACCATGTTGGTCAGGCAGGTCTCAAACTCCTGACCTCAGATGATCCACCCATCTTGGCCTCCCAAAGTGTTGAGATTACAGGCGTGAGCCACCACGCCCAGCCAAGAGTTGACATTATTTTTAAAAGTGGAAAGCAGGTACTAAAAAAACCCAAGACAGAATGCCACATGTTGCTGTGCATGCCTGACTCTACGCTGCCGGCAGAGGGCGGGGAAAGCAGAGGGGCTGTCATCCACTGCACACGGGCAGGTGGGAAGTAGAGGCCCAGCAAGGGGTGGGGTGCTGGCATCAGTCCCCCTCGCCTTTGGTTGGCTCCTTGCTGCAGGTAGTGGGACAGCCCAGCCTCTCACTTGGCACAGCTCCCAGCAAGTGCCTGCACATGTGCCCATCAAGCCAGGGCTGGGGCTGGGAGCTGCTCCTGACCATTTATCTTGGCTACATCCTAGTCTCACGTATATTTTTGGTCCTAAAATACTGCATGGTCCTTGTGCATTGAAAACATGCAGAAAAGAGTGGATCACTTCTAATTTTCTTACCAACCACTCACAGTTTTAGCCTTTCTTGTTTGACTGCTATAAGCTCCTCCTACCTGGCTCACCGGCAGCGCCCAGCCACTTGCTGTGTGGACTCTCCAAGCCCCTGCCCTCTGCCCCTCACCATCCCAAGCCCAATGCAAGGGACTGATGGCTGGCCCTGCAGCAGGCAAGAGACCTGGATGGTCCATGGCGGGTGGTAGACATGGGCAGGGGATGCCACCTCTTCACAGGTCTACCTTTAGAGACCCGATGGTCCCATTAATGAACCTGTACCTGGGGGCAGAACAAGCAGTCAGTTTGCTACTGCCAGGACCCTAGAAGGACACAGTGACAGAGCCTCGTGTTTCAGCAGCTGATAAAAACCAAGTACACTGACAGCAAGAACTGAACTCATCTCAGTCCAGTTCCCCCAGGAAGCACTCTACCTGGGACTGTGGCTGGACTGCAGCCCAGTGGGGACTGGACAGAAGCAGATGAGGCCTAGCAGGGACCTAAGTGGGACCTGGAGTGGTGGCAAGGTTGACATCTCAAAGCTCTGGAGTAATAGCCAGTGTCAGGGAGATGGGGGATGTGGAGTTGGGCTTGGGGCATCCCAAGGAGGAAAAGAGATCCCGGCATCAGGACGAAACAGTGCTTTCTAGGCCTTAGGTCAGGTCCTGGATCTGTTCCAGGTGAGGAGAAAAGAGGAAGCTGCGTGTGCTTGGCACCACTGTGGTGTGTGGCATAAGGGAAGAGAGGGAAGGAAGGACAGCCGCCACCCCTCACATAGCTTGCCCCTTTTCATTCATTCCAAAGGGCTCCCAAGACTGGATGGAAGAGGGCTCCCAGAGTCCCAACCCAGTTCCCCAGGGAAGGACAAGCACTGCGAGACTCCTACCCCAGGTCTTGGAGACTCCCCCAGGGCTCTGTTCCTGCCAACTCCCTGAGCTCCCCCTGGACTCCTGAGGCCTCCCACTTGGGCTTGGTCACCAGTCCCCAGGGCTCCGTAGGCCTTGGAGTACTCCCTGTCTCCAGTGCTCCTCAGGGCTCTGCCCACCCAATCAGGTGATCTGTCCAATCCCCAGGACTTCGAGCCCCACGAGGGATCCCAACTGCTCTGGACACAGCCAAGTGCGCTGGGTGCCCCAACCAGAACCAGAAGGATTAAGAAGGTTCCATGGGCCTCAAGGGGCTCCAGGCCTCCACTTAAATGTTCTCCAGAGCTCTGAGAGGCCACTGTAGCCCCACTTTAAAAAGCTTCCAAGGAATCTGGGGTCCCCCACAGGGCTCCAGCAGTACTCAGAGACACAGCAGGGGGCGGCAGCTGCCCAAGGTCCCCAGCGGGAGGCCACCCTGGGCACTGTACAAGAAGATACTGGATTTTTTTTCCTTCCCCTGCCACCAGGCCCTGCCAGACCAGGAAGGAGAACCAGCTGAGGGGGCTAGGAGAGTGTCGAGGTGGCCAGTGGGGCAGGGGACTGTGTAGAGGGCCCCGCAGGGCCAGGGTCCAGAACCCATGGTCCTGGCAAGGCCCTCAACCTCAGCCCCAAAAGGTCGAAAGAGGGTGAGAACATAAAGGCTGGTCAAGAAGGACACTTGCCTTGACCCTCATGTAGGGTGGAGGAAGGAAGGGTGTCTCCTGGGCCACCACCACCTTCAAGAAGAGAACACCAGGGGTGTAAAATCTGACTTCATGAAGATGGCCCACCCCCTGACTCTGATGGTCTAAAAGACAGGAAAATGACAAAGGAGCCCCTCCCCTGATTTCCACCTGGGGCTGGGCTGCTGGCCCCAGGCTGAGGGCGTCCACTCACTGGGAGACACGAGCGAGCAAGACACAGAAAGGGTTAAGTCCCCACCCCCAGCCCCGGCCACTCTGCTGCTCCCACTGGGCCCAACGGCATAGAGGCAAAGGGGCCAAGCACGCTCGGGAAGGCTCTAGAAGCCACCAGCTGAATGGGGGTGGGAGGCAGCAGAGCCAGGCCCAGAAAGATCCAGTGCCAGTGGGGAGGACGAGAGGGTCCCCCTGAGGCCCCGACCTGTCGGCTCAGCCCACGGTGTGCCCAGCACTCTGAACCTCTGGGGCGCCCCCCTCCGCCCCGAGTCACCCGGAGTCTCCTGCCCCCTCCCTGTGGCGGCTCCATCGCATCCTCTCCCAAGCCCATGCCTGGCAGGGCCCCCGGGGAGAACCGCCCTGGGGGCTGCGCTAGGTGAACCAGGGGTGCCCGTCCCCCAACCCTCCCGATGATACCCAGGCTGCAGGGACACATGTGGGGCAGCAAGGGGCAGAAGATAACTGGGGGATCCAGGCTCCTGGGCCGGCCCTGGCGGGAGGCCACACACCTCACGGCGCGGTGAGCTAGAGGCCACCCAGGCAGGCAGGCAGCAGGGAAAGAGATCGGCACGGTCCCTGGCCAGGGCCTCCCCGGGGGGAGGCCGGGCAAGTAGGAGCAAAAACAAGAGCACGGGCCCCCACCCTGCTGGGGCTTATGGCCTGCAGACCCAGCCACACTGAGGAAGACCCAGGAAGACCCGCCAGGCTACTAGGAGGACATGAGGGGCGCACAGGCCCCCAATCTGGAGGATGTGTCTGGACTGAGTCCAAGGAGGGCAGGGAGGGGGGTAGCCCAGCTGACCTTCCCCTCGCCCCAGCCACACCCCTGCACGCCAACCTTCCCTTCTGCCTCCTGACAGCCCCATCCCCCGCTCTCCCAGGAAACTGGGAGGGGGCCTGGAGAGGAAAGGGAAGCAACAGCCCCTCAGAGCGGGGCTCCCCGAAATCTACGGCCAGGGACTGAGTCCAGCACTCAGACACCGCTGGGAACCCTGGCCAGGAGACCCTCGGGGTTCCGGTGCGGTCCCAGCACAGGGAGGCCTGGGCTCCACTCCAGGGCTCTGGGCTCCTGCGGGCGGACCTGGGAATCTGCCCGGGAAGCTTAGGGGACTGGCCCAGCACAGGGAGGGGCTCAGGCTGGAAACCAAGCAGACAGGGTACCCCCCAACCTGGGGCCGAGGCGGACAGGAAGCAGGTGACTATGGGAAGACCCCCGCCACCACCCACCCCCAACTCGGCACACAAAGGCCCAGAGGGGCCCCCAGACATCACTGTGCGGGTGTTTGCCGGGTGTCCCGGGCACACGGACAGTTTGCAGGGCCCAACTGAGGCTAGGACAGCAGCAGGTGGTAGCCAGGAGGTGACCGAGCCAGGGCCCCAAGCTGCGTGGGGGGGGTAGGCCCGAGGCAGGATCTCTCCCGAAGAGGCGCCGTACCCAGCCAGGGCTCCCAGAGACACAGGTGGTGGGGCCGAGCGCCCCTCACCCCGTGCCTGGACCCCAACAAAGGGCAAGCATGTATCCTCCTCGGACACAGTGTCCAGGGCAGGGCACTCCCAAACCGGAACACCCCCTAGGCCAGAGGACCCCCAGCCCCAGCTACAGCAGCCGGGGGTCTGGGGGAGGCCCCCAGGAGGCAGGGCAGTAGCCAAGAGGAGCGCAGTCCCTGGGCCCACTCTCCAACTGCAACCAGGGCCCGGTCCCGAAGGCACCAGCTCTCCCTGGGGGCAGGACCTTGATCCCAGAGCAGGAGTGGAGGCCCCCCGACAGGGACGGCCGGAGAGGCCCTGGGCTCATGAGCCAGGGAGCGGCGGCTCTGCGCCCAGAAGCCCCTGGGTCCTGCCTGGGCTGCTGGTAGCTGCCGTGGCCTGAGGGGTCCGGAGTCCCCCAGGGTGCTCGGGGGCAGCCCCTTGGGACCCTCAATGGAGCCAGTCAGTCCAGGAGGGCGCCGAATCTCGTCCAGGTGGGTGCACCGGGCCGGGACAGGGTCTGGCTGCTGTCGTGACCGTGCCCATCTGTGAAACAGGCTGCTGGAAGAGCATTCCCTGAGCCAGGGTGCTGGGCAGCCGGGGGAGGGAGGTCCAGTCCCTGTCCAGGCCCCTAAGGCCCCCACAGCAGGGGAGAGTCGGCCCTCCTCACTGTTCCTTCCCGGCGGACCAGGCCGGTGCCTCAGCTCAGGGGAGAGGGGGTCACAGAGGACAGCCAGCAGGCAGATGGCCAGGAGCGTGGGGGTTCAGGGGGCCTGACCGTGTCCTGAGGCGCCCCTGGACCCTCTACCCAACACCCTGGGGGAGGGGCTGTCCCCACCTGCCAGGAACACATTCCTCAGGGGAAGGCCTGGCAACCTGCACTCCTCAGTTCAAGGAGAGCCAGGCAGCTTTGGAAGGGGCCAGGAGCCTGTCACCAAGGGGCCCCCGTATTGCCCAGAGGTGGTGGCGGCCAACAGGAAAAGCACAAGCCGCCCACAGAACCTCGGTGACAAATTCAGAGCCGCCGAGAGCGAGCGAGAGCGTCACCAGGAAGTCACCTGCCAGTCCCAGGGGGAAGGAGTGGGGCGCGTCTCCAGGGAAACGAGATGCCAAGGTCCTCCCGGGGCCCCTTCCGGAACCCACCTGGCCCTCCACATCCCACCCCCCCCCCAGGCCAGGGACCGCCCCCGCCCAGCCCAGGACCCGGCAACCCGACACGTCACGGAGAAAAGGAGCCGCTCTGCCTTCACCATGGCAACACGGCACACCCTCTCCCTGCCTCAGCCCCTCCCCTTCAGGGCTGCATGGGGGAAGGAGAGGCCTCCTCTGTCCGCAGAGCGAGGTCGCCCACCTGGGGCAGAGAGGGGCAGGGATGAGCCCCTGGGGGGGGGCGTTGGAGGTGGGGGGCGCATCCCGCCACCCAGGCTGGCGCGGGGCACTCACACTGTGCAGAAGGGGCTGCGGTGACCAGAACGGGCTCCTGGGGATGTCGGACCCGGGACTCCCGGACCGGGGGCTGGGGAAAGGCTTCCATGAAGGGCCAGAGAGCACACGGCACAGACCCTGTGGGGCACACGGGGTCTCTGTGGCAGAGTCTCCCTTCTTGGGGTTCTCTGTGATGGGTGTTGCAACCCTTTCAGGATGTCGAAGCACGCTCCGCCCCTCAGAAATGCAGGCCCCGGCCAGTGTCAGCCCCAGGAGGCGGCCTGCTGCTCGGGCTGACACCGAGGACACGCTCTTGAGGCGGCCCTCCCTCTCGGGGCCCTCCAGGAGCCGACACAGGTCTACAGGGGCAAGGGCGCAGGAACGGCCTCCACCCTGAGCATGGCGCCCTCTCCAGCACGCTCCAGGGTGGACCTGTGAGACCATGAAAACCACAGAGGAGAGAGGAGGTGAGGCGAGTCACTTAGGGTACCAGGTCATACACAGACTGTGGCCGGGTCTGGGGCGCCCTCTCCTGCTGGTTCGATTGGATTGCAGGTCTGTGGGAAGCCCAGCAGCCCTGTGGGGAGGCCCGGTGGGGGAGGAACTGAGGCCTCCTGCCACAGCCTCCGGAGGGAGAGCCCTCACAGGGCCTCCTCACTCAGTCAGATAGGATGGCTGGGCCCCAGTGGACACCTTCACCGCAGCCTGAGAGGGACCCTGGGCCATAGTCCCTGGCTCCCCGAGAGCCCTCCCAGAGCCGGTCCCTCAGAACCCTGGGGGGATGAGGAGCACCAGGTGGGGAAGGACCAAAACGTGGGCTCACCTGTTACCCAGCAGTCGGAACTGGTGCCCAGCACCCCACGGGCAAGACACGGTGTGAGCCAGAAGGAAACAAACGGACAAGAACCCACAGAAGCCGTCAGGAAAGCCTGGCGCTTCAGATGGCACGGAAAGTAAAATCCCCCGTCTGACCAAGCACAACCCGCAAACCACACAGTCAAGAGACAAGTGATAACATGGGGAAAAAATAGTAGCAAGAGGTGACTAAGGGCTCGCATCGGTCACACACACAGAGAGCCGGACAGACACACGAGTGGACAAGGCGGAGTGCAAGGACAAGGGAGCCAAAGGGGGCGGAGGAGAGGAAGGGAGACGGAGGGAAGTGTCTTCTCCACCGGGATGCAATCCCCTCGGGGCAAAGACACCCAGCAGGGTCGCCAGAGCCGCCGCGGAGACCGGACGTCACGCCAGGCCTCGGAGCCCAGCAAAGAAGAACCAGAGCAGATGGGCCAACCCAGCGGCCGGCTCCCCGGGTGGCTGGTGGCGCTGGGGGGGAGCCGCCTGGGCAGCATCACCAGCGGTTGGGAACCCTCCTGGCGCGGGGAGGGTGACGGGAAACGCGAGCGCTTTCCCGGAAACCCTGGGCGGGGCCCCGCAGTCCCATGGGTGCCGGAGCCAGCCCTGCAGGTGTTCCCAGGAACCCTCCCGCGGGAGAGACCGGCCGGAAGGATGGCTCCGCTCGAGGGGAAGCCACCGCCTTTTCTGCGGGGGCTCGCCTTCCCTGCCTCCCCGAGAAGCCAGTCCGGCGGGAAGCGCCCAGCCCCACGGCCGCCCGCAGCAGAGCAGGATTCCCTCCCCGGCGGCCGCGGCTGTCAAGGGATGGGGAAGACTTTCTTACCCCACCGCGCGCCACCGGCGGAATGGTGCACGGACACCTCCAGACGCCACCTCCCCCCAGGACGCCTGACTGGACCCGCTCTGGCCACCTCTCCCTGGACGCTGCCCGGTGGGGCGGGGGGGTCGGCCCTGCTTCCACCACCCCCCCAGACGCGCCCCGAGGCGCTTTCGGAGCACAGTGGAGTGGGAAGCGCAGGGCGGCGCCCAGGCGAGAACGGCTCACGGGGCTTCCCGGCCCTGACCTCGGGGACGCCTGTCCGCCAAGTCCCCAGGGGAGGACAGTGACCACCGGCCTGCGCCGGAAAGGGACCCGACGCCTGCCCCGCAGGGCGGGCCCGAGGACCCGCAGGCGCGGAAGGCGGGGCCGAGGCGGGACCGGGGCGGGGCGGGACCGCCCTCGCCTCCGCCCGCCGGAGCCCGCAGCCGCCTGCTCCCCACCTCCGCATCCGTCGCTCCTCTCAGCCTCCAGGCGCCCACGGGAAGCTCCGCCCGCCCCGCCTATCCGGCCTCCTCTTCGCCTGTCGTCGCCAATGACCATGCTCAGATTGAACGGAATCCCCGCCCCTCGCCCTTGACGGACGCCCCTGCTGCCCAATGGGCGCCACCCCGTCGCCTGCGCGCCGCGGCGGCCCTGCGGGGCGGGGCGCGTCCCTCGCTGGCTCCCAGGCGTCCGCGGGACGAGGGCCGGGGCGCTGGCCGCAGAGTCGCGCGAGACCCTCCAGCCGTGCACACGCGACACTGCCGCCTGGTGTTTTCGGTGTGGACCTGTGCTTCTCTAAGCATTCCATTCCCGAGAAGGGGCGAGAAACGTCCAGAGGCCGTGGCACCTGTTGGCCGGTGCCGGAGCGTTGGCCGTGGGCGCAACTGAAGCGCCCCGGGAGCGCGGCGCGACGTCCGTGCCCTCCGGGGGCCACCCGGGTGTCGCCGTGGTGCGCGCGGGAGGGCGCGGCCGTGGGCATTTCCGCGCTCGCGCGGGTTCCTGTCCCCGGCAAACCGGCCTCCCTCCCGTGGGCCCGCGGTAGGCACGGCCCCTCCCTCCCGCGGTGCAGCGCAGCCAGCGCTCTGCTCCGGGACTCATCGAGTCCGTCACCGCGGAGCGTTATCCCCGCGGAGCCACGCGCTGTCCTCCGCTGTGGTGGGCCGAGTCCCCTCCGCCTCCCGCTCGCGAGATCCATCCCAGCCCTTGGGGGCGGGGCCCGTGGTTCTTCCCGCTCACGGCCAGGGAACGGTCCACGCTCGTGGAGCCGCAGGCTGAGCCTTTGCCTGTTGAGGGACAAGGTTGCAGCTTGCCGTGGCCGGTGGCCCTTACGGAGGAGCCAGCTGGGAGCACGCACATGCAGGGTTTCCTGTCATCGGGTTGCCACGCCCGTCTTGAACGCTCGAGTCCACGCAGAAGTGAATGTGTAGCTTTATTTGCATTTGTAATAGTTTTTTTTTGAGGCAGGGTCTCACTCTGTCGCCCAGGCTGGAGTGCAGCGGTGCGATGTGGGCTCACTACAGCCTTGACCTCCCCACCCCAGCGACGGCCTCCACCTCCGGCCTCAGCCCTCCAGGTAGCTGGGACTACAGGCACACGCAACCACCATGTCCGGCTAAGTTTTAAAGTTTTTGTAGAGATGGGGTCTCGCTTTGTCGCCGAAGCTGGTCCGGAATTCCTGGGCTCAGGTGATCCACCCCAGCCTCCCAAAGTGCTGGGATTCCAGGCACCGGCCGTCGCCGCGCGGGGCCTTGTGTAGTCTCAATAGAAACACCAAACTCCAGGCGAATCACTGAAGGGTTTTTGAGGCCGGGCGCGGTGGCTCACGCCTATAATCCCAGCACTTTGGGAGGCCGAGGCGGGTAGATCATTGGAGGTCAGGAGTCGACACCAGCCTGACCAACAAAGGGAAACCCCGCCTCTAATAAAAATACAAAATTAGCCGCGCGTGGTGGTGCACACACCGGTAATCCCAACTACTCAGGAGGCTGAGGCAGGACAATCGCCTGAACCCAGGAGGGAGAGGTTGCAGTGAGCTGAGATGGCTCCACTGCCCCCCAGCCTGGGGGACTGAGCAAGACTCTGTCTCACCAAAAAACACACAAAACAAGTTTTTGAAACAACTTGAAGCAAGTTATCCCATGTATAAAAAAAGTATAGCTATTTATTTTTCTGTGCGGTCACCCACATAGTTACACAATTTAAGACCCTTTATGCTACACATTTTGTAGTGATTTTCCTTTTTTTTTTTTTTTTTTAGCTTTTTATAATTTCAACTTTTTATTTTGTTTTTGAGACAGAGTCTCGCTCTGTCGCCCAGGCTGGAATGCAGTGGGGCCATCTCGGCTCACCGCAACCTCCGCCTCCCGGGTTCAAGAAATTCTCTGCTTCAGCCTCCCAAGTAGCTGTGATTACAGGCGCCTGCCACCGCGCCTGGCTAATTTTTGTATTTTTATTAGAGACGGGGTTTCACCATCTTGGCCAGCCTGGTCTTGAACTCCTGACATCGCGCGATTGCACTCCAGCCTGGGCAACAAGAGCAAACTTCTTCCCCGGCTTCCCAAAGTGCTGGGATTACAGGCGTGAGCCACTGCGCCCAGCTTTTTTTTTTTTAAGATTAAGTCTCGTTCTGTCCACAGGCTGGAGTGCAATGAGCGCGACCTCAGCTCACCGAAACCTCTGCCTCCTGGGTTCAAGCGATTCTCCTGCCTCAGCCTCCCAAGGTATTTGGGATTACAGGTGCCGACCACCACGCCCAGCTAATTTTTGTTATTTTTAGTAGACACGGGGTTTCACTGTGTTGGCCAGCTGGTCTCGAACTCTTGACCTCGTGATCCACCCGCCTCGGCCTCCCAAAGCGCTGAGATTCCGAGCGTGAGCCACCGCGCCCGGCCAATTTTTGTATTTTTGATAGAGACAGGGTTTCACCATGTTGGCCAGGCTAGTCTCGAACTCCTGACCTCATGATCCACCTGCCTTGGCCTCCCAAAGTGCTGGGATTACAGGTGTGAGCCACTGCGTCCAGCCTTGTTTATTGTTTTATTTGTTTTTTTTTTGGAGACAAGAGTTTTGCTCTTGTTGCCCAGGCTGGAGTGCAATCGTGCGATCTCCGCTCAGCTCACCGCAACCTCCACCTCCCAGGTTCAAGAGATTCTCCTGCCTCAGCCTCCCGAGTAGCTGGGATTTCAGGCACGTGCCACTGTGCCGGGCTAATTTTTTGTATTTTTAGTAGATAAGAGACAGGGTTTCTCCATCTTGGTCAGGCTCATCTCGAACTCCCGACCTCAGGTGATTCGCCTGCCTCGGCCTCCCAAAGTGCTGGGATTACAGGCGTGAGCCACGGTGCCCAGCCTGATGTACTTTCATTTAAACAAGAAAAAAATTTTTTTTTTTGAGCAGAGTTTCACTCTTGCTGCCCAGGCTGGATGGAGTGCAGTGGCGCAATCTCGGCTCACTGCCGTCTCTTGCCTCCCGGGTTCAAGGGATTCTCCTGCCTCAGCCTCATGAGTAGCTGGGATTACAGGAGTGTGCCACTGCACCTGGCCCCCCCATTTGATGTACTTTTAACGCATTATTACTCCTACCTTCCATTTACTACAAACACAGCCTTGAACATGCATCCATCTCTCTCTAGGATAATTACCTGTGAGTGGAATTGCTGGGTCCAGATATATGTACATACATTTTTTTTTTTTTTTTCCTTTGAGACAGGATATCAGTCTGTGGCCCAGACTGGAGTGGAGTGGCTAGATCACCGCTCACCGCCGCCTCAACCTCCTGGGCTCAAGTGATCTTCCTACTTCAGCCTCCCCGAGTAGCTGGGACCACAAGTGTGTGCCACCACCCCTGGCTGTTTTAGAAAGCTTCTTTTGTAGAGACAGGGTCTCACTGTGTTTCCCAGGCTGGTCTTGAACCCCTGGGCTCAAGCGATCCTCCTGCTTTGGCCTCTCAAAGTGCTGGGATTACAGATGTGTGCCACTTTCTGCGGCCTGCATTTAAAATTGTAATAGACACTAGGGAATTGCCTCCCTAAAGACTCTACCTTTGATACTGTCCCTTCCCCACACTGTACCCTCAGTGTTTACCCACAGCCTCACCAGCACCGTTTGGGCTAACAACTTTTTAGGTGTCTGAAAATTGGCTGGGAGAACAGTAGCTTTTTGCTGTTTCCTTCTCCCCGGTTTCCTAGTCTTGTTCCCCCTCCCTCCCAAAGGCGCTGTGGTGCTTAGGACCTTCCGTTTCTACAGATCCTTGTGAAATATGTGGTGTCATTTGGCATGTGTTTGTTCAATTTTATTTATTTATTTTTGAGACGGAGTCTTGCTTCAAGCAATTCTCCCACCTCATCCTCCGGAGTAGCTGGGACTACGGCACGTGCCACCACGCCCAGCTGAATTTTGCATTTTTAGTGGAAACGGGTTTCACCATGTAGGCCAGGCTAGTCTTGAACTCCCGACCTCAAGTGATCCGCCCGCCTCGGCCTCCCAAAGTGCTGGGATTATAGGCGTGAGCCACCACGCCCAGCCTGTTTGTTTGTTCTGAGAAAGGCCCAGGCTGGAGTGTAAAGGGGCAGTGAGCTCACTGCAGCCTCAGCCTCCCAAGCTGAATTGATCCTCTTGCCTCAGCCTCCCAGGTTACTAGGACTACAGGTGGGTGCCAGCACGCCCTGCTAATTTTTAAATTTTTTCTAGAGATGGGGTTTCACCACGTTCCCCAGGCTGGTCTCCAACTCCTGGGCTCGATCAATCCGCCCACCTCAGCCTCCCAAAGTGCCGGGATGGTAGGCGTGAGTCACCGTGCCCGGCTCCCTTCCCATTGTCTAAGGGACAGTCAGTCTCCTCCATACCATTTGTCACACACAGCCTTTCCGCCATGATTGCACTGCCGTACTCCCGCTAAACGTGCAGGCATCTGTGGTCTCCTCTGCACTGGTCCTTCCAGGGAACAATGCCGTGAGCCTGGCTTTGCACCTCGCCATACCTAGTGCACCCCGCCAGCTCCCTTCGAGGGTCCTTGAAGACAGCTTCGCTCATTCTTGGGCATTTTCTTCTCCACGTGAAGTTTCCCATCATCTTCTCCGGGACCATTTGACACTCACATCCCTGGCTTCCTGGGACTCTGGTGGCATGACGGGACGAGCCCACTTCTCAGCATTGCTCTCTTTCCAGAGGACCTCGGCCTTAGTCCGGGCGGCAGGAATGGACTTTGCCCTGCTGGCCTCAGCTCGGCTGGCAAGGGATACCTGCAGTCTGGGGCCTGGAGGTGGAGTGCTCCAGACACGGTCCCTTCCTTCTGGGAGTTTCTTCTTCGTGGGTGAGCCATAAGCAAACAGCTCACCCCCCAGTTCTGAGGGCCTGGGTGAGACCATCGCCCCGGTCCAGGTAAGACCGTGGAGTCCGGCCAGGCACATGGCTCTTGCCCGTAATCCCAGCACTGGGTTAGGGTTAGGGTTAGGCGGAGGATCCCTTGGCTCCAGCAGTCCAAGACCAGTCTGGACAACCTAACAAGGCCCCATCTCTACAAAGGAAAAAAAAATGAGTCAGGCATGGTGGTGTGCGCCTGTAGTCCCAGCCAATTGGGAGGCTGAGGCAGGACAGTCCCTGGAGTCCAGGAGTTCCAGGCTGCAGTGAGTGTTGATCATGCCACTGCACTCCAGCCTGGGCAACGGAGCAAGACCCTGTCCCAATTAAAAAAAAAAAAAAAAAAAAGACAACGGAGTCCTAGATGGCGAGGGGAGCAGTGGAACAACCCACTTCAATTTCTTTGTGCCAACCGTTCATGTATTGGAAGGATTCCAGTGGGAAGGTCAGGAGGGAGAGGAGCCAACAGGTGGAACGCTGCGAGTTCCCTGTCCTCGCCGTGTAGGGCTGCAAGATTCCTTGGGTGCCCGTCTGGGTTCCAGGGCCCCACCCACCAGTGCAGGCTTGTGTGTGGATCTGCAAGAGGGGCACTCTGCCCTCTGGGCAGGTATGCGGCTGGAGGCGAGGACACGGGAGGGATTTCAGCCCACTCACTCCCCCAGGAAAGTGTCCTTGTGCAGAGAATCCAGCCTGCACAACCTTCTTGGGCACCCAGGCTTAGGCTGTATCCTCCCTCTGCCCAAAGTGGCTATGGAAAGTTCACTTAACACCCACTAGAGAGTGAGGAGACTGTAGGTGGAATTTCTTGTTTTTCTTTTTTTTCTGAGACAGAGCCTTGCTCTGTGGTCCCAGGCTGGAGTGCAGTGGTGTGATGTCGGCTCACTGCAGCCTCCGCCTCCCAGGTTCAGGCAATTCTCCTGCCTCAGCCTCCTGAGTAGCTGGGATTACAGGAGTGCACCACCATGCCCAGCTAATTTTTTGTATTTTTAGTTAGAGAAGGGGTTTCACCACGTTGGCCAGACTGTTCTCCAACTCCTAACCTCAAGTGATCTGCCCACCTCAGCCTCCCAAAGTGCTGGGATTATAGGCGTGAGCCACCACACGTGGCCCTGTAGGCAGAATTTTATGTGCCTGTCAGCCCCAGCAGCCCAGTCAAGTGTGGCTTGGGGTCCAGGTCACATGAGCCAGCACTTACTAGGCAACTGGGAAGCTCCCAGTCTCCCAGCCCTCCCTTGGTGGTGAAAGGGCCTCAGCCTTCCACATCTGGGGGACTGGTATTTCTTTGCTGGAAAACTCTGTCACAACTTTACCTGGGCAGGAACCTTGGGAGGGGACGCTCACTCATTATCCGTGAGACACTCCCCAACTAGAACATGAAACCCTCCATTAGACCCAGAACTAGTGTCCAATCTCACTGCACTCTAAGGGGAGAAACGCAATGTCTGACTTAGTAGAAAATAGCTGTAGCTGGGTGCAGTGGCTCACGCCTATAATCCTAGCACTTTGTGAGGCTGAGGCAGGTGGATCACCTGAGGTCAGGAGTTCAGACCAGCCTGGCCAATGTGGTGAAACCTCATCTCTACTAAAAGTACAGAATTACCCAGGCGTGGTGGTGTGCCTGTAATCCCAGCTACTCGGGAGGCTGAGGCAGGAGAATTGCTTGAATCCGGGAGGCGGAGCTTGCAGTGAGCTGACATTACGCCATTGCAATCCAGCCTAGGCGACAGAGCGAAACTTCATCTCAAAAAACAAACAAAAAAGAGGGCCGGATGCAGTGGCTCATGCCTGTAATTCCAGCACTTTGGGAGGCTAAGGTGGGCAGATTACGAGGTCAGGAGTTCGAGACCAGACTGGCCAACATGGTGAAACCCTGTCTCTACTACGAAAATTAGCTGGGTGTGTTGGCGCACATATATAATCCTAGCTACTCAGGAGGATGAGGCAGAAGAATTGCTTGAACCCAGGAGGCAGAGGTTGCAGTGAGCCAAGATCGTGCCATTGCACTCCAGCCTGGGTGACAGAGTAAGACTCCATCTCAAAAAAAAAAGAAAAAAAATAGGTGCCACATCAACAAGAATTTTGAGGATTTGCCTTTTATTTAGAATGAGAACCCTAGGGAAATATATGTAGGGAGTGGATTACCAGGCGCTTACACTAAGAGAGTGAACCACAAGTCTCAGAGGGCTGGATGTACTGACAGGTGACCACTCACTACAGATTCCAGTTTCAATGTGTGTTCGTGCAGATGGTGGTAACGTAATAGTTCACTTGCCTAGGTGACTGAAGCTTGAACTCAATGGTGGCCTGCAGTTCATGGGTTGGGTGCACCTGGTATGAGGTAATGGAGGAAATCCAAAGGCTTAAGGAAAGACTAATGTTCAAGTAGATTCATCACATGCAAATTTTTCCCCCAACTGTGTTTTCTGGGAAGGTCCAGAAGATGCTGTCTTCACGGACACACTGAGACAGACAGTAGTGTAGGAGCACCTGCATCCTTGTAAAGATCTGTGGTGCTCTCCTCTGTAGGCTATACTGAAGTGGACTCCCTGAGGGGATGACAGAACTGTGGTGTAAGGCTGGGCGCAGTGGCTCACACCTGTAATCCCAGCACTCTGGGAGGCCAAGGCGGGTGGATCACGAGGTCAGGGGTTGAAGACCAGACTGGCCAACATGGTGATACCCCGTCTGTACTAAAAATACAAAAAATTAGCTGGTCGTGGTGGCACGCACCCGTAATCCCAGCTACTCTGGAGGCTGAGGCAGGAGAATCGCTTGACCCCAGGAGGCGGAGGTTTTGGTGAGCAGAGATCATGCCATTGCACTCCAGCATGGGCAACCGAGCAAGACTCCGTCTCAAAAAAATTAAAATTCAGAACTGTGGTGTAGAAGACAGCATGTCACAACTCTAGCTTGCCCAAGACAAAGTGGCCATGTCTATCATAAAGGTGAGCATGGACACAGATTCAGTCAGAATGCCTTTGCCCACAGACATCTCTGGGAAGCGCTGACTGAGCAGTGTCTCTAGGGACGAAACAGAGTGGTAAGCTACTACAGCATTGCTTGAGGTATAACCTGGAATTTTCTAGGTCTGGGACCCAAATACATGACTTTTTTTTTTTTTTTTTGAGACAGAGTCTTGCTCTGTTGCGCAGGCTGGAGTGCAGTGGCACGATCTCGGGCTCATGGCAACCTCCACCTCCCAGGATTCAAGCCATTCTCCTGCCTCAGCCTCCTGAGTAGCTGGGATTACAGGCTCGCCACACCACGCCCGGCTAATTTTTGTCTTTTTAGTAGAGACGGAGTTTCACCATGTTGGTCAGGCTGGTCTTGAACTCCTGACCTCATGATCTGCCTGCCTCGGCCTCCCAAAGTGCTGAGATTACAGGCGTGAGCCCCCGAGCTTGGCCATTTATGACTTTTTGAGACGGACTCTCGCTCTGTCACCCAGGCTGGAGTGCAGTGGTGCGATCTCAGCTCACTGCAATCTCTGCCTGAGCACAAGCGATCCTTTCACCTCAGCCTCCCGAGTAGCTGGGATTAGAGTGTGCCACCACGCTTGGCTAATTTTGAATTTTTAATGTATGTAGAGGCGGTTTTTCGGTATGCTCTGCAGGCTGGCTCTCAAAATCCTGGGCTCAAGTGATCCACCCACCTCTGCCCCTCAAAGTGCTGGGATTACAGGTGTGAGCCACCGTGCCCCGCCGCAATCCCTGCTACTTGTATTGCCCCAGTGGTGTTACAGCCTCGAACCCAGTCACCTAAGTCACCGCTGGGATCTAGAGACCCATGATGGAAAGGGGAGGCTAGGTCCCCCTGGGAAGGACCTTGCACCATAGCTGCAAGTGCACACCAGAAACCGTCCCAAGCTTTTCTCAAAGGGACCTGCAGCCAGTTATGCGACATATCATCCAGGAAAACAGGTGCGCTGAGCAGGATTCCCTCCCGTCCTTCTGTGAAAGGACAGGAAGACATTGTTACCCTACCTGCAGAATGGTGGACAGACACCTCCAAACGCCACTTCCCCCAGGATGCCCTCCCCTCTCTGCGCACCTTTCCCTAGATGCTATCCCGTGGGCGGCTGGGGGCGGTCGTGCTTCCCCCACGACCCCCAGACGCGCGTCGAGGTACTCAGAGCACAGTGGAGTGGGAAAGGCGGGGGCGGCGTCGAAGCGAGAGCGGCTCACGGGAGGCGGCGCCCGAGACGCAGCTGGCCGGGAGAGTGCCGGTCAGGGTGGGCGGAGCGGGCCGGTCGATGCCCCCGGGTCTCCCAGGCCATGGATCTTTGTGGAGACTTCTCGGCCTCTTCCCCGCGACAATGTGCGAACCCTGGGTCTCCAGGAAACGGGGATACGGGGCACGGCTCCTAGCCCTGCCTCTCTGGTCGGGGAATGGGTATGGGGGGGGCGACTCTGCTGCTCCGGCCTCCCGGGTTGACAAAGGAACGCCGGCCTAGGGCCTGGTATGGCGCTTCACCGCAGGGCCCTC
Organism: Ateles fusciceps; assembly: GCA_036589455.1. Taxonomy (NCBI): domain Eukaryota; kingdom Metazoa; phylum Chordata; class Mammalia; order Primates; family Atelidae; genus Ateles; species Ateles fusciceps. Next base: position 207,996 of record JAZHEH010002527.1, on the reverse strand, counting down.
TAGCCTAGCAAGAGACACGGAGCGCGTGTCCGGGGCCCGCGCAAGCTCGGGGGATACTTTCGCGGTCGCTGGGAGGCCCACCCAGGGTACTTTCCTTTTTTCCATTCTAGGAATATACGCGTCTGTCACAGTTCACCACAAAGCCTAGGCCGAGTTTATACGCCCAAGATGGCCAGCCGGAAGCGGGCTTCTCGCGACCAGGTGGCGAAGCCCCATTCGTCAGCTGGCCGCCCGCGGCCCCGGTACCCGGCCACCTCTCCCGCTCTGCGCATGTGCTGGGCTAAGCCCGCGTCTATGGTCATGACGTCTGACAGAGCGTCCATCCGCCTTCTGTCAGGACTCTATGGTTCTTACGCGCGAAGAGAAACCGTCTATATAAAGCATGCGCAGGCGTAAGGACCGCCTCTTTTCCTTCGGCACCGTAGTGAGCGCGCTTGTGGTATCTGGCCGTGCCCTTGCAGGTTCTGACTCCTGGTTTTAGGCCTGTTCTCGCCCCTCCGTTCCGACTCTCTCTTCGTTGCAGCCACTGAAGATCCTGGTGTCGCTATGGGCCGCCGCCCCCGGCCCGTTGGTGAGTCTTGAACCCATGTACTTCACGGCTGGGAAATGAGCGGGGGAAAGAGTCTACCCTTGGCCCTGAAAGTACCTGTGAGGTGGAGCTCCCCCTGCGGCGGCCCCTGTCTCGGGGGACTGACCCTATGTTTTGCCTCAACACCCCCGATTCTTTTTCAGTCTTAAGTATTACTGTCTGTTCCTTCGTTCCCGTGTCGGTGTGGAAGCGACGTTCCCCTTATATCTCTCTCTCGTGTCCTGCAAGCTCGCCGCATTTTGGGCGCTAAGATACCCTCTCCGGGCCTTTGTGTGCGTTCCCTCTCTCATCTCCGGGCGACGTGCCGCGTGCCTTCTCGGACGTGAAGGGCAGTCCGGGGAAAACGGGTGCAGCCGCTTGGTGTGCCCGACAGGGGGCGGTAGCCAGACGCCTTTCCACTCGGCTAGGAGGTGGATTTACTGCCACGTGCCCAAAAGTCTTCAGTTGGGTGACCTGAGCTGTGGAATGATAATGTGGCGAATTTGTAGTACACAGTGTCTCAGAGAGCATTTTTAACTAGGAAAGCTTGTTGCAGAGTCTTTACTTTCTAGGAAGTGTAAGACAAAAGTAACGGGAAAAGGTGGCTTTTTATGTTTCTACTCTTGAGTGCCCTCTGTGCTGCAACAGCGAAGTGTTGCTTTGGAGCTCATTTCCCTGAATGGAAGCAGCTTAGACGTGGACGTGCATTCCCTCGTTTGGGTTGATGGTTGAGTTTTCTGTGAACCTCACCTGACCTGGGTTTCCACTCCCCTGCAGTTACCAGATATGTAAGAACAAGCCGTACCCAAAGTCTCGGCTTTCTGCCGAGGTGTCCCTGGTAAGTAGTGGAAGAGCTGCTGCACTAGCTTGGCCCTGCTGACCCAGCCTCCGTCTGCGACACCCCTGCACACTTACCCATCCTTTTTAGATGCCAAGATTCGCATCTTTGACCTGGGGCGGAAGAAGGCAAAAGTGGATGAGTTTCCACTCTGTGGCCACATGGTATCAGATGAATATGAGCAGCTCTCCTCTGAAGGTAAGGCCGAATTCTCTAAATCACCCCCCAGTTGTTCTCCCTGCTCCCCTCAGCCCCAATTCGCATGCACTACACTGGTATTGGGAGTTTGAGCCTTCCACAAAACTCAGCCAACACATTTCCCCCTGAGCTGGAGATGGTCATGGTGGATGTTTCTCTACTGTCTTCTGTCACTTTGCTGCTTTCCTTCCCCCTCACCTAGCCCTGGAGGCTGCCCGAATTTGTGCCAATAAGTACATGGTGAAAAGTTGTGGCAAAGATGGCTTTCATATCCGAGTGCGGGCTCCACCCCTTCCACGTCATCCGCATCAACAAGATGCTGTCCTGTGCTGGGGCTGACAGGTGAGCTTGGTCTGGGGCTTTTGAAGGCTGTTACGCCATAACTTCGGAGTCTCTACATTATTAGGCTTGCATTAATTTGTCAGAGCATAGAGGTGGGCCCAGTGACTCAGCCACCATGGCTGACCTGACTACTGAAGAAGCCAGGACACAGCTGGCGAGTGACTTTCAGTGGTCACTCAGTAGGACCCCTTCCTATGGACTGTTGTGGATACAAGCAAGAAAGCATGAGTAAGGCTTAGCAACCTCTTAGTCACAGATGAAGGGAAGCACTTGCAGTGGGAGGTGCCTTTCCTTGCTTTGAGCTTGGTGACAGCCATCGGCCAGCAAGCAGGTGGAGCCGGCAGAGGAGCCCGGGGGTGCCTTGCAGGGTGTATCAGTGGTTCTTGGGGTCCTCTGCAGCCAATTAAGCCGACTGGGTCCCTTTCCTCATGGGGGCCCAGTGTGCAATGGCTCAAACAGCAGCTTCCTTGGTAGTGTATGCAGCCTGTTTCTTGTATGGGTTGCTCTAAGGGACCTTGGAGACAGGCCTTCCAGATGTATGTTCATGTGTCTCACCTTGCACTACCCTAATGTAGGCTCCAAACAGGCATGCGAGGTGCCTTGGAAGCCCCAGGGCACTGTGGCCAGGGTTCACATTGGCCAAGTGATCATGTCCATCCGAACCAAGCTGCAGAACAAGGAGCATGTGATTGAGGCCCTGCGCAGGGCCAAGTTCAAGTTCCTGGCCGCCAGAAGGTATGTGGTGCTGCAGCCCCCTTCTCCCACTTGCCTTGCCCCAGGCCTCCTGACTCAGTTCTTTGCATTGCCCCCTAGATCCACATCTCAAAGAAGTGGGGCTTCACCAAGTTCAATGCCGATGAATTGAAGAACATGGTGGCTGAGAAGCGGCTCATCCCAGATGGCTGTGGGGTGAAGTACATCCCTAATCGTGGCCCTCTGGACAAGTGGCGAGCTCTGCACTCATGAGGACCTCCACTGTGCTGCCCCCTCGTAATATGAACCAATAAATTTACTTCCTGTCCACCTACGTCTTTGTGTCTGCATTCTTGAGGGGAAGGAACTTCTCTGGGAACCTTGGAGTCATCATTGCCCTTTGACTTCAGAAACCGGTTAACAACTCAGCCCTGCTCATGAGGCAGACAAACCCTGGCAAAGGGCTAGGGCTGGTAGCCTTGTGTCAGTTGTCTGCTCTGGAACTTGACTTGGACATCCCCAGGTCCTAGGCAGTAGTTGAAAAGCATTGAAGGGCTTTTCATAAAGCACAGCTTCAGCAAAGCCTCGCAGTCCCGGACTGGAGTCAGCCTCGGATCGGTGTCGCTTATTACAACACATGGGGATGAAGAGAGCTTGTGGGCTAGAGGCTGACCGGCAGCAACCTTTATTTAGCAAGAGTAGACGTGTGTCATGCTGGGCGTGGTCTCAGCCATCTGCCTTAGCCAGTCTCGGGAATCATCCAAGTACTGATGGTGTCACCTGGGATTTGCCTATCTAGCAGCCTCCTGAGCCCCATGCACCTACCCTTTCTAGAGCCTGCATTCCCAGAGCCCTCACCACCATTTGGTCTGGGCTGATCTTTGCTCCTTTGTAACAAAAAGACCTGGGAACAGATGTGCCATGCTTTGGCCTGGGGATCCTGGATGTCTAACTTGAACTGTTGTAGAACGGTGCTGACCTTCGGGGGAGCAGCAAAACGAGAAGAGTGCTGTGTGGGTGGCCTGACATCTGGGCCCAGGGACAGGAACTCCAAAAGGCTTCTGGTTCCAGAGCTGGGGTATGGTGGCCCACTTGGCCCCAGCCCCCAGCCTGTGATGCTCCCGAGAGGCCTCTTTTTTTTGTAATCTCAACTTACAGCCATTTCTAAGGTTTTCAATTACCTTCATTTATTTATTTTGCCAAACAAACCTGGAAATACCTTTATTTTTGTTTACCTTGGGGAGCGGTTCCATACACAGATCAAGTGTGATCAGAGTTAACACATGGCCTGTTAACTGCTCTTTTTGGGCAGTGGCAGGTGGGGGGGGAGGGCTGGGACCGCTGCTCTGCATTTTACTCTGTGTCCTGCAGCCCCTTTCCTGGGACTCCTGGGTTCACATAGGAGCTTTTAGGTTACATAACGTGCAGATTTTTTGTGTGCATCTGTTGCCTTAACCAGCCTTGGCTGAGGACCTTGCCAGGACAGGAGCAGAAGCCTGTGCAACCCGAGACGACAGCACCCGGGGTGGCCAAGCACAGCTGCGTGGGCAGTTATGACAGGCCTGACTGCAGTGCTCACCGGATTACAATGAGGTGAAACATTGCCCGGTGTTTGCTGGCTTTGCAGGGAAGGGGTTTGATGGAGGAGTGGCTTAATCACTCCTCCCTTGTAGCTACTGGGGCTTCATGGTTTCCTGGTGATTCTTCCCAATGCACAATAAAAATGGCCGTATCTCACCCATCTGAAGTTTCGTTCTCAGTAACTTTCCTTTGTCATAGAAAGTCTTAAGAACTCCTTCCTTCTTTCTGAGCTCTCCCTTCCCCTCCTGCAACCCGGGAGCCTGCACGTCGTCTCCACTCCTGATACTACACTACCTGGCGGGTGGCATGAGTCCAGCCTTGGAGACCCTTGGATTCCTCTCCTAATCTAGGCACAAGCCCAGACCGAGAACAAGAGCCAAATCAAACAAACGGTGGGGGGGCGGACTAGATCACCGGGGCAACTGCAGGATGAAGCCCCCAGCCCCCGGGGTCGGGACAGACAGAAGGGGAGGCCGGGGTTTGAGTCCTGAAAGGCAGCAGGCCCTAGTGGAGGACGCTTAGGTGGTAGGGCACAGCTGAGGGTACAGGAGGGACAGCAGCAAACAGAACAAGCGAGGCTAAGAGGCTGGACACTGTGCGCCTGGCTCAGCTTCAGCTCCACCTCCACGGGGTAGTGGTCACTCATGTTGAGGGCCTGGGAATGGGTGGTGGTGCAGTGTAGGTGTTTGGGGCTCAGGAGAGTTTTCCCCGGCGACCCAGCTGCCTGCCCTCCCTCCTTTGGCCCCATCCCTTCACCTCCTCCTCGGTGAGCTGGCAAGTCGTGGGGAGGTCAAGGTCGCCGCGGTGTGCAGCAGGCCCCGGCAGCGCTCCCCGTGCAGCACGATGCGGTCATAGGCGCAGTGGGTGTGGGCCCCGCACCGTGGTGTCCTCCCCCCGTCGGCAATCACCCTAGTGGAAGCCTTGGCTCCGTCCGCAGCTCCAGCTTGTCTCAGCCAGCTTCTCCGGTCAGTGACGCACAGTCAGCGTTGAAGTCCCCCGAGCAGGATCACATCCTAAGAGCAGAGCAGCCACCGGCGCTAGCCACTGAGCTGCCCCATCGCCCCTCCCGTGCAAACCTGCCCAGGCCTACCTACCCTTGGTCTGCCAGTGCTGGGAGACCTTGCAGAAACACATGGTCAAGAGAGTCAGCTCCTTCTCCACGGCCTTAGGAGAGGTGTGCAGTGGAACCAACACCAGGCTGGGAAGGACTGCAAGGCCCAGGGACCGAGGGCTGCCATCCACTCCTTGGACCTTCTTCCTAGCCCCCTCTAGGTGAGGGAGTTCCCCCAGTGGAGCTAGCCAGGCCCCACCCTTCTGCTCCCCACATACCTAGCCCACCCTCCCTTCCTTCCTACCCTTGCTGGGCAAAGAGAATTGGGCCAACAAATGGCTCCCAAGGCAGGCGAAGAAAATCATCCTTGCTCGTTGTACACATCAGAAGTTGGAGGACCTGTGTTTTATGTGCCACCTGGGAGAACCCAGAAGAGATGGGCAGCAGTGGCCCCACGTCACTGATTTTGGCTTGCAAGTGGCAAACGGCACTCAGGGAGGGGCCTGTCTCTGATATTCTTAACCCTCCACCAACATCTGCAATGTGCTGGCACAGCCCTCCTAAGCCTGTCTCTAGAACTTTAAAAAATCAGACATAATTCATATGCCATAAAATTCACCTGCTTCCAGTATACAACTCGTTTCTTGGGGCATTGGCGACAAGGCTATGCAACTATTGCTACAATCAATTTTAAAACAACACACACCCATTACCCCTAAGAAAACATAATATCCATGACCAGTCACTCGCCATCCTCCCTAGCAGCCACTATATCTTGCTCTCTTGTACGATTGCCTATTCGGATATTATTCATACAAAATGAAATCAGATCATCTGCGGCCTTCCGGTATCCTGCAAATGTTTTCACGTTCATCCGTGCTGTGGCACGTATCTGTGCTTCATTCCCTCTCTTCTGTCGGCTAGAATAATATCTCCACGGACTGGGTATAGCACCATTTTGTCATTCGGACATTCTTGGATGTCATCTTTTTTTTGGAGACAGGATCTCGCTCTGTTGCCCAGGCTGGAGTGCAGTGGCACAGATTGCACATAGCTCACTGCCGCCTTTGAACCCTGGGCTCAGAAGTGATCCGGCCCGCCCACAGCCCCCAAAGCGCTGGGATCACAGGCATGAGCCACTCATACCCTGCCTACCCAGTTATTTTGGAGGAAATACCAGACATCAGTATGATTTTATTTATATAAAGAATTAGTTCTCTCTGCAGCCTGCCTCCCTGCCCTCTGGATCCTGACTCCAAAGGGCTCCCCACCAGCCTGTACCTCCCAGGGACTTAGGAGCTCTGATCTACCCCAAGGCCCATAAGTGGCTCACACGGAGGGGCCCTTCTTGCCAGAAGCGGGAAGCTACCACAGGAGAGAGGAGGACGGACCCCACGTTTGTGCTCGGCGAAGGAAGGCCTCCTGCTCTATGGACACTCTGTTGGGGATCAAGGATAGGAAGAGCCCCGAACAAAAGGTGTTAAGAGAAAACATGCTAAGCAGGTGAGGCTGTCCCGAGGATGGGGGCCTATGGCCTTGGGGACTAATGAAGTACCTCACATTAGGGCCAAGGACGGCCCCCCCCCACCCCCCCACTGCACTGCCACAGCTCCAGTGCTTTACCGATAAGAAGTACACGTAGGTCTCCATATAGGTGCTGCGCCCCAGCCTGGGGGCTGCTCAGGGTGCTGTAGGGCCCCAGAGCCATCAAATCTGCCGACAAAGGGGAGGCGGGGTCAGGGCCTAGAGGCTCTGGGTGCACCCCTGATTAGACCCACAGAGCCTTCCTCACCAACTGAGTTCTGAAGCAGGTAGGGGGATGGCGCTGCCAAGAGAAGCTCCACCACCTCCTGCAGCACCGTGATGTCACAGCCGAGCCAAGATCTGCGAGACACCGGGAAGGCCAGCCTGACTCTAGTGCAGGCTTGCCCTAGAGAGGAGGCAGTGGGGCCCCGGGAAACTGGCACTGTTCTGGCCAACAATGTTAAGGCTCGCTGGCTGCAGCCCACGAGAAAGCAGTAGGACTGCAAAAGGCCCCAGAAGACTCATCCCACCCACACGCCGCCTGCTTCACAGAGGAAGCAACTGGCACCTCTTCCTGCTTCCTGTCCCCTCTTCTCGGGACATACCCCCTTGCCAGGCAGGGCTGGGGGCTTTGGGTCATGGTGGATTAGGGACACAGCTTCCCCCTAAGCAGTGAACCTACCCGCACTAAGGTGTCCATCACCTCTCCCTGGCCACCTTGGCCAGCGCTCAGCCGCTGGGCATTCAAGGCGCAGATGCGAAAGGCCTCTTGGCCCCCATTGGCCAGGATGAGGAAGAGGAGTTGTAGGCTCGGGTAGTGCATGGCTGCCAGTGTGGCTGCCGGGGCCCCCCCAGGAATCCAGGCTGCGCCAAGATTGCAGCTACACCCTCAGCTGGGCTCAGTTCCTGGCTCCTGGAAGGGCAGATATATGGAACAGAGAAAGGGGTAACTAGCTGCTGTCCAGCACCAGCCTCCCAGAGCTGCCGGCCCACAGGTTCCCCACCCCTTCTCCCTGTGGCCACCTCCTTGATGTGTGCATGTATGGCTTGACAGCATTTTTAAAATTTTTTTTTGTAGAAACGGTGTCTCACTCTGTTGCCAGTCTTGCAGTGCACTGGCGAAATCTTGGCTCATGGCAACCTCTGCTCTCCCAGGTTCAACGATTCTCCTGCCGCAGCCTCCCCGAGTAGCTGGGACTACTGGTGTGCACCACCACGCCCAGCTAATTTTTTTTTTTTTTTTTTTTTGACAGAGTATCTACTCTGTCGCCAGGTGCCAGGCTGGAGTGCAATGGTGTAATCTCGGCTCACTGCAAACTCCGCCTCCCGGGTTCAAGCAATTCTCCTGCCTCAGCCTCCTGAGTAGCTGGGACTACAGGCGCACGCCACCACGCCCAGCTAATTTTTGTATTTTTAGTAGAGACGGGGTTTCACCACGTTGGCCAGGATGGTCTCAATCTCTTGACCTCGTGATCCGCCCGCCTCGGCCTCCCCGAGAGTGTCTGGGATTACAGGCGTGAGCCACTGCGCCCAGCCCTAATTTTTTTATTTTTAGTAGAGATGGGGTTTCACCATGTTGGCCAAGATGGTCTCTGATCTCTTGACCTCGTGATCCACCTGCCTCGACCTCCCAAAGTGCTGCGATTACAGGCACGAGCCACCGTGCCCGGCCTGACAGCATCTTTTCATTTAAAAATTGTTTTTGAGGCTGGGCACAGTGACTCAGGCCTGTATTCCCAACACTTTGGGAGGTCGAGGCGGGCGGAGGGGTTAGGAGATTGAGACCAGCCTGGCCAACATGCGGAAACCCCGTCTGAACTAAAAATACAAAAATTAGCCAGGTGTGGTGGTGTGTGCCTGTAGTCCCAGCTACACAGGAGGCTGAGGCAGGAGAATCACTTGAACCTGGGAGGTGGAGGTTGCAGTGAACCGAGATTGCGCCACTGCACTCCAGCATACGCTGAGAGATCGAGACTCCATCTCAAAAGAAAAAAAAAAAAATTCTTTTTGAGACAGAGTCTCATTCTGTGGCCCAGGCTGGAGTACAGTGGTGAGATCTGGCTCACTGCAACCTCCGCCTCCCGGTTCAAGCAATTCTTGTGCCTCAGCCTCCTGAGTAGTGGGATTACAGTTACGCGCCACCACGCCCGGCTAATATTTGTATTTTGTTGTTGTTGTTGTTTTGAGACGGAGTCTCCCCTCTGTCACCAGGCTGCAGTGCAGTGGCGCAATCTCGGCTCACTGAAACCTCTGCCTCCCTTGTGCAAGTGATTCTCCTGCCTCAGCTTCCGAGTAACTGGGTACAGGCATGTGCCACCACGCCCAGGTAATTTTTGTATTTTTAGTAGAGACGGGGTTTCACGTATTTTGGCCAGGATGGTCTCCATCTTCTGACCTTGTAATCTCCCCCACCTTGGCCTCCCAAAGTGCTGGGATTACAGGCATGAGCCACCGTGCCTGGCTAATTTTTGTATCTTTTTTTTTTTTTTTTTTTTTTTTAGACAGAGTTTTGCTCCTGTTGCCCAGGCTGGAGTGCAATGTCGTGATCTCAGCTCACCGCAATCTCAGCCTCCCAGGTTCAAGTGATTCTCCTGCCTCAGCCTCCCGAGTAGCTGGGATTACAGGCATGCGCCAACACGCCCGGCTAATTTTTTTGTATTATTAATAGAGACAGGGTTTCTCCCTGTTGGTTAGGCTGGTCTTTCGGACTCCTGACCTCAGGTGATCTGCCCTCCTTGGCCTCCCAAAGTGTTGGGATTACAAGTGTGAGTCATCGTGGCTCCCGGCCTAATTTTGTTTTGTTTTGTTTTTGGTTTTGTTTTTGTTTGAGACGGAGTCTGGCTCTGTCACCCAGGCTGGAGTGCAGTGACACGATCTCAGCTCACTGCAACCTCCGCCTCCCGGGTTCCAGCAATTCTCCTACCTCAGCCTCCTCAATAGCTGAGATTACAGGTGCGCACCACCATACCTGACTATTTTTTTGTATTTTTAGTAGAGACGGGGTTTCACTACGCAGGTCAGGCTTGTCTCGAACTCCTGACCTCATGATCTCGGCCCACCCTGGCCTCCCAAAGTGCTGGAATTACAGGTGTGAGCCACCACGCCCTGCCTTTTTTTTTTTTTTTGAGACAGAGTCTCACACTGTCACCCAGGCTGGAGTGCAGTGGTTCGATCTCCACTTACTGCAACCTCCACCTCCCAGGTTCAAGCAATTCTTCTGCCTTAGCCTCCCGAGTAGCTGGGACTACAGGCGCATACCACTATGCCTGGCTAATTTTGGTATTTTAGTAAAGTCAGGGTTTCAGCGTATTGGCCAGGCTGGTCTCAAACTCCTGACCTCGTGATCCCTTGCCTCAGCCTCCCAAAGTGCTCAGATTACAGGTGTAAGCCACCGCACCTGGCTTAATCTTTGTATTTTTAATAGAGATGGGTTTCGCCATGTTGACCAGGCTAGTCTCAAACTCCCGACCTCAGGTTATCTGCTCGCCTTGGCCTCCCAAAGTGCTGGGATTATACGCAAGAGCCACCAAGCCGGGCCTCTTTTTTAAATTGTGGTAAAATACACATAGCATAAAATGGACCACATTCATCATTTTTAAGTGTATAGTTCAGTGGAATTAAGCACATTCATAGTGTTGTGTGACCAGCATTACCATCGGATCCACAAAACTTTTTCATTTTCCCAAACTCTGTCCTCACTTAACTACTAACTCCCATTGCCCCTCTCTGCCGTTGGCACTCACCATTCTACTGTCTGTGTCTGTGAAGTTCACTACTCAGAGCCCTAATAGAAGTGAAACCCCCCCCACCCCCCAAAAAGAAGTGAAATCCGGCCAGGCGCGGTGGCTCACACCTGTAATCCCAGCACTTTGGGAGGCTGAGGTGGGTGGATCACCTGAGGTCGGGAGTTCGAGACCGGCCTGACCAACATGGAGAAACCCTGTCTCTACTAAAAATACAAAAATTAGCCAGGCATGGTGGCGCATGCCTGTAATCCCAGCTACTTGGGAGGCTGAGGCAGGAGAATCACTTAAACTGGGAGGCAGAGGTTGCAGTGAGCCAAGATTGTGCCACTGCGCTCCAGCCTGGGCGACAGAGCAAAACTCCATCTCAAAAAAGATTTTTTAAAAAAGAATTAAAATCCTACACGGCCAGGTGCGGTGGCTCATGCCTGTAATCCCAGCACTTTGGGAGGCCAAGGCAGGTGGGTCACTTGAGGTCAGGAGTTTGAGACCGCCTGGCCAACATGGTAAAACCCTGTTTTTCTACAAAAACCACAAAAATTAGCTGGGCGGGGTGGCATGCACTTGTAATCCCAGCTACTCAGGAGGCTGAGGCAGAAGAATCAGCTTAAACCCAGGAGGTGGAGGTTGTAGTGAGCCAAGATCTTGCCACTGCACTCCAGACTGGGCGACAGAGTGAGAGTTCGTCTCAAAAAAAAGTGAAATCCTATAGCATTTGCCTTTCTGTGACTGGCTCCATTTCACTGAGCAAAATGTCCTCAAGGGTCATTCCTGTTGGAGCATATGTCAGAATTTCTTTCCTTTTCATGGCCGAATCATATGCCATTGTCTGGGTGTCTGGGGTAGACCACATTTTGTTCATTCATTCATCCATCTGGTTCTCATTGTTGTTTTTTAAGTAGAGACGCAGTCTCACTATGCTGCCCAGGCTGCTCTTGAACTCCTGGGGCTCAAGCGATTCTCCTGCCTGAGCCTCCCAAAGTGCTGAGACTGCAGGAATGAGAGCCCTGGTGCCCCAGCCTCATGCGTCTGTTGATGGTCCCTGGGTCGTACCTACCTTTTGGCTATTATGAATAGTACTGCTGAATGTAGGGGTATGCATATCTGGAGTTCCTGATTTCAGTTCTTTTGGGTATATACTCAGAAGTGGAATTGCTGGATCATGTGAGTTCTATTTTTCATTTTCTGAGGAACTATCATATTGGTCTCCATGGTGATCTGCACCATTTTACATTCACACCAATAGTGCACAAGCGTTCAAGCTTATTCTTTTATTTATTTGAGACAAGGTCTTGCTCTGTTACCCGGATTGGAGTGCAATGGTGCCATCACGGCTCACTGCAGCCTTCTGAAGTCTATGTTTCCCCAGGCTGGTCTCAAACTCCTGGACTCAAGTGATCTTCCCACCTCAGCCTCCCAAAGTGCTGGGACATTACAGGCCTGAGCCACTGCACCTGGCCTAGTCCACTTTTTCTTTTCTTTTTTTGAGATAGAGTCTCATTCTATTGCTCAGGTAGGAGGGCAGTAAAGTGATCTCGGCTCACAGCAACCTCCACCTTCCAGGCTCAAGTGATCCTCTCGCCTCAGCCTTCCGAGTAGCTGGGACTACAGGTGCACGCTGCCACACCAAGCTAATTTTTTTTTTTTTTTTGAGAAGGCATCTCACTGTCACTTAGGCTGGACTGCAACGACGTGGTCTCGGCTCACTGCAACCTCTGCCTCCTGGGTTCGAGCAATTCTCCTGCCTCAGCCTCCCAAGTAGCTGGGACTACAGTCGTGTGCCACCACAGCCAGCTAATTTTTTTTTTGTATTTTTAGAAGAGATGGGGTTTCACCATGTTGGCCAGGCTGGTCTCGAACTCCTGATCTCGTGATCCACCCGCCTCGGCCTCCCAAAGTGCTGGGATTACAGGCTTGAGCCACCACGCCTGGCATTTTTTTTTTTTTTTTTTTTTTTTTTTTTTTTTTTGAGAGGGAGTCTCACTCTGTCTCCCAGGCTGGAATGCAGTGGTGCAATCTCGGCTCCTACAACCTCCGCCTCCCAAGTTCAAGCGATTCTCCTGCCTCAGCCTCCTGAGTAGCTGGGATTACAGGCACACACCACCACACCCCGCTAAGTTTCCTATTTTTAGTAGAGACGGGGTTTCACCATGTTGGGCCGGCTGGTCTCAAACTCCTGACCTCAAGTGATCCAACCGCCTCGGCCTCCCAAAGTGCTGGGGTTCCAGGCGTGAGCTACCGCGCTCGGCCAGCAAGCTAGAGACCCCAGTGCTTTTCACCTTCATTAGCAACTGCAGGGGCATCTTCGTTCATCTCTGCCTCCCTACTTGTGAGGTGTTCTCTTTAAGATAAACTCCCAGCAATACAAGGGCGTGTGCATGTAACCAGATCTCAGATATGGCCAAATAATCCCCATTGCAACCTGTGATGGGGCCTCTTTCCCCTGTTCCTGTCACCACTGGGGAGCCCTTCTTGTTCATCTCACCAGCTGGAGCCCCCCTCTCTCTCAGTTTATCTTTGTCTCACACTTACCTGACCTTGCTGGGCTCAGCCCCTTGCTCCACGCCCTGTCCATGTGGCTTGCATCCTGAGGCATGAGTTCCTCTGCTCTGCCTGCTTTCTCCACCACACTGTCACCTTCCCTTTGGCCTCAGTTCCTGCGTCTCTTGAGGCTCTGCCTGTCTCTGTCTCCACCTTCCCTCTCTACTCTGTCTCTCTTGTTGCGGTGTCTCTCTCCTGGCTAGGTTTCATGTCTGTTTCTCCCCTGACCACCTGCTCTGTCACTCATGCTAGTTTGGGTTCCCTGCCCTGGTGGCTATTCTGGGATATATGTGGGCATGTGAGCAGCTCTGGGCTGGTGCAGGCAGCCTTGGCGGCTCTGGTGTCAGGGACCCCCACGAGGGCTACCAGCAAGAACCAGGAGGTTCCTGGACTCCGCCCCAAACGCTGGCTGTCAACAGCAGCCTTGGCTGGAGCCCTGGGGTTCCCTCTCCCTCCCAGGCAGAAGGCAACTTCCTCCCTCTTCCGTCTCCCAGGGGGCTCCCATACCTGCTCAGACCAGCTTGTCACCAAGTCTGCCTCATCCTTAAGTGGATCGCGACACTCCAGAAGAGCAGCTCCTGCCTGGATAGGGTTAGGAAGGGAAAAAGAGGAAGAGGCTGTGTTCCTGAGCCACCCGGCCGGCCGGGAAGGGCCGGGCTGGGCCGGAGGCCCCACCCTGGCCGACAGGAGGCCCGCCCCGGCTCCGCCCCGCCGCCGGCCAGGAGGGCGAACGCCGCGCCTGGGAACTGCTGGCCTGCCCGCCCACCTTCCCCACCCAGATCCCGCCTTCCCAGGCCAGCGGGACGTGACAGACCTGTGAGTCACTCAAGCGTAGCAGGCCAGCAGTCTCTGCGGCTGAGCAGCAGCAGTCCCTTAATGAGCAGTTACCTGTGCCACGGCCCACGGGCAAGGAGGAGCTGGCGCCTGAGTGAGACCCCGAGCTTCACTCGCCCAGCCCGTCGCTCAGCCCCCGCTCCAGGTACCCAATCAGGAGCTGCTGGGGAAGGCGCAGTAGCTGGAAGTGGTGCCCAACGCTGCGAGACCGGGGCACCCCAAGGACACGAGCTTCTGTCCCTGTTCTCGGGTTCTGAGTCCCATTGTGGCTGCACACTCCTGAGTTAGGAGACCCAAAGTGAGGGACAGTCCGAACACGATCTGGCCACGGTCGTGAAGTCAAGGGGACTGAGGATCTGCTCCAGAGAGGAGGAGACCCAGGGAGCTGGCAGTCCAACATCCCGTGGGGTCCTGCAGTGACGCTGTTGGGACAACTGAGGTGCTCCTACGGGGTCTGTGAGCCGGCACTGGGGTCGATCCACTCAGCTCCTCATGGAGTAGTTGCAGCGAATGGATTGGACTTGGTGATAGAAGGCTGGAAAAAATGTTAAAAATCAATAAATTATGGTTTAAAAATAAAAAATGGAGGCCAGACGCGGTGGCTCAGCCTGTAATCCCAGCACTTTGGGAGGCAGAGGCGGGAGGATCACCTGAAGTCAGGAGTTTGAGGCCAGCCTGACCAACATGGAGAAACCCTGTCCCTACTAAAAATATAAAATTAGCCGGTCGTGGTAGCACAAGTCTGTAATCCCAGCTACTTGGGAGGTTGAGGCAGGAGAATTGCTTGAACCCGGGAGGCAGAGGTTGCAGGAGCCGAGATTGCGCCACTGCACTCCAGCCTGGCGCCTGGCGATAGCGTGAGACTGTCTCAAAAAATAAATAAAAAATAAAAAACTGGCTGCTTAATGCATAGGGGGCTTTCTTCTGGGTCATGAATATGTTTCAGAACTAGAGGTAGTAGCTGACAACATTGTGAATGTATCAGATGGTATAAAATACTGTTTCTCGGCTGGACGCGGTGACTCATGCCTGTAATCCTAGGACTTTGGGAGGCCGAGGCAGGCGGATCACCTGAGGTCGGGAGTTTGAGACCAGCCTAGCCAACATGGCGAAACGCTGTCTCTACTAAAAATACAAAAAAAAAAAAAAAAAAAAAAATTTGCCGGTTGTGGTGGTGCCTGCCTGTAATCCCAGCTGCTCAGGAGGCTGAGGCAAGAGAATCGCTTTAACCTGGGAGGCGCAGGCTGCAGTAAGCCAAGACGGAGCCATTGCACTTCAGCCTGGGTGACAAGAGTGAAACTCCGTCTTAAAAAACTTTCTTGTGTTACATACAATACACAATATATTGCTGTATATATTGTATATTCTGCCACAAAGTAGATTATATATTGCTACATATACATAGTCTCATGTAGTACTGTAACTATGTAAAATTGTTTGCACGGTCGGGCGCGGTGGCTCACGCCTGTAATCCCAGCACTTTGGGAGGAGGAGGCGGGTGGATCACCTGAGGTCAGGAGGTAGAGACCAGCCTGGCCAACATGGTGAAAGCCCGTGTCTACTAAAAATACAAAAATTAGCCGAGCGTGGTGGCGCGCGCTCTGGTCCCAGCTACTCAGGAGGCTGAGACAGCAGAATGGCTTGAGTCTGGGAGGTCGAGGCTGCAGTGAGCTGTGATCGCACCACTGCACTCCAGCCTGGGTCTGCCTGGACCCTGTGTCAAAGAAAAGACAGAAATACTAGAGACAAAAGACTAGCGCAAATGGCTGCCGAGAAGCCGGAGCCCCCCTTCCCGTGGTCCCGGACTGGCCTCGCTGCCGTAAAGCGGTCCGGGCGCGCTTTGCGACAGTCGGCGGGAAGCCAGGCACCGGCGCAGGCTCGCTTTCCGGCGGGTGCGCGGGGCCAGGCCGCCAGCGCCCGCCTTCCCGTTCCCGCCTGTTCCGCAGCGCACCCAAGGCCTGTGACCCGAGCGACCGCTCCTCAGTGGGGAAGAGGGCGGGGCCGGGCGAGGCTCCGGCCTGACCTGCGAAAGGACCTCGGTCCAGTCCCCAGTCGCGCCGCGCCTCCTGTCCGTCTGTCCGCGGGCCTGTCAGGGGCCGGTGTCTCCAGCGATCGAGGTCGCAGACCTAGAGGCGCCCCACAGGCCGGCCCGGGGCACGGGGAGCGCCGGCCGCCGGCCGGGTAGCGATGCCCCTGCACGTGAAGTGGCCGTTCCCCCGCGGTGCCGCCGCTCACCTGGACCCTGGCCAGCAGCGTCGTCATGGGCCTGGTGGGCACCTACAGCTGCTTCTGGACCAGTGAGTGGGCCCAGGCCGAGGCAGGCCCGCCCGGGTGCCCACGCCCGGCCAGAGGTGGACTCAGGGTGGGGGGGACGCCGCGGCCCTGGCCTGGCAGGCGAGCCCTGAGCGTCTGAGCTCTCCTTCCCCGCCAGAGTACATGAACCACCTGACCGTGCACAACAAGGAGGTGCTGTACGAGCTCATCGAGAACCGAGGCCCGGCCACGCCCCTCATCACCGTGTCCAATCACCAGTCCTGCATGGATGACCCTCATCTCTGGGGTACCTGGGCCAGTGTGCGGGGCAGGGGGGAGGAGGACGAGGATTGGGGAGGGGCCCAGATTCCTCAGAACAAACCCCTTCTCGCTGCCTTTTCATGGAGCTCTGGCACTCTGGTTTCTAGGTGTTCTGCCCCAGGGCTGAGACTTTGATGTGTGGCTCCTGCAGCATCCCCTGAGGGAGCATGATTTGCGGAGGGCCTGGGGAATGGAGCAGGACCAAGGAAGGGCCACAGGGCAGGTCTTACAGCTCCTTTAGCGTCAGGCTGTTAAACTTGGTAAGAATAATCCTATTAAGAATTTTGGCTGGGCGCGGTGGCTCACACCTGTAATCCCAGCACTTTGGGAGGCCGAGGCAGGCGGATCACCTGAGGTCAGGAGATTGAGACCATCGTGGCTAACTCGGTAAACTCTCTGTTCTTTAAACCATCCAGGGCCCCACAGTCTTGGGAAAAATTTGGGGTTGGTCATAGGGTATCCTGTGAGGAAGTTCTGGGCCAGAGACTGGAAACCCAGTGTCCTAGCTCCAGGTTTGCCCCTGGCTGGGCCTGTACCTTCAGCCAGCCCTATGTGGGGAGCCTGATTGCCACACCCAGAAGTTCCTGCTCTGCTGACTTCACAGGAAGTTGCTTGGCTCCGATAAACTGATGGCTGGGTGGAGGGGTACACGGGGCCTCCACTCCTGAATGGAGGGGTTAGACTGTCCTAGAGCTCATGGGGGACCCACCTGGCCACGCTGGAGCCCTTCAGAGCTCACCGTGGCGGCTGGGTGGAGATAGTCCTAGAGATGCCGCAGGTGGATCCTGAGAAGTTAGGAAGGAGGCCTTGGAGCCATCCAGTGGCCTAGACTGGGCTGGTGGCAGTGACAGTACGGGGAGAAGTATAGAAGAATGGCCACCGTCCAAGTACGTTGGGGAGGTAGGCAGTCCAGGTGCAGTGATTAGTAAGATGTGGAGGATGGGGGGAGAGGGAGGAGCCAGAGAGAGCTGAACGGTCCGGACTAAGTGTCTGAAAGATGCCACTTTGGGCTGTAGGGAAATGGTAGTGCTGCTGTCCTTGTCCCTCATTCCCTGAAATGGGAAGAAGGAAAGGCACTGCCTGGGTCTGAGGGAAGGTGGGGCATGAAGCCTTTGCTCTCCTCTAGGGATCCTGAAGCTCCGCCATATCTGGAACCTGCAGTTGATGCGTTGGTGAGGAGGAACGGGCCCCTCGAAGTGGGCCTGGCCGGCCCCACCTGCCTCTGCCCAGATTTGCCTTCCTCCTGCTCTGCCCAGGAGGTGGCGTCCCAGCAGTCCAGGCAGGGCATGGGGTGGGGCCCCACAGGCCCTCCCCCTGTGCCTCCCTTCTGCATGCCCATGCTGGGGGCAGGGTGGTGGAGTGGGGTGTGGGGGGCAGGACTGATTGCATCCATCCTCGATCAGGACTCCTGCAGCTGCAGACATCTGCTTCACCAAGGAGCTGCACTCCCACTTCTTCAGCTTGGGCAAGTGTGTGCCTGTGTGCCGAGGTGAGCTGCTCCTCCTGCGAGTGCAGGGAGGCTCTGCTGGGGCAGGAAAGCTGGTGGCCAGTGTCTGTTTTGGAGGGACCCATGTGGGCAGGGAGCCCAGGAGCCAGCATGAGGCCTGGCTTCATCACATGGCGGCAGAAGGGGCAGAGGCTGCGGGGAGGAGGGACAGCTCCCTGGAGGGCCCTCAATTCTCTGCAACTGCCCAGGGATCATGTGGACCCGGAGCCTTGGCATTAGAATTCAAGGAGGTATTATCCACACCCCGTTCTCTCAGGGAGGTCACTAAGAGACTCATTGAGAACAGTGCGTTGTCATTGGTCCATGATGGCAGTAGCATGTGCCTGCAGGCCAGAGGGTTTTGCTTCTAGGAGAACAAACAGGCTTGTGGGGTGAGAACCCCAGGGGATAGGGGCCATTTTGATCCCTGTTCTCCAGATAGGGAGGCTCACAGAGATTAAGCAGCTGGCCCAAGGTCATGGGGTAGGAGGTGGCAAAGCCAGGATTTGAATCCAGACTGCTCTTTCCTCTGTGGGAACAGAATTTTTCCAAGCAGAGAATGAGAGGAAAGGTGTTACAGACACAGGCAAGCACATGCCAGGTGCGGGAGAGAGAAAGGTACAGTGCTTCACACTTGCCATCCAGGCATTTGGTGAGGTTGAAGAGGGAGGATCAGTCAAGCCCAGGAGTTTGAGACCAGCCTGGGCAACATAGTGAGACCCGGTCTCTTTAAAAATAAAAAGATTTAAAACAAAAGAGAGAAAGGTAGAAAGTATAAGTTGTGTGTAGAATGCAAAGGTTCTAGGATAATCCTATGAAGAATTGTGGCCGGGCGCGGTGGCTCACGCCTGTAATCTCAGCACTTTGAGAGGCTGAGGCAGGTGGATCACCTGAGGTCAGGAGATTGAGACCATCATGGCTAACTCAGTAAAACCTGGTCTCTACTAAAAATACAAAAAGTTAGCTGGGTGTGGTGGCACATGCCTGTAGTCCCAACTACTCGGGAGGCTGAGGCAGCAGAATCACTTGAACCTGGGAGGTGGAGGTTGCAGTGAGCTGAGATTGTGCCACTGCACTCCAGCCTGGGTGACAGAGTGAGACTTCGTCTCAAAAAAAAAAAAAAAAAAAAAAAACAATGGTTCATGCTTGTAATCCCAGCACTTTGGGAGGTTGAGGCAGGTAGATCACAAGGTCAAGAGATGGATACCATCCTGGCCAACATGGTGAAACCCTTCTCTACTAAAAATACAAAAATTAGCTGGCAGTGGTGGTGCATGCCTGTAGTCCCAGCTACTCAGGAAGCTGAGGCAAGAGAATCACTTGAACCTAGGAGGCGGAGGTTGTAGTGAGCCAAGACTGCGCCAGTGTACTTCAGCCTGGTGACAGAGCAAGACTGCCTCAAAAAAAAAAAAAAAAAGAATTTGGACTCTAGCTGGCTGCATTGCACCTCAGCCTCCTGACGAGTGAGGATTACTCGAGCCCTGGAATTTCTTTTTCTTGAAACAGGGTCTTTCTCTTGTTGCCCAGTCTGCAGTGCAGTGGCATGATCATGGCTCACTGCAGCCTCCATCTCCTGGGTTCAAGTGATCCTTCCACCTCAGCCTCCTGAGCAGCTAAGGCATGCGCCACCTGAGCAGACTAAGCAGACTCTCCTGAGCAGCTAAGGCATGCGCCACCACGCCTAGCTAATTTTATTTATTTATTTTGTGTGTAGAGATGGGGTCTTACTACATTGCCAGGGCTGGTCTTGAACTCCTAGACTCAAGTGATCCTCCTGCCTCGGCCTCCCAAAATGCTGGGATTACAGGCATGAGCCATTGTGCCCAACCTAGCCCAGGAATTCAAGACCAGCCTTGGCAATACAGTGAGACCCCGGGTCTCAAAATAATAAATATAAGGCTAGGCACGGTGGCTCACACCTATAATCTCAACGCTTTGGGAAGCTGAGATGGGTGGATCACTTGAGGTCAGGAGTTTGAGACTAGCCTGGGCAATGTGGCAAAACCTGGTCTCTACTAAAAATACAAAAATTCGCTGGATGTGGTAGCGCACGCCTGTAATCTCTAGCTACTCAGGAGGCTGAGGCGGAGAATCGCTGAACCCAGGAGGCAGAGGTAGCAGTGAAGCTGAGATCACACCACTGCACTCCAGCCTGGGCGGCAGAGTGAGACTTCATCTCAAAACAAAAAAGGCTTTTGTACTTCTCTGTGCTCTCTCTATCCAGGTGGTGACACGCTCGTGTCTGGTTAAGAGAGAGCATCCTAGCTGCAGTGTGGCTGCCTGGGTGGCAGCAGGGCTAGGT
Source organism: Ateles fusciceps (assembly GCA_036589455.1). Classification (NCBI taxonomy): domain Eukaryota; kingdom Metazoa; phylum Chordata; class Mammalia; order Primates; family Atelidae; genus Ateles; species Ateles fusciceps. The sequence goes on along the minus strand of JAZHEH010002527.1, from coordinate 187,721 downwards.
GGATGTGAGGAGCCCAGGTCAGGGCTGTCACTGTAGCTCTGGCAGCAGGTGACTGTGGCTGGGCCTCCAAGGGTCACTGTGGCGAACCAGAGAAGGGAACCACTTTGACATTTGCTCTGGACTTGTTGATAGATTAAGTAGGGTGGGGTAAGGAAGAGAACTCAAAGATGACAGCAGGTGTCTCAGCTGAGCCACGGGGGAGAATGGGGCTGGGAGGGGGAGCAGTCCCAGAGTATGCAGTTCTGGAACTCAGAAAAAAGGTTAGGAATAAAGATATTGGGAATTCAACCACAAAGTCACAAATGCAGAGGGAGAGTCTGTGGAGAGAGGGCAGAGGCCCAAGATGGCACAGAGGGAGAGAGAAGCCACCAACATGGCAGAGAGCCATGGCCAGGGAGAAAGCAGCAAACCAGGGGCCTGTGGCACCATGGAACAGGTGACGCTAGAGAAGTGTGTCCATGGAGTGACAGCTGCTGAAGCCAGATTGTTGCGGCCTGAGGGCTGGTGGTGCTGCAGTTGCGGGGGTGAGGAGAAGGCAGGGGTGGCAACTCTCCCAGAGGTTCAGTTGGGAGGAAAAGAGAAAGAAGGAAGTAACCAAAGGATATAGGTCAAGGAAGAGTTTATTATTTCTAACTGGTCAAAGTAGAACGTGGTAAAGCCCAATAAAGTCACAACAAATAACAAAGAGGGGCCTGCCCAGCCCCACGCCTCGGAAGCGGCCCCCTGGGAAGCTGCAGTGCCCGCCCTTGGCCTGCCCAGCCCCACGCCTCGGAAGCGGCCCCCTGGGAAGCTGCAGTGCCCGCCCTTGGCCTGCCCAGCCCCACGCCTCGGGAGCGGCCCCCCTGGGAAGCTGCAGTGCCCGCCCTTGGCCTGCCCAGCCCCACGCCTCGGAAGCGGCCCCCTGGGAAGCTGCAGTGCCCGCCCCTTGGCCTGCCCAGCCCCACGCCTCGGAAGCGGTCCCCTGGGAAGCTGCAGTGCCCGCCCTTGGCCTGCCCAGCCCCACGCCTCGGAGCGGCCCCCTGGAGTAGTTTCTCATTCTGCTGCTTTTGGAGGCTGCTTCTGTCTCTAAAGGAACAAGCAGAGGCCATAGGGTCTTGACAAACGACTGTGGCATCATTCATCCCAACCTGCTCTGACAGACAGGGACTCTACTCATTCACCCCGCCCCTGCCACTCAGTTCCTGACAAAGAACTAATCATATGTCATTAAGGCAAAGGACGTATTTGGCACACTTAGCTTCTGTGTTCCAAAATTCCCTTTTTCTCCAAGCGTAGACTTTGATACGGTATTTAAGTATTGAAGTAATTTGACACAAGCGACACAAGTGAGTGGTAGTAGCATTCGCAAAACTTACAAACGATGAAGTCTTGCTCCAAAAGCATATTGTTACTGTTTTTTAAAGTCTAGTTTCAAGCTCCGTGGATAGGTTGCACCAGTGGGTTTTAGTAGAGAGGGCCAGGAGCTATGAAGACTCCCCGCTGCTGTTACACATGCTGCGTCCCAAGTAGGGAAACTGCTGCTTTTCCCATGCCCTGAGCAAACTCCAGTGGGTCATCACCCCCTCCCTCAGCCCAAGTGGGCTGCTGGGTCGGGGCCCTCTTTGAGTTGGGTTAAGACTCCTGGATCCCTAACTAGCACCTTCCAAAGAATTGGCCTTGCAGAGAACAAGTTCAAAGTTCATTGGCCAGAGGTGTTCCCAATGTCTGGTCTCTCCATCTGTAGTAGGGGTCTTTACTCCCCACTTTATAAGATGAGGATGTCTGCTGTACCCCATTCCTTCGACCTCTCCACCTCCTCTTTGCTGCCAGCCAGCACGCAGCGGCAGGCAGAAGGCAGGAGGTTTGCATTTCCTTCTCCTGGGTCCACTGTCATAGTCTCAGGGTTATTATCTCCAAGGTGGGAGGCTCTAAGATCAGGAGCAGTTCGACTCCACTGTTTTCAGTCTAGCAAGTTTGAGTTTTTTCCAAGAGGCCTCCCTATAAGGAAGGGTCTAGTTTCCGGGGGCACCCCGAGAAGAAGGGGCCAGCAGGAGGGAGGAATGGTGGAGGCTGAGGCCTCAGGCAGGTGCCCTGTGAGGAGTGGCTGTGCAAGTGGCTGAGACCCCAGGAAAGGGTTGTTGCCCAGAATCTGGGACCTATGTGAGGTTGGAAATTACAAATGCACTTGGTTTCTCCAGCAGCCAGCACATGGTAGGATCACCCCAGGACTGGCGCCTTCGAGGAGAAAGGAAGGCGTGAGGCTCCGAGAGCAGTCGGCTGGCAGCCAGGGCCTGGCCGGGGGGAGGGAGGGCAGCTGGTGTGCTGACCTGGGGGTCTTTGAGAATGTGCAGGGGTATGTGGCTGAAGTGGCCCACTGGTGAGCCCCCGAAGAAGGGGTCATAGGTAGATGGAGGGATTGCCAAGTCAGAATCTCAGTAGAAGATGGCTGGAGATGAGGCTGCCTGGCACAGAGGGGTTTAGAAGATACTAGGAAGGAAGTGCCACAGTGCCCAGGGGCCAAGCAGGCCCTGGAGATGGTCACTGGAGGGCGTCCATGTAGATGGCGCAGAGTGGGATGGGAAGTCCCTAATCTGCTAGGGCTTTCCCAGGGAGGAGGGACTGAGGGGGGATAGTCCCAGCACATGGGCCCCAGGGAGAAGGGCCTGTTTCGTTGAGGTTTTGAGAGCGTTGAGGGTACGTAACCCGCCACCCCACGCTCCTAAGAACGGGAACTGATGGGGAGAGGCCTTTTCCTTGCAGGAGATGGCGTCTACCAGAAAGGGATGGACTTCATTTTGGAGAAGCTCAACCATGGGGACTGGGTGCACATCTTCCCAGAAGGTCAGCAGGGCTGACTGGGTCGAATCCCCCCCAATCTGAGCCGGATGGGCTCCCGAGCCTCGCCTCTGTGCTCTCTTACCAGGGAAAGTGAACATGAGTTCCGAGTTCCTGCGCTTCAAGTGGGGTAAGGGTGCTGGCCTTTGGCCACAGCCATCCTCCGGGCCCAGAGATGGCCCCGTGGGCCCTTTGGCTCCTGTCCCCTCGGGCTGGGTTGTATGGGGGCAGATGGGCGTGTTGTAGCGGCAGGAAGGGGATGGTGCTCAGACTGGGGCTTGCCCAGGGGAGCTGAAGCAAACTGGAGGATGCCAGTGGGGGCACTGGACAGAGGCTGGCACAGAAGCTTGGCCCAGGGCCCAGCTTGTGCTAATATTTCTGCCTCCCCCCTGGGCAGGAATCGGGCGGCCTGATTGCTGAGTGTCATCTCAACCCCATCATCCTGCCCCCTGTGGCATGTTGGTGAGCCTGGGGGATGGGGACAGAGATAGGGCATCTGGGGTGGGGAGCCTGGGACTCCCTCTGGTCCCAGGCTGCCCTGCTCCACCCCACGTCTGGCCTTTGTCCACTGTGCTGCAGGAATGAATGACGTCCTTCCTAACAGTCCGCCCTACTTCCCCCCGCTTTGGACAGGTGGGTGGGGACTGCTGACCTTTGGCTGGCTGACTTTCTGCCTGTCTGTCTGCCATCTGCCCCGTGCCTCCCACTCAGCACTACGGAGACCAGATGCAGGAGGAGCTGAGCGTGAGGCTGCAGCAAGGGACAGAGTGGAACATAGGGACTTCCTGGCACCGAGGCATTAAAATGAGAGCAGAGGAAGTCAGGATGGGGCAGGGGTGGGCCATGGGGTCAGGACAGGACAGGTCATCTACAGCACAGGACCCAGGACCAGGACCTGCTTGTAGAGGGAGACTGGCCCCTGGGGAGCATAGCAGGGCCGGGCTTGGCTTCTGGCTCTGGCGTTGCTGGGGCTGTGGGCACTCCTCTTGCTCCTCCTGACTCCCGGCGGCCACCCCACAGAAAATCACCGTGCTGATCGGGAAGCCCTTCAGTGCCCTGCCCGTACTTGAGCGGCTCCGGGCGGAGAACAAGTCGGCGGTGAGTTTCCTCCTGGGTCCTGCCAGCAGGGCGCTTCCACTCTCTCCATCCCCTCACCCTCCCAGGGTGCCTTGGCCAAGCTTCCCGAGGGGTGCAGGCCATTCCCTGTTCTTTGCCTCAGGTGGAGATGCGGAAAGCCCTGACGGACTTCATTCAAGAGGAATTCCAGCGTCTGAAGACTCAGGCAGAGCAGCTCCACAACCACCTCCAGCCTGGGAGATAGGCCCCGCCTGGCCAGCCCCCGGACCCTGCCTCCTCTGGGCCCCGGGGGAGCAGCCAGGGCTGAGGCTGGGGGAAGATGCAGCGCCAGGGCCCAGGCCCAACTGGGCTGGCTGTCCTTGCTCGCTGCCTTCTGGATTCTTGGCCTGCACAGAGCTGGGTCTGTAGGACTGACTGATGCTCTTAGCTCAGATGTGGCTTTTAGACAGATTTGTTCATTGCCCCTCTCAAGTGCCCTCTGAGCTGGGGGCCATTATTCCAGCTCCTCTGTGCTTCCTCAGTTAAACCAAGGATCTCAGCTGCTTCTCCCACTGGGCCAAGCAGGGAGGAAGAAGCTTAGGCAGGGCCCTCCTTCCTTCTTGCCTTCAGATGTTCTCTCTCAGGGGCCAGTGTTACGAGGGAGCATAGAAGGCAGGTGAGCAAGCAGTTGGCTGGGGGAGCAGGGGACCCACTAGAGCTGTGGAGAGGGCCACCAAGACCCCTCAGCCTGGCTCCTACGACGCGCCCTTCGCGAACCAGGAGCTGCTCACTACCTCCTCAGGGACGGCCGTTGGCCACATCTCCCTTCTACCTGAGCTTCCCCTGCCACGGGCCCTTTCCTCAGAAGTCAAGCCCAGCCGCGGGGAGCCTAGAGCTGGGGCCACCAACTTCTCCATCCTTTCTGCCTCCCAGCATCACTGGAGGCCCAGGGCCTTGGTTTTCATGTTTTTGAAACAGAACAATAAAGCATACGTATTGGCTTGTTGTATAATACCTCTGGCCTCTGTAGGGGTGGAAATGGGAAGTGACGGCTGGACCCTTAGTGCCCCATAACAACCTTGCACAAATAGAGATTAATCTCCTTATTTTGCCACGGAGGTAGAGTGAGGCTAAGGAACTTGCTTCAAAACCCAAAGCTACCCAGGTAGATTGCTTCAGAGAACCCTGAGTATGGAGAACAATTGGATCCTACCTGGGCCTTGTCATAGGTGGGAGAGGAGCTTTGACGGGCCCAATGAGTAGCCAGACATGAGCGGTGCACGCTGCGATCAGGAAGTGCGGGGGTGCCCAGATGGAGCTGAGGGTCCTGGGTGGGAGCAAAGGCAAATCCAGGATGGTGGTACAGACACAGTATTAAAAATACTGTAACAGAAACATGGAAAAGAAAGAAAAGATAGAACCAGCAGCAAGAGAAGATTCCAAAACCAGGTCTGTCTGCAGTGCTGCTGCCTCATTATTTCAAAATAAAAGGTTTTTAAAAAAAAAAATGACCAAAAAGGGAAAAACTTACCTAGGAAAAAGCAAACACTTGTAATTAAATAGGGATAAAGCAGCTGGGCATCGTAGCTCACGCCTGTAATCCCAACACTAGGAAGGCAAGGTGGGCAGATCATTTGAGGTCAGGAGTTCAATACCAGCCTGGCCAACATGGCGAACCCCTGTCTCTACTACAATACAAAAATTAGGCCAGTCGCAGTGGCTCACACCTGTAATCCCAGCACTTTGGGAGGCCGAGGTGGATGGATCACCTGAGGCCAGGAGTTCCAGACCAGCCTGCCCAACATGGTGAAACCCTGTCTCTACCAAAAATACAAACATAAGCCGTGCATGGTGGTGGATGCCTATCATCCCAATTACTTGGGAGGCTGAGGCAGGAGAATCGCTTGAACCTGGGAGGCGGAGGTTGCATTGAGCCAAAATCATGCCACTGCACTGCAGCCTGGGCGACAGAGCGAGACTCCATCTCAAAAAAAAAAAAATACTACACTTGATCTTAGCCAAAAGGCCAAGAAGCTAAAAATGAAAATGAATGACATTTTGATACTTGCTACCAAATGGATACTCTAAAGGATTTTCAAGAAATATTATGCTAACTGCAATAATCCAAACACAAAAGGCTACATATTATATGATTCTACTTGTATGATGTACTTAATGGCTTCAGATCAGAAACAAAAAGTAGAAGGGTGGTTGCTAGGGGCTAGAGTGGGAAGTTGTATAATGCGGACACAGCTTGAGTTTGGGAAGATGGAAAGAGCTCTGAAGATGGATGGTGGTGATGTTTGTACAATGTGAATGTACTTGATGCCACTGAACTGTACAATTAAAAGTGGTAAAGGGCCAGGCATGGTGGCTCACACCTGTAATCTCAGCACTTTGGGAGGCTGAGGCGGGTGGATCATCCAAGGTTAGGAGTTCGAGACCAGCCTGGCCAACGTGGTAAAAACCCATCTCTACTAAAAATACAAAAAAATCAGCCAGGCATGATGGTTGGTGCCTGTAATCCCAGCAACTCAGGAGGCTGAGGTAGGAGAATTGCTTGAATTTGGCAGGCGGTTGCAGTGAGCCAAGGTTATACCATTGCACTCCAGCCTGGGCATCAAGAGCAAGACTTTGTCTCAAAAAAGAAAAAAGGAAACACAAAAGGCAGAGTGTGCACTGTATGAGTTTCCCATGGCTGCAGTAACGAAGTGCCAGAGACCAGGAAGTTTAAAGCAACAGAAATTTATTATCTCCCAGTTCTGGAGGACAGAAATCCGAGATGAAGGTGTTGCCAGGGTGGGTTCCGGTGATTCCCAGCAATGTTCCGTGTTCCTTGGCTTGCAGAGGTATCATTCCAATCTCTGCCTCCAGCTTCAGGCGGCGCTCTCCTTCCTGTGTCTGTGTCTCTTTTTCTGGTGTCTTTAGAGACACCAGGCACTTGGGAGGTCGAGGCAGGCGGATCACCTGAGGTCGGGAGGTTGAGACCACCCTGACCAACATGGAGAAACCCCGTCTCTACTAAAAATACAAAGCTTAATGGGCGAGGCGGCGGGCGCCTGTAATCCCAGCTACTCGGGAGGCTGAGGTAGGAGAATTGCTTGAACCTGGGCGGCAGAGGTTGCAGTGAGCCGAGATCATGCCACTGCACTGCAGCCTGGGCAACAGAGTGAGAATCCACCTCAAAAAAAAAAAAAAAAAAGGACCATGCCATCTGATACCAACGCAGGATAGCTATTGCTTTTCAGGGGACACAGGAAAATGGGGTTTGGGGGACCCAGGTTTCTGCCAAGGAACTGGCAGGGCTCTTCACTGACTGTAAAGTCCAGTGGGGTGGTCTGAGGTTCCATTTATTTATTTATTTATTTATTTAGACAGAGTCTTGCTCTGTCACCCAGGCTGGAGTGCAGTGGTGCCATCTCGGCTCACTGCAACCTCCACATCCCGGGTTTAAGCGATTCTCCTGCCTCAGCCTCCCGAGTGGCTGGGATTACAGGCGCCCACCACCACACCTGGCTATTTTTTTGTATTTTTAGTAGAGACGGGGTTTCACCGTGTTAGCCAGGCTGGTCTCGATCTCTGGACCTCGTGATCCGCCTGCCTCGGCCTCCCAAAGTGCTGGGATTACAGGCATGAGCCACCGCGCCTGGCTGGGATTTCAATGAAGAAACGCTTTTACCCTAAAGATGAAGTCCCTGGACAGAAGGTGCTCATTGGTGCTGTGAACATTTGGTGAATGGCTCAGTTTAGATGTCATGGGCGCCCCACTCCGCATGTCCCTCCCAGCCCCATGTCTCAACTTTGGAACATTCTTGACCCTGTATCATCACCTGCTGTCCTGTATGTCCTCTAGGATAGACTGTGAACTTCGGGGGCAGAATCTGGGTGCCTGGCCCATTGCAGGTGCTTCAGGAAGCCTCAAGGGCCACCACTCCAGGGATCCTGGCAACGGAGGAGAGGTAAAGCAGCCGCAGGTATGTTTCTTCCCTAAGGATGGAAACAGCTCAGCAACGGAGTGCTGGCCAAGGCAAGATTGCATTCCACATCCCGCAGGAAGACTTTGGAAACTATGTAACACTGGTAATAGAAACATAATAGGCTTGCTTGCTTTCTTCTTTCTCTCTCTTTTCTTTCTTTCTTTCTTTCTCTCTTTCTCTTTCTTTCTCTTTCCTTTCTTTCTTTTTCTTTCTTTTCTTTCCTTTCTTTCTCTTTCCTTCCTTTCTTCTTTCTCCTTCCTTCCTTTTTTTTTTTTCTGCAGACTGGAGTGCAATGGCCTGATCTAGGCTCACTGCAACCTTCCACCCCCCGCCCACCCCATTCAAGCGATTCTCCTGCGTTAGCCTCCCAAATACAGGCACCCACCACCATAATTGGCTAATTTTTGTATTTTTAGTAGAGACGGGGTTTTGCCATGTTGGGCAAGCTAGTGTTGAGTCCCTGACCTCAGGTAATCTACCCGCCTTGGCCTCCTAAAGTGCTAGGATTACGCGCCCCACCCATGCTTTCCTTTTTTAGTTTGCTGGCTTCTCCTGGGATACAGTGAAGCTCCAGTGAAAACCTCTCACCTCAGCTAGTTCAGCCTGGAAATGGCCACTTGGGGGGGGTCCCCTAAACACCCCAAACTTAATGAGCCCCCAAGTGACCTCCTCTCCTGGTCCCCCAACTCAGAGAGACCTAAGAGCTACAATGTTCTTCAAGTGTATCCCAGCAGACCCACTTCCTCTCTCCGGCTCAACTGCCACCATCCTAGTCGGGGTCTAAACTAAACCTCACGTGACAATCATGACCACATGACCACAACCTTTTTTTTTTTTTAGATGGAGTCTCGCACTGTCATCCAGGCTGGAGTGCAGTGTCGAGATCTCGGCTCATTGCAATTCCCGCCTCCTGGGTTTAAGCAATTCTCCTGCCTCAGCCTCCTGAGTAGCTGGGACTACAGGCGTGCGCCACCACGCCCAGCTAATTTTTTTGTATTTTTAGTAGAGACGGGGTTTCACCATGTTGGCGAGGATGGTCTCGATCTCCTGACCTCGTGATCCACCCGCCTTGGCCTCCCAAAGTGCTGAGATTACAGGTGAGAGCCACCGTGCCCGCCCTTTTTGTTTTTTTCTTTTGAGACAGTCTCACTCTGTCACCCAGACTGGAGTGCAATGGTGCGATCTCGGCTCACTGCAACCTCCACCTCCCGGGTTCAAGTGATTCCCCTGGCCTCACCCTCCTAAGCAGCTGAGATTACAGCACATGCCACCACGCCCAGATAATTTTTGTATTTTCACTAGAGACGGGGTTTCACCGTGTTGGTCAGGCTAGTCTCGAACTTTAGACCTCAGGTGATCCACCTGCTTCGGCCTCCCAAAGTGTTGGGATTACAGGCGTGAGCCACTGTGTCCAACCCATGAATACAATCTTTTTTTTTGTTTGTTTTATTATTTTTTAAATATATTTTTTTAAAAAACAAATTTTAAAAAAACGCACGAGCCGAGTGATCCACCGCTAAGAGTAAAAAATATGGAAAGCTTCACAAATTTGCGTGTCATCCTTGAGCAGGGGCCATGCTAATCTTCTCTGTATCGTTCCAATTTTAGTATATGTGCTGCCGAAGCGAGCACGAATACAAATGTTATAACCAGTGTCTGTGGCAAGTGGAGGTGATCAGTAGGTGTTAGCTACATGGGGCTGTGTTCAGACACCAGGGCTGAGCTGGAGTGACGAAGTCGACGGTGTGGTGGTTGCAGTACTAGTTCTTGCCTCTTCTGCTGTGCCTTCCGTGCACTGCACTGGCTGCTCCAGGACAAGCCCCCAGATCCTCCTGCCCCCTCAAATCTAGGGCTCTGGATGCAGAATGACAATCTGCCAGGGAAATGTCTCACCTTGGGGGGGTGGTTTTCTCCCGCAGCCTTCTGGTTCGAGTCACAGACGTCCCTGTGTTGGAGGGGTAGATAGGCGGGGCAGTGGCGCAGTGTCTAATCACAAGTTCTCAACTTTTTGCAACTACAAGTGCACATTTGTGTATGTGTATCTTGCGCTCAGTATTTCTGTCTAATGTATCCGTAACCTGCTTGGTTAAAAGTCATAAACATTTTACAGTTTCTTAGGATGGGCCAATTTTTTATTTTTTTGAGACAGAGCCTTGCTCTGTTGCCCAGGCTGGAGTGCAGTGGTGCGATCTCGGCTCAGTGCAACCTCCGCCTCCTGGGTTCAAGCGATTCTCTTGACCTCAGCCTCCCAAGTAGCTGGGGTTACAGGCGCCGGGCACCACACCCAGGTAGTTTTTGTATTTTTAGCAGAGATGAGGTTTCACCATGTTGGCCAGGCTGGTCTCGAACTCCTGACCTCAGGTGATCCACCCACCTCGGCCTCCCAAAGTGCTGGGATTACAGGCGTGAGCCACCGCGCCCGGCCATTAGGGTCTCTTCAAAGCCATGCTTCGCTCTGGGTTTCCCCTTCCTCTTTGGTTGCTCCTTGTCCGATGTCTTTTCTGGACCTCTGCCTCCGCCCAAATAAGGTCCGGTGTTCCCCCAGATGCTATCCTGGGCCCGCTCTCTCCTCATTTGAAAGGATTACACTCGCCTCTCAGCCTGTATCCAGGGAGGTTTCATCTGCAGGAAAAAGAAACCACGTTTGCATTTTTAAGGAAAAAGATTAAAACAGGGATTGGCCGGGTTCGGTGATGTGCGCCTGTAGCTCCCACCTCTCCGGAGGGTGATGCGGCAGGATAGCTTGTCAGACCAGCCTGGACAACACAGGGAGACCCGTCCCTAAGAAAAAAAAAAAAGAAGAAGAACAACAACAAAATAGAAACGGACGGGCGAACGCGTCGGGTGGGCGAACGGTTCTGCGGAGCCTCCCTGTCCGTCTTGTCCTGTGCTAGTCCTAGCCTGTGTAGCTGGGCCCCAACTCCTTTCCCACTCGGAGCGTGAGCGCCTGGAGACACGTACAGCCAACCAGTGAGAAGGAGTGGCCATGAGTGGCATGCACTTGGTCCAATTACCTTCGGCCCTGGCGGGCAGGCCCGCACTTGGGCCAATGGAGGTGCGAGGCGGGGTCCGGGCGGTGGCAGTAGTCACCTGATCCGCGGCTGTCGCGGCAGCTGAGGCGGTGGAGGCTGAGACTTATGATGGCGGCTTCGGCGACGGCTCGAGTGCGGACGGGGCTGTTTTGCGCCTCGGTGCTCTGGCGGATGTCGTGGCTGCCGGTGTTCTGTCGTTGGCGTTGGCGGCGGCGGCGGCGGCGGCGGAGCAGCAGGTCCCGCTTGTGCTGTGGTCCAGTGACCGGTGAGCCAGCCGGTGGGATGCACTGTGGCGGCTGAGGCGCCCTCGCCCGACTCCGGGGCTGTCCTCGGCGAGGGGTGGCCAGGCCCACAGGTGGACTGTTCCTTGCTGGGGCCTCGCAGCGAGTCTGCCGGCGACAGAGCTCCGGTCCACATGCTTCAAACCATGGGCTTCGGGCTGGAGCCGTGCGCCGCCGTCTGACAGCACCTTTTCTGTCCCCTGCCAGGGATTTGTGGGCGCCCGCGGCCGAAACTCACGAGGGCCACATCACCAGCGACTTGCAGCTCTCTACCTACTTAGATCCCGCCCTGGAGCTGGGGCCCCGGAACGTGCTACTGTTTCTGCAGGACAAGGTGCCGCCCGCCCCAGCCCGCTCTGCCCCGTCATCCGGAGGCAGGCAGTCCCCCTCCCCCATGACACTGACGCCCATTCCCTAAGGGAAGCTTCAGTGACCTTGTCCCAACAGTAGGGAGGTGTGGCTCGTCTCATGGGAAGGCCTGTAGGAAACGCTTCAGTGAGCATATCCACAGCCTGAGAAATGACACCACCTTGATTGGAGGAAGCCAGGGGTAGAGGCCAGGCAGCTACTGAGTATCAAGCACTTTCGGTGTCTGACTTACTCCAATATGCTGGGTGGGGATTATCATCCGTGTGTGTTTACAGATGAGAAGATGGACGCTGGTCAAGTGACTTGCCCAAGGTCATTCAGCGAATGGGTGACAGAGTTGTAATTCCAACTGTGATAATCATAATAACGATTATTGCAAAATGATCACCTGTTTAGTGCTTTGTAGGCACTGTGCTACACTGCTGTCATCGCCTGGGTTTCACTGCCAAGGAAGGTAACGTTTGTAGAGATACAGTGTTTCACTGAAGTTCCACAGTTCATAGACAGGACCTTGGTTCCAGCCTGAGTGTGTCAGACCTCCCCTCTCAATTGGAGCTCATCACCTGCATGCTGTTTCCCCTCCCGTTGGGGGACGTTTGCCCCCAAAGCAGGCATGTAGACTATGAGATGATTCAAGGCTAGCCAGTCTCTGCTTGGCCCTTCCTTGTTGGCGGCCTGTGTGGCTCATTGCCCTTGTAGTCTCCCTTGGTTGCAGTGTGGGCAGATAGTGGTGGCCTGAAGTCGTTTCAGGAGGGGGGGTAATAATATTGTCAGATGGCACCTAGTCCTAGTTCCACCATGTGATCAGCTGTTGGAGGCAGTGAAGGGGAATTTTTTTTTTGTTGTTGTTTTTCCAAGACGGAGTCTCGCTCTGTCGCCCAGGCTGGATTGCAGTGGCAAGATCTCGGCTCACTGCAACCTGCTTGCTCCAGGGTTCAAGCAGTTCTCTGCCTCAGCCTCCTGAGTAGCTGTGATTACAGGCACCCGCCACCATGCCCGGCTAATTTTTTGTATTTTTAGTAGAGATGGAGTTTCACCGTCTGGCCAGGCTGGTCTTGAACTCCTGACCTCGTGATCCACCTGCCTTGGCCTCCCAAAATGCTGGGATTACAGGTGTCAGCCACCGAGCCCAGCCTGTGGGGGGGGAATTCTTCTGAATCCAGATAAAACATCTAGCCAGAATTCCCCCAGGCTTAGGGCATTCAGCCATTCATTCATTTGCCCAATGTGGAAAGCCTACTATGTGCCAGGTATTGTGACGTGTTGGGGATATAGCAGTGAGCAGAAGAACCCAGGCCCCACCCTCAGGAAACTGAACATCTCTTGAGGGTGACTAAGTAAATACTAAATTGGTATATGATAACGATGTCAGTCTCTCACTCTTTAGGGAAGAAGCAGGCTAAGGGGACAGAGTGACTGGGATGCTGTTTTAGATAAGGATGGTCAGGCCAGGCATCACTGAGGAGGTGAGATCTTGAGCAGAGATCTTAATGGAGGGAGGGAGCCGCTGGGGAAGGACATTCCTGGAACAGCAAATGCAAGGGCCCTGGGCGAGGTGTGCTCATCGGGAGCTCAAGGAACAGCCGATGTGGCTGGAGCACAGTGAGTGAGAGAGAGGGGAGGAGACGGAGGAGATGGTTTTCAGGTGGCCAGGCGATGAGGTAGGACCCTGTAGGCCACGAGGGGAGGTGAGTTGCAGTTCTGGGTGTGTGAGAAAGCCTTGGATCATGTGGAGCAGGGAGTGGTGTGCTCTCTCGACTCAAGAAATCCCAGCAAGCCACCCGCAGTTCCTGGCTTTCAGACTGAGAGCCCAGACGGCTGAACAGCAGGATGGTCCTGCCCACAAGGGGAGGGGAGGCTGGCGAGTATACCAAACAGTGAGGCCAGGGAAGCTGATGAGAATCTCCTCCGGGCCTAACTGGGAAAAGCCAGAGGAAGCCAGGGCTTGGAGTGGAGGGCCGGCTGAAAGGACAAAAGGACACCTGTAGGCTGTAGAGGGAAGGGAGGGGGGTCGGGGCCACTGCAGTCCTAAGAGCTCAGAAGACTTCAGTGCTTCCTCAAGTGTGTTCTGAGATCCTTACCTCTCCGCCTTCCACCAGAAGCAGGTGGGGTGAGGGTCCTGTCCAGACTGGACATAGCCGGCTCTCCTTTCTCTGGCTGGGAGTCCTGCCACAGATGCTCTTGGCTGCCCCAGCCCGCTCCTGGCAGCTTCCCCTGTTCCCTCCCCAGTTCCTTTGTCTGTAGGGGCGGGCAAGGCAGCTGACTCCTACTCCTAGGTCACCACAAGTCAGCTGCCTGCAGTTCTCTCCGCCCATGACCACCTTCCGGGCCTTCTCCCTGTGCCCTGACTGCAGGGAAGAGGCAAGCCTCCCGCCTCACCCCATCCACATGCCCTTGCGCTCCACCACACCGAACCTGACTCTTACTGAGAAGTGAGACTTTGCTGGCCCTGGCCTAGGCCCCCGTTCCTTGCCAAAGTTCCTGAGATGTCTCCCCTGTTTCCCCTATTAGCTGAGCGTTGAGGATTTCACAGCATATGGTGGTGTGTTTGGAAACAAGAGGACAGCGCCTTTCTAACCTAGAGGTAAGAGTCCTCTCCTAGAAGGACATCTGCTCCCTCTCAACATTATAAGAACTGTACTCTGGCCAGGCACGGTGGCTCACATCTGTAATCCCAGCACTTTGGGAGGCTGAGGCGGGGTGGATCACGAGGTCAGGAGTTTGAGACCAGCCTGACCAACATGGTAAAACCCTCATCCCTACTAAAAATACAAAAAATTAGGGAGGCGTGGGGCTCATGCCTGTAATCCCAGCTACTCAGGAGTCTGAGGCAGGAGAATTGCTTGAACCCAGGAGGCGGAGGTTGCAGTGAGCTGAGATGGCGCCACTGCACTCCAGCCTGGGGGACAGAGTAAGACTCCGTCTCCAAGAAGAAAAGAAAGAACTGCTGTACTCTTACCTCATATCAGGGTTACTTGGGTCTGAGTCTCCTCTCTGGGCAAAAAACAAAAAACAAAAACAATCAAAAGAAACCTTGTATCCTTAGGGAGCAGAAATGCTGACTCCGGGGAAAGGCCTAGGGCCTGAACGTCAGGGGCTGGGGTGTGGGCCATTTTCTTGGTGAGGCTTTGTGGATGTGGCTTGCCAGAGGAGAGCTGCCAGAGAAGCTTTGGGGGCTGGCCCAGGCCCACTGGCCCCTGGCTAACTCACCTTTTTCTTCTCCCCTGCCCCCAGAATGCCCTGGAACTGGCCCCCTCCTCACTGGGGCTTCCTGCCGTTGACTGGTATGCAGTCAGCACTCTGACCACTTACCTGCAGGAGAAGCTTGGGCCAGCCCCTTGCATGTGGACCTGGCCACCCTGCGGGAGCTGAAACTCAACGCCAGCCTCCCCCGCCTTGCTGCTCATCCGCCTGCCCTACCTGGCCAGGTACTGCCCACATGGCCCAGCCACCAGCTTCGGGGCCCAGACAAGGGCCCATGCCCATGCAAGGACCTGGGCATGGCATGTGGTAGCACCATTCAGCCAAAGATGCCAGTACTCCCCACCCCTCACAGCCCTTCCAGAAGGTGCCCTATGTGGCCAGAAGAGGTGGGGAGGGCTCTGGCGCGTGCTGCGTCCCACGCTGCACAAGTTCAAAGACCTAAGAGGGAACAGCGCGGGATAAAGAAAGACACAAAGACAAACATAACGTAGAGAGCTGTGCCAGGCGGTCCGAGAGATAAGGATGCCAATCTCTCGGCCCGACCCGCCTCAGAGTACTTTAGTTTATATGTCTACAAAGCACACAGCAGAGGCAGTGTGCAGTTACTTAGAACAGCCTGCGGTTATAATTCTAATACTTCAGTTAACATACCCTCAGCCAACAACTATCTTGCAGCAAGGTCAGTAAGAGCTCATTATCTTTTTCTAGGCCTCTCTGCTCTTCTCTGAAACACACATTCCCCTATTATGGTTTCACTTCTCTGAGGTTCACCCAAAGTTCACAGCAGCCTTGCTGCCGATCCCCCCAGAGCGGGTGGGCTGCTCTGGCTCTCTACAGAGGGCCTCTTCTGTGACTCAGGAGTTGGTGCCTAGCACCGAGCTGGGCCTCCAGAGATGAGGCAGATGTGAGCCCTGCAGGTGGGGAGCCTCCTCACCTAGCCAGGTCCTTGTCACAGAGCAGGTGGCCAGGACTTGAGTGTGACTGTGAAGCCTGGGGGAGGGCTGGGCTTCCGGGAGGGGTACTTAGGTAAGAGTGTGCAGGCTTGGTGCGTGGGGCTAGTGGGGAGGAGAAGCTGGGGGGGGGGGGGGGGAAGGGTAGTGGGCAGTGCAGGTCCAGGCCACCTGAGGACTCTGACACTCTGTCTATCTTCCATAGCTCTGGTCTGATGGCACCCAGGGAAGTCCTCACAGGCAACGGTGAGTGGAGTCAGGGAGGATGCACGTCCTCATCTAGCCCTCGGGCAGGGACCACAGAGAGAGCTGGCCTGCGGTTCCTCAGCCTCCTCACTCCCAGGGTGGCCCGCCTGCTTCTCGAGGACCCTGTCCAGTCGGACCCCACTTGGCAGAGGGGCGCTGCAGTGGAGCCTGTGCAGCCAGTTTCTGCGCAGGCAGCAAGCATCCTAGAGTCACGGGTTTACTAGACTGCAGACATTTGGAAAACCAATTCTGGGACTTACCTATTTGCGATAAGGACAGTTACTCCCCATGGAAAGGCAGTCTCGATCCTTTTGTGGGTGGATGGGGAAGTTTTGTGTATCTACATGTATTTTTCCTTGTCACATAGGTAGGGCTTCACATTAGGGAGTTGATTACTGAAGCGACAGTTGTCCCCAGGGAGGTTGGAAATGGCAGTGGGATGAGAAATAGCTGCTCCTAAGGATCCTCAGTGGAAAGTCAAATCACCACTTTCAGCTGGTCTAGAAGTTTTCTAAAGCGGACGGTGGGAGTGTTTCTTTAAGCAGGCTGCCTGGTGACCTGGGTCTCTGCTTCCTTCTTGACCCTCAGATGAGGTCATCGGGCAGGTCCTGAGCACACTCAAGTCCGAAGATGTCCCATACACAGCAGCCCTCACAGCGGCTCCGCCCTTCCAGGGTACGTGCCCTTCCCGCAGGGGCTCTAGGGCATGTGGGGGAGGGGCAGTGTGGTGAGTCTGCCTGGAGGTGGGGCTGTATGCCACAGGCAGGCCCCCCGGGGGTCCCAGCATAGGGGAAGCATTAGGCATAGAACCCCTGTGGTGTGACTCTGGAGTGGCTGGTTCCTGGGCTGACTCGGGGGAGGAGTAGGATGAGCACCCAAGTCCTGCCTCCCCCATTCCAGGGGTAGCTTTCCATCTCGTCCCTGTAGGCTTCTGGGTGGCAGACTCGGACACGACGTCTAAATGATTCTAAGTTTGAGGGACTAGGAATGTCATCAGGGCTTAGGGGCCATCAGGGAAAGGGTCCTGGAAGAAAGGCTGGTAGGACTTTGAGATAGTGGACAGGGTGCCCTGTGGGGGGCACGACAGTCTCCCAGGGCTGCTGAAAGAAGGCTGGTTGGGTGTTTCTGCAGGTGGTCCGTGATGTTGTGGTGGCTGAGGGGCTAGGTCGCCAGCTGCTACAAAAACAACCAGCGTCACCTGTGACCCATCCTCCTGTGAGTTACAATGACACCGCTCCCCGGATCCTGTCCTGGGCCCAAAACTTCTCTGTGGCGTACAAGGACCAGTGGGAGGTACCTGACCCCCCTCACCTTTGGGGTACAGGAGCTCAACCTGACTGGCTCCTCTGGAATGACTCCTTTGCCAGGCAAGGGCACTAGGCTGGGGAGGACTGTGCCACCACAGGTGACCTTCCCAACACTGTGGGTCACAGGTGGGGCAGGGAGCCAGGGTCAGGTCTGTGTGTTGTGGTGGGGATGGCCATGGTCTCTTTGGGGTTTGGGCAGCATGAGGATGCCGGAGGTTGCTGTTGGAGGGAGTTGTCCAACCTCTGCCTCCCCATGCTTGTGAGTCCTTGGTTGGGACCTTCATTGTTAACATGTCGAAGGTTACCTGGGAATCTGTCACCTCCCCCTTGAGCAAAACCTCTGGGACTGTGTATGGGTAAATACCAGGCCAGCTACCTGAGCCATTTATGAGGCAACCATGCCCCTCCGTTTGCTCTCACCCCTAAAGCCCAGCCCAGATACCTCAGTGACCCTAGAGGGACTAAAGGGGCAGTGAGTCCAGGGGAACCAGAGGAAGGACCCCCGTGCTGGTGGCAAGGAGGACCTAGGTCCTGGCTTCGAGCTCTATCTTGGGCTTGGAACGTGACCAGATCCCCTAGTTTTCCTATCTGTCAAGTGGGGACACTGCTTCTTCAGGTGGTTGCAAGGACCCGAGGCAGCCTAGGTAGGAGCAGAGCTGAGGAACTTGTTCCTCGAAGGTGCTGAAGGCACTCCCAGAGCCTCACAGTGCGCCCCTTTCTCTGGCCCTGCAGGCTCTCACTGACCTATGAGCGACTCTTTGGTACCACAGTGACATTCAAGTAAGTCCTGGGGGTGGGTGAAGTGTGGGTGGGCTGGTGTGACCTCCACCTCCCCCAGCTTGCCTGACATCCCTGCCACCTTCCCCAGGTTCACTGTGGCCAACCGCTCTACCCAGTGTCTGCCCGGCATTGGTTTACCATGGAGCGCCTCGAAATCCACAGCAATGGCTCCGTCGCCTACTTCAATGCTTCCCAGGTCACAGGACCCAGCGACCTACTCCTTCCACTGCGAGTACGTCAGCAGCCTGAGCAAGCAGGGCAGTCTCCTCGTGGCCCGCACGCAGCCCTCCCACTGGCAGATGACACTTGAGGACTTCCAGGTATGGAGCAGGGGTGGCCAAGCTTCAGGTCGGGGAGCCAGGGCTGGCGGTCGAGAGGCAAGGAGAGGCCTGAAGAGTCACAGAATCGCTTGGGCTTAGGCTCGGGCATGTCGTCCCTGCTGGGCCTCCCGACGGTCCTTTCTGAACCATGTCTGTGTGTCTGCCAGATCCAGGCTTTCAATGTGATGGGCGAGCAGTTCTCCTACGCCAGCGACTGCGCCGGCTTCCTCCCCCGGCATATGGATGGGGCTGCTCACCTCCCTCTTCATGCTCTTCATCTTCACCTATGGCCTGCACATGATCCTCAGCCTCAAGACCATGGATCGCTTTGATGACCACAAGGGCCCCACCCATTTCTTGACCCAGATTGTGTGACCCTGTGCCAGGAGGGGGTTGAGGGTGGGTCAGTGTCCCTCTCCTACCACAGCATGAACCCCAAGCTCCCTTTAGCCCATCTTGCTCCCCCCTTCAGCCCGCTGAGGAGCTTTCCTGGGGGCTGCCCCCATCTCTACCAACAAGGTGTACATAATTCTGCGTAGATGCTAGACCAACCTCCCAGGCTCAGCCGCGGTGAGGCGTAAGGGACATGAATTCTAGGGTCCCCTTTCTCCTTATTTATTCTTGTGTCTACATCATCCGTGGCTGTGGACAGTGCTTCTGTGTAACATGCTCCCTCAAGGTCATGGGGCTCCCTGAGTTTGGGGGGTGTGGAGGTACTACTTAACTGTCTGCCCCTGCTTTGCTGTCGTTATCGTTTTCTGGTGATGTGCTAATGATAAGCAGTATACGGGTTTATTTCTGTGGCCTGAGAAGGAAGGGACCTCCACGCCAGGTGGGCTGGGTGCAGTCGCCGGCTGTCTGGCATGTTCCCATCGGGAGTGCCTGGCAGGAGCCTGGCGTGCTCGGTTGTTTCCTTCCTAATAAACGCGGATCGCCATGCTTTGGGCCTCTTGTAGCTCATTTCTGCACTGGGCTTTACGTGCGCGCTCGCTGGAGGGATGCGGGAGGATGGAGCCCGGCGAGGAAGTATCCGCGGAGACCCGGAGGGCTCTAGCAAGGTGCGCCCTAACCACTTAGGGCAGGAAGGGGCGGTCGGGCCGAGTCCCGGTGCGCTTCTGGCAACTCGGGAGGCCGTCGTGACAATGGCAGCCTTCGCGTCATGAGGGGGCCTCCCCGGCTGCCGCAGCGGCGCGCACCCGGCCGCGGGACCGCGCCGAGCCTCCCGGGGGGGCGGGGCGCGCGCGCGGGCGCGGGGCGGGGCGAGGCGGGGCAGGGCGGGGGGCGGGGCGCGCGCCCTCCGCGCACGGATCCTTCGCAAGCCGCAGCACCGGTCGCCAGCCCGCCCCGCCTGCCCCGCCCCCGCACCTCTCTGGGCCCTCGGCGAGCAGCGTCGCCCTCGGAGCCGCGCTGGTGCTGTGGCCCGAGCCCTGGCAGGTCTCCCAGGAGGCGAGCTGGGGAGACGGTGGCCGGCCGGGCGCGGCGGGGCTCGAGAATAGGCGGGACTCTTTGACGTGGCGGAGGGGTCAGGCGACAGTCTGACGCCGCCATCTTTGGTCCAGTGCGGCGGCGGCGGCGGCGGCGGCGACTGCTGCGGTGAAGGAGGAGGAGGAGCCGAGCGGGCACTGGCACCGAGGCCTCACCATGGACGAGGAATACGATGTGATCGTGCTGGGGACCGGCCTCACCGTAAGTGCGGCCCGGGGCGCTCTGGCCCCGCATCGTGCCCTCGCCATCCCCCGCGATGATGCGGCCGCCGGCCCACCCTCCGGTCACTGCCATCTAATGCGCTCGGCTCTCCAAAAAGCCGGCGCCGTGCCCACCCCGCCGCTCCCCGCGCCGCTCCCCCGCGACGTCGCCTCTGCTTGTTGCTATGACCCCGTCTTCCCGAAGGGGCCCCCTTCCTGGCTGCCCTCTGGGCTACCCGGGTCCGACCCCCGGCGCCCTCCCACTCTTTCCTACCCCTGCCTGCTGGGCCGGAAAACGCACCCCAGCTCGGCCCGATACCCCCGACCCCGCCCACCCATCGCCCCCACCCATCACGGAATCTCTCCCCCTCCCGCGTTGCCCGCACCCATCGCCCGCCTAGTGTTCCCCTCCCAGCGTCCCTTCCCATCTTGCGCTAATCCCGGTGGGGACAGGAACCTGGGGTTAGGGGGCCTCCCCAGGGTGGGCCCTCAGCCCGCCTCCTCGTCGTCTTCTGGGGCCAGGGGATCCAGGGAATGTTCCAGAAGGAGCAGCGGTGGGGGCAGTAAGCACATTCCCTCAACCCCACCCCGGTTGCCTATGGAGACCTCAGGCTGAGTAGCATCTGCAGCCTTTGTCCTTGGGCTAGTGACAGTGACTGGTGAGGGTGTTTGATCTTCCCCGTTTCCCCAAAAACCCGGTTGGCCCGCTCCCCAGAGAGACTCTTCTCTCTCAGTCCAGGCCCAGATGCCCCTCCTCAGCAGCAGGGTCTCCCCGCCATTTGAAGAAAGAACAGTCCAGGGTGGGGCCTACAATTTCAAGGACTGTGCTAAGCCTTTCTTCGTCTTCTTTTGAGTGTCCTTCGCAGTCCAGCTGGGTCCCGTCTGTGCCTCATTGTGTTTTAACAGCCTTTCTGTGCAGCTCTGCGTAGATACATGTCCATCGGCATGTGGGTACTGGAAGGCCATCCTGTGTCTGCTGGATGCCCTGCCTCCCTCAGAGCCACCGTTATTTCACTGTCTGCCTTGTGAGGGGGACGGGACTCCTTTGCCCAGCAAGGTTACAAAGGAGACGGTGGTCGGATGAAGCTGTCACCCCAATTTTAGGCGAGGCAACTAGCCTGTTTGGCGGGGGTGGAAGGAGCTGTCCACTGGGGCAGGTTTGGGTGGGGAACAAATCAGGGCTGCTGGTAGGAACAGAGGCAGGTAGGAGTGAGAGGATGGTATTGCCCTCCCCCTAGGAATGCATCCTGTCGGGCATCATGTCTGTGAACGGGAAGAAGGTGCTGCACATGGACCGGAACCCCTACTATGGGGGCGAGAGCTCCTCCATCACACCCCTGGAGGAGGTGAGACACCCGGGCCCAGGCCCATCCCCTGCTCACTTCCCACGTAGCGGCACAGGGTAGAAGCTCCCCCAGGTACCTGGAGCAGGAGGAGGTGGTCCCTGAGGTGTCTCTCTTCTGCTTACAGCTGTATAAGCGTTTTCAGTTGCTGGAGGGGCCCCCTGAGTCGATGGGCCGAGGCCGAGACTGGAACGTTGACCTGATTCCCAAATTCCTCATGGCTAACGGTGAGGGACAGGAAGGAGGTATTGCAGGTCGGGGGTGATGGGGGAGATGCAGCCAGAGAACAGTGCCGATGTTGCCCCATGCACACCCACAGGGCAGCTGGTAAAGATGCTACTGTATACAGAGGTGACTCGCTATCTGGACTTCAAGGTGGTGGAGGGCAGCTTTGTCTACAAGGGGGGCAAGATCTACAAAGTACCATCCACTGAGACTGAGGCCTTGGCTTCCAGTGAGTGTGGGCCCCCTGAGTCAGAGAATCATGGGGTGGCAGGGGAAGTTGACTGTCCTTGGGATGGGTGGCTGTCCAGAGTAAGGCACCCACTTGTCCAAAGTCACATTCCCTGTGAAGGACCAGAGGCCCTTCACTGTGTTTTCCCTCTGCCCATGCCATGCCTCATGGATGGCTGCCAGGAGAGAGGTCTACACGCAGCAGGGATGTGATGTGGAGGAGGACAGGGCTCCTTTGGAAAGACTTGAGCTGTTGGCAGGGGCTCCACTGGATCCCCAAGACATCCCCAAATGTCCGAGCAAGGAAGGCCCTTAGAGCCATCCAGGCCAGTCCCCCTCTTCATGCAGGCAGGGAAACCGAGGCTAAAAGAGCGGAGGGGTTGACCTAAGGTCCCAGGACAGCTGTGCTGGGAGTGGGGGCCCCGCCCTGTGGGAAGGAGAGTTTTGTGCTGCGCTGGTGCAGAACCTCCTCCTGCCGCCTGCCTTAGATCTGATGGGCATGTTTGAGAAACGGCGCTTCCGAAGTTCCTGGTGTTTGTGGCGAACTTCGATGAGAATGACCCCAAGACCTTTGAGGGTGTTGACCCCCAGACTACCAGCATGCGTGATGTCTACCGGAAGTTTGATCTGGGCCAGGATGTCATCGATTTCACTGGCCACGCCCTGGCGCTCTACCGCACTGATGAGTGAGGGAAGCTGGTGTGGCGGCAGCCCCCTCGCCTGGCGTGCCTCCTCCCTCCCCACACCTGCCTGCTGTTCCCCTGCCCCGCATGTCTCTTGTACTCAGCCACAGGCTCACCTATCACCCTTTCCATCTCCCTGTTGCATTTGATCTTCATGTTCCCTAGGCCATTCAGGGTGGTGGGAAGACTGGCCTGGTACCTGGGTGGGGGTGAGTCAGGGGTGCTGCTGTTGGAGCATCTTCCCTGACCCCCTGTCCCCCAGCTACTTGGACCAGCCCTGTCTGGAGACCATCAACCGCATGAAGTTGTACAGTGAGTCCCTGGCCCGGTATGGCAAGAGCCCGTATTTATACCCGCTCTTACGGCCTGGGTGAGCTGCCTTAGGGTTTTGCAAGGTGAGGACGTGGGTTTTTTCAGTTGGCATTGGCTGAGTAGGACTAGGGCCAGGAGTGGAGATGGCCCCCTTGAGCATTTCCCTGCTAGCATTTCCTCCTTTCCAATTCATGGTCTTCATTGACTTCACTCCATCCTTGGCTGTTGGGGGGCACGACCCAGCGTATCTGAAGCACAGAGTCGAAGAACCAAGTCTCCATAGACAACTTGCTCAGTTCCTGGCAGCACCAGGACTGGGCCCAGGGCCCTGGAGCCTTGAGTCAGGGCTTAGCTGGGAGCTGATCTCCAGAGAGGCCTTCATTCTGGTCCCCCAGGCTGTCTCGGTGGGTGCAGAGCACTGCTCCTTCATGCCACCTCCTGCTGACCCTTGGTAGTGTATTCTGGGGAGAAGCTCCAGAGAGGAAGAAGCCTGTCGAGATGGGGCCAGAGTTCACAGCAGTTACAGAGCTGGGATGAATCCCTGCGTCTCTTGCCTGCTGCCTGCCTGGGGCAGCCTTCTTTGCACCTTGGTGGCGGGAGGGGGTGCAGTGGAGGTCCCGAGTTTCTCCTGGGAGGGGCCCTCACCGTGGCTGTCTCACCACAGATTGAGTGCCATCTATGGGGGTACATATATGCTGAACAAACCTGTGGATGACATCATCATGGAGAAACGGCAAGGTGGTGGGCGTGAAGTCTGAGGGAGAGGTGAGCCTTTCCCATGCACTGCCGTCACCATGGCTGAGGCGGGGCGTGGCCACCTTGACTGTGCTGTCGGATCCTGCTGCTGCGCAGCCTCAAGGGCCTTGGAGCTGGGAACTAGGGGTCCCAGAAGTCTTCCGAGCCATGACTGTTGGCGAGGGGTCTCTCTCAGAGGCCACATGCCACGTCTGTGGTGCGAAAGTGTTCTTGATCACAGTGCCTGTGGGGGGCGGGGGCGGGCACTCAGCCTGTGTGTCAGGGCCCACCTCTCAGAGCTGCAGGGCAGGGCCGTGCACTTCAGGAGGGGCAGTAGTGATGGCTCTGAGGAGCGCCTTGTCTGCCAGAGCTGCCTGCCCTTGCTGTGAGTACAGCCCCAGGACTACCTAGGGGAGTGATACGGCAGGGGTGAGGACTTCCGGTGCCTTTTCAGGTGGCCCGCTGCAAGCAGCTATCTGTGACCCAGCTACATCCCGGACCGTGTGCGGAAGGCTGGCCAGGTCATCCGCATCATCTGCATTCTAGCCACCCCATCAAGAACACCAACGACGCCAACTCCTGCCAAATCATCATCCCCCAGAACCAGGTCAACAGGAAGTCAGGTGGGCCAGGCGCCGGTACAGCTTCCTCTAGGGTGTTCTCTTTGAGGTTGCTCTTCATCTCCCCATCAGCGTCAGAGCTCCTTGCCTTATCTCTCCGAAGAAAAAATTTAACCCACATTGCAGTCACCACAAGTTGGACCCCTAGGGTTTGGGTGGCCTGGACTCTTCCCCTCTGGGAAGGTGACAGCTTGGATGCTACCTGCTCTGTGGGGCTGGGGAGGGGCAGGTGGGCCAGACTTGTGTCCAGCTGCTGGAACCCCTCTCTGCACACGGCTGGTGCCTCCGGCCTGAGTTGACAGAGCTCTTCCTGTGGCCAGACATCTATGTGTGCATGATCTCCTACGCACACAACGTGGCAGCCCAGGGCAAGTACATTGCCATCGCCAGCACTACTGTGGAGACCACGGACCCCGAAAGGAGGTGGAGCCGGCTCTGGAGCTGTTGGAGCCCATTGACCAGAAGTGAGGGACTTGGCTGAGTCTAGAGGGGAAGAGGGAGGGAGCCCAGGAGCCGGGCTTAGGGACCAGAAAGGGCATGGCCCATTGTGAGGCCTGTCCCCTCCCCCTCCGTCTGCCCCTCAGGTTTGTGGCTATCAGTGACTTGTACGAGCCCATTGATGACGGTTCTGAGAGCCAGGTAAGCAGCCTGTCCCAGCCCTGGCTCCTGGCTGCCCGCCCAGGGCACCTGCCTGACTCACCCTGGGCCCTGGGCTCTGGCTATTTCCAGGTGTTCTGTTCCTGCTCCTACGATGCCACCACACACTTTGAGACAACCTGCAACGACATCAAAGACATCTACAAACGCATGGCTGGCACGGCCTTTGACTTTGAGAACATGAAGCGCAAACAGAACGACGTCTTTGGAGAAGCTGAGCAGTGATTGCGGCCGCCCCAGCCCCTGCTGCCCCAGCCTGTCTGTTCTCCTTAAGGGTTCTAGCATCCTCTGCTTCCCCACCACATTCCCATGACCCACCTCATTGATCCACTGACCAAATCCTTAACCCTAGCGATGGTTTGGGGAGGTGGGGGGTTGGTTAGCATCCTCTTTCTTGGCCCTTCCTTATCCTAGGAAAAGAGGGTTCCTCTCCTTGTGTGTGTCTCTTCCCCCACCCCTTCTGCTCTGGAGGAAAACGTGGAGGAAAAGGGTGACTTCTGCCCCCACCGCTCTACCCCCACTGTAGTGGCCTTTGGAGATGCCCCACCTCCCCCCACCAACTCTTGCGTGTTGGAGAGAAGGGGCCCTCCCAGCACAAAGTTGCATTCCCTCCCCCCTAATTTATTCTAATTTATTAACTTCAACCCACCCCTTCTGAGCCTGCAGCCTTCCTGTGCTGCCTGGGGGCTGTAGAGTGAGATGCCCCAGCCCTTGCCCAGCCTGGGGAGTGGGGGAAGGCTTGGGCATGGCCCCGTTGGAGGTTGATTTGCTGTTTTGTTTCTTGTCTTTGTGTTTGTGTTCTCTGGTACTGGCTGAGATAAAAGAAATGTGAGCAAAGCAGGAGGAGGTGGGAAAATGGACCCAAACCCCCGTGTGCCCTGCCCCATGCCTTTCCTTTAGTGGTGGGAAACCCTTACCTTGCAAAGTGAATGTGTCCCCTTCCCCCTCTCTAGTGTATTTCACAGAAAACAAAACCTCCCAGTAAAACGGTTGAAACCTGAACCTGTGGATCTTACGGTTACTTCCCAAAAGCTGGGGACCTAGCAGGGCTTTGGCTGCCTGGGTTGGGGCTCTGGCTTAGCCTCACTCTGGACTGTAAAAGGTGGCATTCCTCACCAAGGATTCCTCACCCAGAGCACTCTGGGGCCAAATTGACCTGCGTAAGGTCAGATTCACCGAATGAGTGAATGCTGGCACCGGGACTGCAAGGACTCGCTGCTCAAAGCAGGGGTAGTGCGGCAGGGGCGGGTGTCAACGTGGAGGAAGCAGAGAGAGCTGGGTCCTGGCCTCTGGCTTGAAGGGAGAGGGCAGGGGGACCAGGGGCCAGCCTTGGATGGAATTCGAAAGTGAAGCAGGGGGACGGGTGCCAGTTTTCGGATTAAGGCACGGGGAGCAGGGCCTAGCCTTAGGCAGGAAGGCAGCAAGGGGACCAGGGAGTCCGGCATTGGGTAGGGATCAGCATCAAAGATGTGGAGGGGGCGGGACCCAGCCTTGGCGTCAACAGGAGAAATTAGAGGGACCGGGGGCCCAGCCTCGGGTCGGGGTAACGTCGAGCCAGCGCGGGGACTGGAGATTTAGCCTCCGGGTCCACAGTAGCAAGCGGTGGCGGCCGGGGCGGTCTCGGGCGGGGCGGGCGGGCGGCGCTCACACTTCGGGCCAGCTGGTGCGCGGTGGGGCGGGGCGTCCGCGCGTCTCTGGGTGGCTGACGTCACGGCGCGGGCGTCAGCTGACTGTTCCGTCGCCACCGCAGCTGCCGCCGAGACCCGGCCGGGCTGCTGTCGCTGTCGCCGCCGCTGCCGCCGCCGCCGTCGCTATGGCTCAATACAAAGGGCGCCGCGAGCGAGGCCGGCCGCGCCATGCACCTGATGAAGAAAAGGGAGAAGCAGCGCGAGCAGATGGAGCAGATGAAGCAGCGCATCGCCGAGGTACGGGCCGGGACGCCTCGGAGCATGCGCGCCGCCCGGGTCCCCTGACCGGCCCCGCGCCACGCTCCGGCCCTGGAGCGCGGGCTGCGCTCCGGGGCGGGCCCCCTAGCTCGCTGACTTCCAGCAGGGCACAAAAGCAAGCCGGCGACAGTCTCATCTGTAAAATGGGCCAGAGCCGGGCATTCTTGAGGCCGAGGCCACTAGCTGGGCGATTCCGCTCCCCCGTGGAGAGCCGTGGGGGAGGCCGGAGCCAGACCTGGCTAGTCCACCGTCCAGGAGGCTCCTTCCAGAACCCCTTGCGCCTTTGAGGCAGGCTTGAGCCTCTGGGCGCCATCGGTTCACCCACCGCTTCCGGTAAGTGGCCGGTCATGGTGCCTGTCAGGGAAGGAGCGTGGAGGAGCTCTCAGCCTGATCCTTTTGGAGAGACTCACTCATCAGGACTCGGGGCTCCTGGGAGAGAGCAGGCTCCTGCCTCGGGAAATGGGGAAGCCTGGACAGAGGAGCCTTGAAACACAAAGCCCTCATGCCCTGGCCCCACTGTCTGAGCCGGGGTGCCCAGCAAGCAGAAGGTGTATTCTCCTGCCAGCCACCTCCTGGGAGGTTGCTGGTTAGCGAGGGCTTGACATGGTACCAAGTGGGATGGGGCTGGGAAGCTGTTGGTGATAGTCTGTGGCCTGGAGGGAGTAAAATCACTTATGGAGGGGGCAGGCCCCTCAGCCACTCTGTTCTTGCCCTCTCTTATGCCCCTTGACTTGGGTCTTGGGAGTTTCAGCTTAAAGGCTGAGGATGAAAAAGGTCAAAGGTCAGTAGAGCTGATGGCTTCAGGCTACTGAGGGAGTGCTGATCCCCAGTAGGAGACCTGAAGTGCCAGAGCAGCTCAGGGATGGAAGGGAAACGCACTTGAAGAGTCCTGCCCTGTCTCGTGGAACCTTCCATCGAACAAAGGGCACACGGGCAGCTTGGACTATAACCCAGGTCCCCCAATGGCCAGGCTGCCTGTTTGCACGGTGAGGGGCGGCTCTCATGGTGGCTGTTCCTCCTCACAGGAGAACATCATGAAATCCAACATTGACAAGAAGTTCTCTGCACACTACGACGCAGTGGAGGCAGAGCTCAAGTCCAGCACCGTGGGTGAGCAGGTTGTGGGTGCTCCCCCTCACCCGGTACCCTGGGCCATACCTCCGCTGGCCCTGATAACTAGCCTTGCCCCTTGTGTCTCCTTGCTTTGAAGGTCTCGTGACCCTGAACGACATGAAGGCCAAGCAGGAGGCGCTGGTGAAGGAGCGGGAGAAGCAGCTGGCCAAGAAGGAGCAGTCCAAGGAGCTGCAGCTGTGGGTCCCTCCGCTGCAGCCCTCAACATGGAGCTAGTGCTCACGGGGTCCCGGGGCCGCTCAGGCTCTTTTTGCACCTTGGGGGACCGTGTCTCCTGCTTTGGGACGGGGGTAGCATCTAGCTTGCAATTTGCAGTTCTCTCTTCTGCCTCTGGCTCCATGCTCATGTCTTCTTGCCTTCGTGGCTTGTCTTCTTTCTGACCCTCTACATGCAGTGGCCCTGCCTGGGCCCTTCCCTTGCCCTAGTGCCTGAGCAGCCTGCATTCTCCCCATTCCTCTCTGTCCTATGGCCTGTGTGGCCCTCTGTGCTTGCTGTTTGTAACAGAGCCGTTGCCCGTGAGCTTGAAGTGATCCAGGACAGCAGGACCCCTCTGGGCACCTGGGGACCCAGCCTGGGCTGGGCAGGCCCCATACCAGGCACACAGGTGGCTCAGGGTCAAGAAAGGGGCTGGGTTGGGGCCGGGGAATGACATGGTTTGTGATGGGGCCACCTGCACCTCGCTACAAAGCTGGAGAAGCTGCGAGAGAAAGAGCGCAAGAAGGAGGCCAAGCGGAAATTCTCCAGCCTGTCCTTCACCCTGGAGGAGGAAGAAGAGGGGGCGAGGACGAGGAGGAGGGTGGCCATGTATGAGGAGGAGCTGGAAAGGGAAGGTGAGGGCAGGCTTGAGTCGGAGCCCCACCCATGGCCCCTGGGAGAGGGCACCCCAATGCGAGAGGCTGTCAGCAAAGCTGATGCCCTGTCAACGAGGCTCCAAGAGCTGCCCTCTGGAGGCACCACACACAGTAGACCAGGGAGGGGAGAAGCTGGCCCAGAGCAGGCTGGCTGGCCAGGTTTTCTGTGATGATGAAAATGTGAGAGTCTGTGCCACCCAGTGTGGTAGCCACTGGCACTGAATAGTTAATTCTACGTGATTGATTTCAGCGTAAATGTAAATAGCCACAGAAATTTGTAGCTACTAGTCAGACACTGCGGGTCTCAGCTGTGAGAACAAGGGGCTGTCAGGGAAAACTCAGGATGGCTGGGGAGTAAGGGTGAGGCCAGCCTGGCCCCCGTGTGTGCCACACACCTGTGCTGTGCCTCTCCTGGTGGAAGTCACGGGTCACCATGCGCTCAAGACACTCAGGGTTCTGCTCTGCTCAGGACCCACAGGGCTAACCCAGGGGTCAGGGAAGGTGATAGATGAGGGCAGGGTTGAGTTAGCCCCTAAGGATGAGGGGAATTGGATTAGCCAGAGAGACAGGTGAGCCAAGGAGAAGCTGTATGTCAAAAGTCCAACAGGAAAGAGTCGGCACGTTTGAAGACTGGGAGCGAGTTGCGTACATGGGCCCCTGGGGGGGGTGTGGTGGGAGTTCTAGACATCATGATGCCCGGGGGGAATGGTGGAGGGAGAGACCCGAGGCAGGGGATGGTGCTGTGTGGCTGTGGGCATAGGCT
The DNA here is from genome assembly GCA_036589455.1 of Ateles fusciceps. Lineage (NCBI taxonomy): Eukaryota > Metazoa > Chordata > Mammalia > Primates > Atelidae > Ateles > Ateles fusciceps. The sequence continues at coordinate 158,206 of JAZHEH010002527.1, read as the reverse complement.
GGGCGCCACGGCTTTGAGGGAAGTGTGGGGTTGTGGGGGAGGAAGGACCTGCCAGCCACCTGCCACAGCAAAAACAGACAAAATAAGCAGGCTTTTAGTATTACATTGTATTTAACCTAGTGTATCCAAAATATTACTGTTGCGGCTTCGCGCTAGCTACAGTGTGCAGCTGCGGTCTGGGTGCCTGTGTGCAGCAGGAGCTACTGATTTGTGTTTCTGTTTTTACTGTTGTTTTTGAGACAGTTTCCCTGTGGCCCAGGCTGGAGTGCAGAGGCGTGATCACAGCTCACTTCAGCCTTGACCTCCTGGACTCAAGGGACACTCCCACCTCAGCCACTTGAGTAGCTGGGACTACAGGCGCTCTGTATTTTTGAATTTTTTGTAGAGACGGAATCTTGCCATGTTGCCCAAGCTGGTCTCAAACTTGGGAGCTACTGGCGTGGACAGTGCAGGCCTGGGGGAAAGGTTGTCAGCCTCGCTGTGTCACTGAGGCTTTGACAAAACACTGCTTGGTAGGCTCTTCCGTCCCTCCATAGGTTTCGTTTAGGGGGCCCAGCCACAGGACCTGATGGCCGTTTTTTAAAGCTTTCCATGTGATTCGAATGTGCAGTCAGGGCAGGCTGAAGAGTTTAGACTTGTCTTTTCTCTTTCTTTTTTTTTATTTTTTTTGGGAAGAGGTCTCACTCCGTCGCCCAGGCTAGAGCGCAGTGGTTTGATCACGGCTCACTGCAGCCCCGATCTCCCAGGCTCAAGCAATCCTCCCACCTCAGCCTCCCAAGTAGCTGGGACTACAGGTACGCCACCACACCCCACTGATTTTTTTTAGTTCTAGTAGAGACAAGGTCTTGCTATGTTGCCCATGCTGGTCTCCCACCTCCTGGGCTCAAGCGATCTTCCTGCCTCAGCCTACCCAAGTGTTGGGGTGACAAGTGTGAGCCTCTGTGCCCGCCCTAGGCTTGTCTTCAAGACCAACAGTTCTCAAAGTGTGCTTGGCGGACCCTGGGCGTCAGCCACATCAAAATCATCTTCATCATAATGCTATGATATTCTTGGCTTCTTTTGTTCCAGAGATCACGACGAAGAAGAGAAAACTGGGGGAAGAACCTAGATGTGGACACAAGCTTTTTGCCTGATCGAGACCGTGAGGTAAGAGCTGCCTGGCCCTGACCCCAGCCTCAACCTCAGCCCTGGCGGAGACCCTTGCTCAGGGAGCCAGGCTCTTGCCCCTGGGCCTCAGCCCTTGCCCCGCCCCCTCTCCCAGGAGGAGGAGAATCGGCTTCGGGAAGAGCTGCGGCAGGAGTGGGAAGCCAAGCAGGAGAAGATCAAGAGTGAGTGCTCCTGGAGTTGGACTCGAGGAGCCTGGGCCCAAGTGGCTTTTCCTGCCCACAGTCCCCTGGGTGGTGCCCCGAGCTCCAAGGCTGCTCTCACTGGGGCGGGGATGCCTGGGTCTGGAGACCAAGAGGCAGCTCTGCCTTGTAGGTGAGGAGATCGAGATCACCTTCAGCTACTGGGACGGCTTGGGCACCGGCGGACAGTCAAGGTAGGCAGCGTGCAGCCTGCTTCCTGCTCGCCGTGGGCAGCCTCCCTGAGGTTCCCTGGGAAGGAACTGACCTTCCTGACTTGGGAAGCCCCAGGGTTCCTGAGAATAACAGGCTCCGGGGCCTGGCCCCTCATCTGGGGGAGTGAGGCCCAGGCCTGGGCGTCCTGCCGAGCCTCTGCAGTCTCTGGCAGGGCCCTCTGGGCTTCTGCCTTCTGGAGAGCCCTTCTGCAGGCTTCCGCCTTCCCTTCCCAACTCCTGGATTCCCGGATGCAGATGAGAAAGGGCAATACCATGCAGCAGTTCCTGCAGAAGGCGCTGGAGATCCTCCGGAAAGACTTCAGCGAGCTCAGGTGCGAGCTGTGTGTGTGCACGTGGTGCCGTGGGAGGCGCTGCCTGGTCAAGGAGGAAGTGTGCTGGGCACTCTGCTCCCAAAAGAAGGGGTCAGGCTCCTCTTCCCATCCCTCCCACTGGAGAGAGCTTTGCTGGGAATGCCCTGCCTTGGTTCCTTCGCCCAAAGGTGGAGGACGCTGGCGCCAGTCCTGGGCTCCCCCAAACCATGGCGCTTCCCTCAGAGCCCACTGGCTGCTGCCTCCCAGCCCCAGCACGGGCTCTCCTGCGCTGTCTGTGCCCTCCCTCCCTGGGCAGGGGTGCTGTCCGCTTGCCCATGCCATCCTGCCTTCCCCCCTCAGGTCCGCAGGGGTGGAGCAGCTCATGTACATCAAGGAGGACTTGATCATCCCGCACGTGAGTCCCTTCAGCCACAGGCCCTGCAGTGCGTACTGCGCCCTGGGCTGTGGCTCAGGCTGGTAGAGGCAGTGTGCACAGGTGTGCCCCTGTCTGGCCTGCAGGCGGGGGGGTGGGGAAAAGGCCGAGATGGGCCATCAGGGTGCCACTTTCCTGCCCTTGGCTTCCAGCATCACAGCTTCTACGACTTCATCGTCACCAAGGCACGGGGGAAGAGTGGTGAGTGCCCCTGGCCCAGCCGCCCCATAGCACCTCACTCCCAATGTCATCACTGGGGCAGCAGCGGACGCCAGGATATCTACTTCTCCCCTGCAGGGCCGCTCTTCAACTTTGACGTTCACGATGATGTTCGGTTGCTCAGTGATGCCACCGTGGAGAAGGATGAGGTACAGCGTAGGGGCCCTGCAAGGGGGCTGGGTGTCCCTGGGCTGGGGAGGAGAAGCCAAGGGAAGGGGAGGTCGGCAGGTGGCCCCGTGCCCTCCGTCCCTCAAGTCGCATGCAGGCAAGGTGGTGCTGAGGAGCTGGTACGAGAAGAACAAGCACATCTTCCCTGCCAGCCGCTGGGAGCCCTACGACCCCGAGAAGAAGTGGGACAAGTACACGGTGAGCAGCCGCCGGGTGCCCCGGGTGGGAGCGGCGGCCCCTGCTCATCCCCGCCGTCCCTTCCTTGTCCCCTCTGCCCACCCTTCTCCTCACACCAGATCCGCTGAGCGTCTGGGAGGCTATGTGGCCTCAGCTCTTCAGCTCCCTTGTGTGCCCCACGATGTCCCGGGACCCCAGGCACACTGGGAGGAGGACAGCAGCCGCTCGCGTCCTGCCCCAGCACGTCAGTGACTGCTTTATTCTCTTACAATAAAGAAGTGCACACGTCAGAGCCGGAGCGCCTGCAGTGTGAGAAACCGCACCTGCTTTCAGACCATTTGTGTCCGATCTAATTCATTTGTCATTCTGAGCATTTAAAAGTGTGTCATTCGGTGTGATCATCACCTTGGTCTCCTTCCAGGACATTCTCATCCCTCCAAAAGGCCCCGTGGCCACGGGCAAGCTCTCAGTCTGCTTTCCATCTCCATGGATTGGCCTGTTCTAGACATGTCACACGTGCCTAGGGAATCTGTGCTTCCTGACCATGGGCAGCTTTCCTTGGGCTGTGGTGGCTCTGGTGGGTGGGAAGGGTGTTCCTTCCCAGGCCTCTCTCCCATGCCCTTGGGCTCCTCTTGAATTTCCCACAGGGGACATGGCTGTCGTGTGGCCCTCCTTGCTCTGGGCTGTCCCAGCACGGTCGGTCTGCTGTGGTGCTCAACACTTGCCTGCCCTGCCTTAGCTGGCTCTGCTCAGACAGCCCTTGGGGGCAGGATCCAGAGTGGGGATACGTCCAGGACGCCCCTCTGCCACCTCAGCAGCCACTGCCCCAGGTTCCACTTGGCTAAGCTGAGGCAGGCAGGCCTGGCTCCAGGAGGCCGAGGAAGGCCAGCTGACAGGTCCTTGTTTCCATTCTTCCTCCCCTGGCTTGAGGCCAAGAGGAGAGGACAGGGACAGCCCCTCACTGGCCAGGAGCACCCCAGCCCTGGGTCTGGCCTCCCCTTCATGGCAAATGTGGAGATTTAATGGCGCCAGACAGTGCAGACACCCAGCGTCTCATTCGGCATGTCCGGGAAGTAGCTACCTGGCGTCACTAGGAAGAGAGATGAGGGCAGAGTAACGCTTTTTTCTTTCTTTTTTTTTTTTTCCTGAGACAGGGTCTAGCTCTGTCTCTCAGCCTGGATGCAGTGGTACAATGGCAGCTCACTGCAGCCTCCACCTCCTGGGCTCAGGTGATCCTCCCACCTCAGCCTCCTGAGTAGCTGGGACTCCAGGGACTCCAGGTATGCACCACCATGCCTGGCTATTTTATTTTATTTTTATGTACATGAAAATTGGAACAGAATTGTTTTCTTGAGCGGAGTCTTGCTCTGTCGCCCAGGCTAGAGTGTAGTGGCGCGATCTCGGCTCACTGCAACCTCCACCTCCCAGGTTCAAGTGATTCTCCTGCCTCAGCCTCCCAAATAGCTGGGATTATAGGTGTGCACCACCATGCCCAGCCTATTTTTATATTTTTAGTAGGGACGGGGTTTCACCATGTTGGTCAGGCTGGTCTTGACCTCCTGACCTCGTGATCCACCCGCCTCGGCGTCCCAAAGTGCTGGGATTACAGGTGTGAGCCACTGTGCCTGGCCCAGAAATTTTTTAGAATTTTTTTGTAGAGATGGGGTCTTGTTGTGTTGCCCAGGCTGGTCTTGAACTGCTGGAATTGAAGGTGTGAGCCACTGTATTTGGCAACGTAGGTCTTTGATGCTCTGGAACCAGATAAGGTCACCAAGGATCAGTATGTGCCAGGGGTGGTCACCTGCCTTGCTCACCCAGACCTCATTCCTGGGGGCTGTGTGTGTAGACAGCAGAGAGGGAAACCGGAAAAGAATGCAGGCGCAAGGTGAACTGGCCTTTCTGGCCTGGAGACATTTAAGCTGACATCCAAATGACAAGAAGTCAGCCATTTCGATGCGGGAGGGGGGGGAGTGTTCCAGGCAGAGGGAACACCAAATGTGGGTCAAAAGTAAGCTGGAAGCTGGGCACGGTGGCTCGTTCCTGTAATCCCAGCATTTTGGGAGGCCAAGGTGGGTGGATCACTTGAGGTCAGGAGAACCAGTCCATCCTGGCCAACATGATGAAACTGTCTCTACTAAAAATACAAAAACTAGCTGGGTGTGGTGGTGCATGCCTGTAGTCCCAGCTACTCAGGAGGCTGAGGCAGGAGAATCGCTTGAACCCGGGAGGCGGAGGTTACGGTGAGCTGAGATCGCGCCACCGCACTCCAGCCTGGGCTGGAACAAGGGGAAGGAGGAAGCTTCGAGATGAGGGGCAGGGGGTGGATGCTACCCTTTTCTCTCACCTTGACTGTCCAGCAGAGGCCCTGTGTTCATGTGGGCCCCATGTCAGCATGGAAGCACAGGCAGCAGGACACCTGACATCCAGCTAGGCTGGGCCAGTTCCAGCAATGTCCCCAACAGAGATGTGCTTTTCTTCACTGCCTGCTTCCCTGTCCTCTTTCTCTATACGAAGACACGCTCCCTCTGGCTGCCCCTCATGACCCTCACTTGCGTGCTGTCCGGCACCATGGTGTCCATTAGCGATGCAGCGCGGTACCTGCGTCTCTCCTCACTGTTCAGCTGCAGATTTGTCATTGCGGGTAGTGGCCAAGTCCACTCCTAGGGCCTGCCCACTTTGCAGCCCCCACGGCAAGGTAGGGCCGGCTCTCCCAGCCTCGCCCACATGGTGCCCTCACTCGCTACTGGGGGACGCATGCCAAGCTGAGATGGAGACATGGTTTCTCAGCATGGGGTTTTGTTTTTTCTTTGCGTTTTTAATTTTTTCAACTGAGGAAAAATTCACACGACAGAAAGGTAGCCATTAACCATTTTAAAATGTACAATTTGGTGGCATTTGGTACATTCATGTTGTGGTGTGACCATTGCCTTTCTACTGGAACACTTTCACCCCCAAAAGGAGACCCAGTGGCTACTAAGCCAGTCTCTCCCCCATTCCCCTACTCCCCAGGCCCTGGCAGCTGCTAATCTACTGTGTCAATGAATTGGACTGTTCTGGAAGCTACACATAAATGGAATCGTACAATGCATGGCCTTTTGTGTCTGGCTTGTTTTTCTTAGCATCATGCTTTGAGGTTCCTCCATGCTGTCACATGGATCCCTTTTGTGACTGAGCGGTAGTCCACCACATCTTGTCTATCCATCCGGCCACTGATGAGCATTTCAGGTGTTTCCACCTTTTGGCTATTGTAAATAATGCTGCTATGAACATTCAAGTACACGTTTTTGTTTCACCTTAGTGTGGTTTTTAATTTGTACTTCTCTTTTCACATATTTAAAAACTATGTGCATTTTATTTCTCCTGCAAACTGTCTATTCCTGTCATTTGCCCATTAATCGTATTGTTGGTCTTCTTGTTTGTTTGTTTTTTAACTAGTGACAGGATCTCACTATGTTGCCCAGGCTGGTCTTGAAATCCTGGGCTCAAGTGATCCTCCTGCCTTGGCCTCTTGCTGGTCTTTTTAATCTAGAATTCAGTTGGGTGCAGTGGCTCATGCCTGTAATCCCAGCACTTTGGGAGGCTGAGGTGGGCAGATCACCTGAGGTCATGCGTTTGAGACCAGCTGGGCGCTTGTGGCTCACGCCTGTAATCCCAGCACGTTGGGAGGCCGAGGCGATTGGATCACCTGAGGTCAGGAGTTCAAGACCAGCCTGGCCAACATGGTGAAACCCCGTCTCTATTATAAAAAAAAAAAAAAAAAAAAAAAAAAAAAAAAAATTAAAAAAAAAGTTTGAGACCAGCTTAGACAACATGGAGAAACCCCGTCTCTAGTAAAAATACAAAAATTAGCTGGACATGGTGGCAGGTGCCTATAATCCCAGCTACTAAGGAGGCTGAGGCAGGAGAATCACTTGAACCCAGGAGGCGGAGGTTGCAGTGAGCGGAGATCGCGCAACTACACTCCAGTCTGGGCGACAGAGTGACACTCTGTTTCAAAAAATATATATATGTATGCATATATACATGTATATGTATATATACATGTATAGATGCATATATACATGTATATATGTATATGTATATATACATGTATAGATGCATATATATGTATATGTATATATACATGTATAGATGCATATATGTATATGTATATATACATGTATAGATGCATATATGTATATGTATATATATATGGAATTCTGGGTACCTTCCATACATGAGGGAGACTAGCCCTTTGTGTTATATAGTGCAAATCCTTTCCTAAGTTTTTCATTGATTTTATGTTGTTTTCCGGCATGAAAAGTTTGTTTTAGCTAGTTGGACTCTTTAGTCTTCTATGCCTTCTGGGTTTTAGGTCATAGTTAGAAGGTCTTCTGGAAGTCAGTGTTATAAAGGAAGTGATTGCAGGAGTTTACCAGGAGCAAGACGTAATCTTGAGTTAAGTTTTCCAGTCATTCTTGTAGCAGTGTGGCAAAGGGACTGGGGGAGGGCAAGCATGGGAGGCCAGCGAGGATGCCACAGCCATCCTAATGAGAGGCTGGTGGCTTGGGACCAGGGTGGGGACAGAGGGTCAGCTTCGGGATGAGATTTTGCGGGGGAGAGCCAACAAGGTTTGCTGACAAATAGAACATGGTATTTGAGAGAGAAGAGGAGTCAGAGAACTCCAAGAATTTGGCCTGAGCAAGAGGAAGAACCTTACTGAGATGCGAGGCATACGAAGAGAAGCAAGTCTAAGGTGAACAATGGAGGCTTTGCTTGTGGAAATGGTATGTCGAGATGCCTGTAGATCCAAGCAGAGATTTGGATCTCCGGGCCTGGCGCCTGGAGTTCACAGGAGAGCTTGGGAGGATGGAGTGAGAAATTGCAGAGCTGTCAAGACAGATATGACTGATGCTCTGGAACTAACAGGAAGTCGCCAAGGGAATAAAAGCGTAACACCTACACGTCTGGTCAAGCCAATGGATGAGATGACAAAGATGGGACTGAGGCCAGGCACGGTGGCTCATGCCTATAATCCCAGCACTTTGGGAGGCCTAGGCAGGTGGACTGTTTGAGCCCAGGAGTTCGAGACCAGTCTGGGCAACATAGTGAGACTCTGTGTCTATAGTACATAAAAATTATCCCTCCGGGGCATGGTGGCACATGCCTGTAGTCCCAGGTACTTGGGAGGCTGAGGTGGGCAGATCAAGTTGAGCCAAAGAGGTGGAAACCAGCCTGGGCAATGTAAAACCCCATCCTTCACAAAAAATACAAAAATTTGCCTGGCGTGTTGGCATGCACCTACAGTCCTGAGCTATGTGGGAGGCTGAGGTGGGAAGGTTGCTCGAGCCTGGGAAGGCGAGGCTGCAGTGAGCGGTGTTCATGTCACTGCACTCCAGCCTAGGTGACAAAGTGATACATTGTCTCCAAAAAAGATCATTATACAAAAATCAATCTTATTTATTTTATTTGAGACAGAGTCTTGCTCGCTCTCGCCCAGGCTGGAGTACAATGGCATGATCTTGGCTCCACTACGACCTCTGCCTCCGGGTTCAAGTGATTATCTCCCTCAGCCTCCCGAGTAACTGAGATTACAGGCGCCCGCCACCACGCCTGGCTTATTTTTTTTTTTTAGAGACAGAGTCTTGCACTGTTGCCCAGGCTGCAGTGCAGTGGTGCGATGTCGTGCTCACTGCAACCTCTGCCTCCTGGGTTCAAGCAATTCTCCTGCCTCAGCCTCCCAGTAGCTGGGACTACAGGCGTGCGCCACGCCAGTGTCCAGCTAATTTTTTTGTATTTTTAGTGACACGGGGTTTCACTATGTTGACCAGGATGGTCTCTCAATCTCCTGACCTCGTGATCCACCTGCCTCGGCCTCCCAAAGTGCTGGGATTACAGGCATGAGCCACCACACCTGGCCAATCAATGGTATTACTATACACAATCCAAAATGAAATTAAGAAAAAATTCTATTTATAACAGTGTCAAAAAAGAATAAAATACTAATACAGTTTTAAAAAGAAGTATAAGATTTGTACACTGAAAACTACAAAACATCATTGAAAGAAATTAAGGAAGACCTAAATAATTGGAAAGACGTCAGTATTAGTCATGGTTCTACTGAGAAACAGAATACAGGACAGGACACACACACACACACACACACACACACACACACACACAGGTTTATTCTAGGTTTTGGTTTACGAGTTGTCGAGGCTGACAAGTTGGTGTGAAATTTGTAGGGGCAAGCTGGCAGGCTGGAAACTCAGGGAGAATTTCTGTGTTACAGTCTTTTTTTTGATTCTTAATGGAGTCTCACTCTGTTGCCCACAATGGCATGATCTCGGCTCACTGCAAACTCCGCCTCCCGGGTTCAAGCGATTCTCTTGTCTCAGCCTCCCGAGTAGCTGGGATTACAGATGCCCACCACCATGCCCAGCTTTTTTATGTGATTTTTGTGGAGACGGGGTTTCCCCATGTTGGCCAGGCTGGTCTTGAAGTCTTGACCTCAGCTGGACCACCCGCCTCGGCCTCCCAAAGTGCTGGGATTACAGGCATGAGCCACCATGCCTAGTCTGTGTTACATAGTCTTGAGGGCAGAATTTCCACTTCTCCAGGAAACCTCTACTTATCCAGGAAACCTCAGGTTTTGCTCTAAAGCCATCCAACTAAATGGATGAGGCCCCCCCACATTATTGAGGGTGATCTCTTTTACTTGAAAATCAGTTCAGGGCTGGGTGCAGCGGCTCATGCCTATAATCACAGTCTTTTATTATTATTTTAATTTTTTTTTTTTTTTTGAGACAGAGTCTCGCTCTGTCACCAGGTGCCAAGCTGGAGTGCAGTGGTGCAATCGTGGCTCACTGCAACCTCCGCCTCCCGGGTTCAAGCAATTGCTCCTGCCTCAGCCTCCTGAGTAGCTGGGACTATAGGCGGGCGCCACCACCCCCAGCTGGTTTTTGTATTTTTTAGTAGAGACGGGGTTTCACCATGTTGGCCAGGATGGTGTCGATCTCTTGACCTTGTGATCCACCCGCCTCGGCCTCCCAAAGTGCTGGGATTACAGGCACGAGCCACTGTGCCCGGCTTTTTTTTAATTATTTTTTTAAGATAGAGTCTTGCTCTATCTCACAGGCTGGAGGGCAATGGTGCGATCTCGGCTCACTGCAACCTCCCCCTCCCAGGTTCAAGAGATTCTCCTGCCTCACCTCCCGAGTAGCTGGGATTACAGGCGCCCGCCATCATGCCCAGCTAATGTTTGTATTTTTTGTAGAGATGGGGTTTCACCATGTTGGCCAGGCTGGTCTTGAACTGCTGACTTCAGGTGATCTGCCCACTTTGGCCTCCCCAAGTGCTGGGATGACAGGCATGCCTCTGTGCCCGGCATATAATCCCAGTACTTTGGAAGGCTGATCAGGAGGATGGCTTGAGCCCAGTAGTTCAAGACCAGCCTGAACAATGTAGCAAGACCCTGTTTCTTCTACAAAAAAATGAGAAGTTAGCCACAGTTGCCTGTGGTCCCAGCTACCTGGGAGGCTGAGGCAGGAGGATCCCTTGAGCCCTGGAAGTGAGGCTGCAGTGAGCTGTGATCATGCCACTACACTGCAGCCTGGGTGATACAGTGAGACCTCAATTTGGGGTTAAAAAAAATATATATATATATACACACACACACACACACACATATGTATATATTAATAAGAATGGGCAAAGGACTTGAATAGACATTTCTTCAGAGACCATATACAAAAGGCCAACAGGCACAAGAAAAAGATGCTGAACATCATTAATCATCAGGGAAATGAAAAGGAAACCTTAGCGGGGGTGTGGTGGTTCACACCTGTAGTCCCAGCACTTAGGCGGGAGGCTGAGGCGGGAGGATCGTTTGAGCCTGGGCAGTCGAGGCTGCAGTGAGCTATGATCTCACCATTGCACTCCAGCCCCGGGTGACAGAGCGAGACGCAGTGTCAAAACAAGAACAAAACAAAAAGGAAAAAGAAAGCAAGGGAAGGAAGAGAAAGCCCCCGGTTACAGGGTCGCCAGGGAAGGGGCTGGTTTGGACCGCTGTCGCTGCAGGCCCTCCGGGTTAGGATCGTCAGGGGCGTGACCTGAGCTGGGAGCGCGGTCCTCGGCGGGGGTGCACCTGAGAAGCTGGGACCGGCAAGGCGGCGCCGCCGGCCGGCAGGTGACCCCGGCTCGTCTCCCAGCGCCAGGGTGGGGCGGGGCGGGCGCGCACCCAGGCCCGAGGGGGTGGGCGCGGGCGCGCGCGGGTTCCAGGGTCGCCCGAGGCGGCGGGCGGGGAGATCGGGCGCGGGGGAGGCGCGCGCCGCGGGACGCGGCCATCAACGAAGGGGTTCGGCTGGCCAGGCCGGTCCCCTGCGGGTCGCGGAGGTCGGGCTGCGCGGCGAGGTCCCTGGCCGCGGGAAGCAGAGGCCCCGCCCGCGCCCCTGTCGCCGCGGCCCCCCGGCCGGGCGTCCCCGCGCCCCCGCCCGCGCGGTGGTACGGTCGACGGGTTTAAAGGCTCCGGCGGCCCCCAGGCCTGCCCAGTGTGTGGGCGGCGGCAGCGGCTGCGCGCGCTGTACGCGGGGTGCGGGGTGAGGCCGTGGGGGTGTACGCGGAGCGGGGCCGCGGTGGGGCTGGGAGCGCGTACACATGGCCAGAGGGCGGCCACCTGGAGCCAGCGGAGGACAGGTAGGTAACCGTAGTCTTTGCCGTCCATGTGGGGCCAGCCGCCTTGGCGGGGCCCGGGGCTTAGGCAGCCGGGGGTCCGGCTCGGCCTGCGGGGGTCAGGCCCTACCCCTGCCCGTCGGCGCCGGCCTGCCTGTGCCCCGCGTGGTGGGGACTACAAAGACCAGCCCCCTGCCCAAAGAGGACCCTTTGTCCGCAGGGGAGCAGCCCTCTTGGAGGAGTTGCCGCTGTACTCCCCTCCCGCTAAGGGCTCCCGAGAGCCCGGAGGTGTTATGGTGGGGCCGGGGCTAACTAGGCCAGTCGCACGGTGGGCGTTGTGGGGGCGCGGCCGCTGGACACGCCTCTCTGCGTGGGGCTGCCCTGGTCCTCAGGCTCTTCTGCTGGCCCGGCCGTGGCAAAGTGGCCAAGAGTGTACCTGTGATGCCCGAGGTTGCCACTTACAGGTGGGGCTGGCCCGAAATTCTGCTTCCAGGTCTCCCTCCCTACCTGTTCCCAGCCCGTCCTCTCCCTAGGCTTGTGTTCCCGGGGTGTAGAGGAGGTGAGGCACAGGATGTGGCCTCTCTTCTTCGGCCTTCCTTTCTTCTCCCGCTGTTGCATGAGGGGTCCAGCCTGCAGAAAAGTAGCCCTGGAGAGATGAGTAATCAGAGCTGAAACTGTTGCGGTTTCAAGCTTGGGCCTGCTCTCTGTCTGGCGAATGGCGTTTTGTTGCCCTGTATTGCATCGCCCCTTCTCCCCAAGCTGGGTACCTCTGCTCCCCAGGGGGCTCTGGAGGCCGAGAGGGTGGCGCTGGCCCCTGCCCTGCCTGTTGGCTCCACGAGCACTTTGCCCTGCTGTCTTAGTAAGTCTGGGGCTGGCTGGGTGTGGTCTTGGGCGGAGCTAAGTGCAGGTCCCAGCACGAGTCCCTATGTCGTCCTGCCCCTGTGCTCCCCAAGGCCTTGACTGGTATCGGGGACATTGGTCTTCCTTTTTAAGGCTCCTGGGACTCTGAAGGCAGGTAGGCCCTGTACATTCCCTTCCCCAGCGTACCTCTGGGTCTGGAGGGAGGGCGAGCGAGGCTGTGCCTGAGCAGAGCTTGACTTCTGTGTGTCTGGGCATGTGGCTAAGGGGCAGGTGCGACGGTCGGCTTTGTGTTGCATCGGGGAGGTGAACACCGGGCTCTGGACAGCCAGCTGAGGCCCTTGTCCGGGAGGCAGCTTGGCCTGCAGGGGACATGGTGGTGCTGGTCCCTGCATCACACCCTTGTCTAGGGCTCCCAGTGGAGTGCTAGTCTGATGGTGTTTGTGCCCCTGCCCCTCCCCCAGCTTTTGATCGTCTGTCCTTGTTCCCTCTCCCTCAGCTCTAGACGTGGGGGGCAGCCTAGCACTGGGGGCTTGCTGTTGGTCTGACCGGGCTCTGGGATGTGGTCCTGAGGGTCTCAGGTCCAGGAGGGCCTCCTGCCTGGCCTTTCCCAAGCATCTTGCTCTGCTGCCCCCTTGGGTGTGCTCCTTTCCAGCACGGGGGCTGAGGGACGATTGATGGCCCCCAAGCCTGCCCGAGCTGGCTGGTACTCATGCGACGCCTGCGAAGGCCCCCTCCTCTTCCCAGTCAGGGTGGCCATCTGGGCTCTGTCGGGTGGTGCAGTGGCCCAGCCCTCTGTGCTTGAGGCCTCTGACTCCCGTCACCGTGCCTCCCCAGGTCCGTCCCCAGGCGCGGCTGCTGGCCATGCCCTTTGTCTGCCTCCTCCTGCTGCTCTCCTTGCTGTGGGGGGTGCCCTGGGCAACCGGCCCTTCCGTGCTTCGTGGTGGCACAGACACCACGCTTACCCACCTGGCTCTTGCACCGGGTGACTGGGGAGGTGTTCGTGGGTGCAGTGAACCGGTCTTTGGCTGGCCCACCCCAACTTGACTAGCTGCGGGCCCACGTCACGGGGCCTGTCGAAGACAACGCTCGCTGACTCCACCCCCTAGCATGCGCGTGTGTGCCCACCGTCTGGACCCCCGTGGACAACGTCAACAAGCTGCTGCTCATGAGCACTGCCACCGCCGCCTCGTGGGTGGCCTGCGGCAGCATCTGGCACTACATCTGCCAGTTCCTGCGCCTGGACGACCTCTTCAAGCTGGGTGAGCCACACCACCGCAAGGAGCACTACCTGTTCGGGGGCCCAGGAGCCCAAACTTCATGGCTGGTGTCATCGTGGGAGCAGGGAGTGGGGCCCCAGCAAGCTCTTCGTGGGCACCGCTGTCGACGGAAGGCTGACGAGTACCTCCCCACTTTGAGCTCCCCGCAAGCTCATCAGCGATGAAGACAGCGCAGACATGTTCAGTCTCGTGCGTGAGCCTTCCTTCCCTCCTCCTGACCCAGTCCTGGCTCTGCCTCCCGGAAGAGCCCTGTCTGAGAGGGAGCTTTTGAGATGCAGACAGGTTGCGGAGGGTGGGGCTCCTGTGATCGTCTCGGCAAGGAGGGGGATGTTGGCGCAGGGCGTCCCCTGATGCTTCTCTCCTCCCCTTGTTCCCCAGGTGTATAGGATGAGTTTGTTGTCTTCTCCAGAAGAATCCCCTCCGACACGCTGTCCCTTGCTGCCGCCTTTGACATACTACTACATTTACGGCTTCGTCAGCGCGTCCTTCGTGTACTTCCTGGACACTATAGCTGGATACCCAGCAGACGCTGCTGGACACAGCGGGCGGAAACTCTTCCTACATCCAAGATCGTGCGCATGTGTGCAGGGGACTCAGAGTCTCACTCATACGTGGAGTTCCCCATCGGCCTCCTGGCGCCGCGTGGAGTACCCGCTTGGTGCAGAGCGCCCACCTGGCCAAGCCTGGTCTGCTGCTGGCCCAGGCCCTGGGCGTGCCGGCTGACGAAGACGTCCTCTTCACCATCTCTCTCTAGGGCCAGAAGAACCGAGCCAGCCCACCCCGGTAAACCATCCTCTGCCTGTCACCCTCAGCAACATCAATGCCCACATCCGGCACCGCATCCAGTCCCTGCTATCGTGGGGAGGGCACACTGGCCCTGCCCTGGCTGCCAACAAGGAGCTGCCCTGCATCAACACCGTGAGCCCCTTGCCATCCCCCGCCTGGTCCTCTGCCCTGCCCCGGGCTGCCGTGCCCGGCCTGCCGCTCACGGGTGTCCTTCTCGCTCCCAGGCTTTGCATGGCCTTGGGAGTGACACTTTGCCCTGTCACCTGTTCTCCCCTTCCAGGGGTCTCTGCCCTCTCCTTCCCTCTCTCTGGCCTGCCCAGTGCCCTCTACTCCTGCTCCTGTTCCCATCTCATTCCTCCTTGCTCCGTCTCCTCAATGCCTGTTGTCTTGAGCCAGCGAGGTGCTTGTGGACCCAGGGCTTCTCCTCCCTCCTCTGCTTGTTGTCCCTCTGTCTCCCTCCGCAACCGCGAATTTCCTGGAGCACCCTAGGTCGAGCAGTGGGCCTAGCTGGAGAGGGAAACGGGTTGTAGGTTCCGTTCTTCCGGGATGCAGGATTTGCCAGCCTTCACCCGGCTGCTGTGTGCCTGCGCCTGGGAGCTCTCACTCTCATGGGTCCCTCCTCTGTTTCACCAGCCAATGCAGAATCAACGGCAACTTCCCAGGGCTAGTGTTGAACCAGCCTCTGGGCGGCCTGCATGTGATCGAGGGGCTGCCCTGGTGGCCGACAGCACGATGGCATGGCCAGTGTGGCTGCCTACACCTACCGCCAGCACTATTGTGGTCTTGACTTGGCACCACGCAGCGGCAGCCTGAAGAAGGTGGCCCCCAGAATCTTGGGCATGTGGGGGTGGGAACAGTCTCAGATGGGACAAGGGTAGTGGTGGGCACACACAGGAGGACCCTGAGGAGCAGGACAGGACACAGCTCATGCGGGGGAGGGTTTCCCTCGGCTGGGTCCCAGGAGCCTGGCACCCTCACTGTTGCCAGTTCCCACTGTGGACTGAATTGCAGCTTCCTGTCAGGGCTCTGGGGACAGAGAGCTGGACTTATTGTGGGTGCTCCTTGCCGTGTGGGGCAGGGCTGAGCCGCGCTGTCCTAACTGGGTCCTCCACTGAATAAATAAGGAGAGAAGGCAGGGATGCCCTGCATGCCGTGGCCTTGGGCGGGGCCCCTGCCCCTTGAGCCTCCCCTGGGGCAGGCCCCTGAGGGCCCTCCTAACTACTCCTTGGCTCACTGCTTTCCATCCTTTCCCTCCCCACCCAGATACCACTTTCCTAGAGAGAGCTTTTTAGGTCCATGCCCAGCCCGCTCTACTTTTCCTCATGGGCCCTGGGGCTGCGGGTGCTTCCATTAGGGGACCTTGGGGGTATCTTGGCCTGAAGGGGAGGTCGAACTCCTAAACACTCCGGTAAGTTCTGAAGGCACAGGAAGTAGGGGGACTGCACTGCTCTTGTCCTGCTTGCCTCGTGAGTGGAATGCCGTCCCCCAGGGAGGGCAAGAACTGGTCTGGGGGCGAAGGGAGGGTTTGCGGGAGAGGGATGCTGAGCTCTCCCCGGCCCACCTGCTCTGTTACCAGGACGCTTCCTCTGTGGCGGCTTTATTGAACACCTGCCATCCAATTCACCCATTTGAATATGCACAGAGGCTTTGGGGTCTCATTCCCCTAATGAGTGCCGTCCTAGAGAACTTCTCCCCTCGACACATCCCTGACCCTGGGAAACAGGGATTCACTGTATCCTTCAGTCTCCTATGGACATTTGCTGGCTTCTGCACCTCTCTTTCGGCCTCTGGGCTGTGGGCATGGGAGCCACAGGCCAGCAAGCCGAGTGCTGGAACCCCACCCTGACTTCAGCTTGGCCACAAGCCTCCAAAGTTTGGCTGGGAGAGGAGGTCCTGGGTGCAGGAGGGCTGTGGTGGCGGCATCAGGGCTGGTCTTATGAGCTGGGGTACGCGTCGATGGCTCCCCGAATTCCACCTGTATGAGGACGGTGCCCGTGGTGGGAGAATGGCAGCCCCATCCTCCGAGACCTGCTCTCACAGCCCCGACCACCGGCACATCTATCTCCTGAGTGGAGAAGCAGGTGGGCCCATGGTGGGTGGCGGTGGGGGGGTGACCCGGGGTGGGCTGGGTGCTCAGCGTGGCTGTCCGCAGGTTGAGCCAGCTCCCGGTGGAGACCTGAGAGCAGCGCCAGAGCTGCGCGGCCTGCCTAGGCTCCGGGGGACCCCACGCTGTGGCTGGTGTGTGCTGCAGCACAGGCGCCAGGGTGGGGCCCCTCTCGGGGGATAGGAGGGCCCTGCTGGCCAGGGGGGAGCCAGCCACACCCAGGGCCATGTCGTGCGGCCTCCCCCACCCGCCTCCACTTACTAACCAGCTAGTTGAGCGGAGACTTCCACCCCAGTGAGCAGGGGTGACGTCCCTTGGGCCCAGGGGACAGGGCCAAGGCTGGCTGTTGCCTGGCACTGTGAGCCAGGCAGGGCTGGGCCCTCCCAGGGCAGTGGCAGGAGCTGGCTGTGGCCCGACCCGTGCAGGTGCTGCAGCGAAGGGGGGTGTCCAGGCGCCTCTGCCCACACGGGCTTTGCTGAGGAGCTGAGCAAGTGTACTGCCAGGTGCCGAGTCCAGCCCAACAATGTGTCAGTGACGTCGCCTGGGGTGTGGGTGTAGCGACTTGGAGTGCCGGGGCTGGGCATGCACATGCGCGCTGGGAGCGCGCCCTGCCCTGAGCCCTCTGCCTCCTGCAGCTGACTGTTGCCCTGCACAAGGGTCCAGATCTCAGTGCGGGGTGTGGCTTTTGTGCCTTGGAGGAGGGCGGCGGAGAGGGAGGCCAGTGCTGCCTTCCGGTGAACTGCGCTGCCACTCACCCTCCCTCCAGGAGCTCCGGAGCTCTTGCGCCGGGGCATGGTCAGTGGGCTCGGGGCTGCCCAGGGTGGGGGCAGGGTGGGGCCGCTCCCTGTACCTTGAGAGGCAGCAGCCACCCCGGGACTGCTGCAGGGGCCCGTGCGCACCGTGCGGGCTGCAGGCTTCTCTGCAGGAGACCGGTGTGAGGTTGCCGGCGCGGACTTTGTCTTCTACAGACTGCAGCACTCTCCAGTCGTGAGTACCTGGCCAGAGCACCCGTCCCCTACCCCTGGGATCAGGGGACCTCCGGGCAGGCGCCTGCAGGGCACTCTGCGGGCACCCTGACAGCTGTGGCCTGCGATAGCCCATAACCTCCCCCACATCTCTGTGACCCAATAGAGGCTACCTTCTTCCTTTAGTCTCCGATATGTCCTGCTGGGGAGTGGTGAGGGGCAGTGCAGCCTCCCTATTCTTTCTAAAGCCACTTCCCTGCAGGTGCATGTCCTGTGTTGACCTTTACCCCTGCCACTGGTGTAAGTGCCGCCACGTGTGTACCAGCCACCCCCATGAGTGCTCCTTACAGGAGGGCAGGGTCCACAGCCCTGAGGTGAGGCGGGCACCAGGTGCAAGGGGCTAGGGTTATGAGACACGGGCTGGCTTTTATGCGTTGTGGGTTGGGTCGAGAGGCTGGCCTTGTGTGCACCTGACCAGGCGCTTTACCCCCAGGGCTGTCCTGAGGATCCTGCCACAGGGGGGACCTCCTGATTCCCGTTGGGGTGGTGCAGCCTCTGACCTTGCGGGCTAAGAACCTACCTTCAGCCGCAGTCGGGCCAGAAGAGCTATGAGTGCGTGGTGCGGGTGCAGGGGGGGCGGCAGCAGCGGGTGCCCGCCGTGCGCTTCAACAGCAGCAGTGTGCAGTGCAGAACGCCTGGGTGAGGTCCCACCCGCTGCCTCCCTTTGGGGTCTGGGCTGTGGCGTGGTGGGTATCGTTCCTGTCTATAGCCAGCTCCCTAGCAGGGAACTCTCTGAGTCTCCTGTTAGGGATTCCTGTGCCGGGAGGAGGGGGGAGGGGGCAGAAATTTTGGGGTGGGGGTCTGCACATCTTATCTGGGGTCCCATAGGTTCCTTTCCTCCAGTACTCCTATGAAGGTGATGAGTACGGTGATGCTGGGCTGGACTTCTCCGTGGTTTGGGATGAGACTCCCCATAGACAAGCCTCCCAGCTTCCGAGGTGAAGGGCAGCATGGACCAGGAGCCTACCTCCCAAGGCAGTCGGCACTGCTGGGTCAGGTCTGGGGGCCCTAGTGCTCCCTACTTTCCACTTTGCTACTGCTACCCACTCCTTCAGCAGTGCCCTCTGTGCCCGCAGCCCTCCTGTACAAGTGCTGGGCGCAGCGGCCCAGCTGTGGCCTCTGCCTCAAGGCTGATCCCCGCTTAGCTGTGGCTGGTGCATCTCGGAGCACAGGTGCCAGCTGCGGACCCACTGCCCGGCCCCCAAGACCAACTGGATGCACCCGAGCCAGAAGGGCGCCGGTGCAGCCACCGCGCATCACGGAGTGTCAGCCTCCCTCACCGCCCCTGCCCACTGCCAGCAGGGCCCCGGGGAGCCTGGGCCGACCCTTCACTGCCCATCCTGCTCCACAGATCCATCCTCTTGTGGGGCCCAAGGAGGGAGGCACCTGGGTCACCATTGTGGGTGGAACCTGGGCCTCCTGTCCCGAGAGGTGGGCTTGCGGGGTGGCTGGACGTCCGTTGCAACTCCATCCCGGCTGAGTACGTCAGTGCTGAGAGGTGAGTGCGGTCGTGTAGGGTGTCTAGGCCATTTGTGGCCGGGCTGGCCCTGACACTGTCTGAGCCTTAGGATCGTGTGTGAGAATGGAGGAGTCGCTGGTGCCCAGCCCGCCGCCGGGGCCCGTGGAGCTGTGCCGTGGGCGACTTGTTCGGGCTGACTCCGCGCACAGTCTGAGCAGCTCTACAGCTTTGTGGTGCGTGGCTGCTGGCCTCCCCTGTTACTGTCCCTTCTCCCTCCCCAAAGGGGTATGTGGAGCAGCCCCTCAGGGCAGCTTCTTCCACAGACCCCAACGTTTTGACCGAGTGAGTCCCAGCCGCGGCCCGGCATCAGGGGGCACACGGCTAACCATCTCAGGCAGCTCTCTGGACGCTGGCAGCAGGGTTACAGTGACTGTGAGGGACGGCGAGTGCCACTTTGTGAGGTGGGCCAGGGCCCTGCCAACTTTGGGCTGGGCATTGTGTGGGGGGCCATGGGGACGCGTGGCTAGGGCCCTGGGCTACCTGCTCCAAGCACCCCGCTTGCCAACGTAGGAGGGATGCCCCAGGCGATCGTGTGCCTCTCACCCCGTCTCCACCCTGGGCCCCAGCCAGGCCCCCATCACACTTGCCATTGACCGGGCTAACATCTCCAGTCCTGGGGTGATCTACACCTACACTCAGGACCCCACTGTCACCCGCCTGGAACCCACTTGGAGCATCATCAAGTAAGGGCCTGGGGGAGAGGGGGGTGCCCGGCAGTGTCCAGAGGGCTCAGGGACTGGGTGGTCTCTGAGCTCTAGTGGGGCCTCTCCTGGAGCCTTGGGCCCTCATTGGTTGGGGGTGGTAGAGCTGTCCTGGCTGCATAGTACCCGGCACCCACTGGGTGATCCGGGGTCAGAGAAGTCCCAAGCTGCCATGGCAGCCTCAGTCACTCTCCAGGGCTGGGTGGGTGCAGTGGAGGATGGAGCCTGAGGGCCCTGCCCTGTTCCTAGTGGAAGCACTGCCATCACTGTGAGCGGGACCCACCTGCTGACGGTCCAGGAGCCCCGGGTCCGCGCCAAGTACCGCGGCATTGAGACTACCAACGTGAGTACCAGCTGCTTTGCCCTGCCCTGACCCTGCAGCCCATGGCTTCGTGTGCCAGGCTGTCCACCTTTGTGCCCACCAGACATGCCAAGTGATCAACGACACTGCCATGCTGTGTAAGGCCCCTGGCATCTTTCTTGGGCGGCCCCAGCCTCGGGTCCAAGGCGAGCACCCTGATGAGTTTGGCTTCCTGCTGGACCACGTGCAGACGGCCCGCTCCCTCAACCGCTCCTCCTTTACCTACTACCCCGACCCCAGCTTTGAGCCGCTGGGGCCCTCTGGTGTGCTGGACGTCAAACCGGGCTCCCATGTGGTGCTGAAGGTGCGGGTGGGGTGGGGGTGGGGAGGGGCAGGAAAGGGAAGAGTCCTGGACTGACTCTATCCTCCACCCCCAGGGCAAGAACCTGATTCCTGCAGCCGCTGGCAGCTCTCGCCTCAACTACACAGTGCTGATCGGAGGCCAGCCGTGTGCACTCACGGTTTCGGACACGCAGCTCCTGTGTGATTCACCCAGCCAGACTGGCCGGCAGCCTGTCATGGTGGGCGTGGAGGGGGAGATCCCCACAGGCAGTCCAGGGTGGGCATGGTGGTCAGCTCACCTCGAGCCTGTCCCTACAGGTGCTGGTGGGTGGCTTGGAGTTCTGGCTGGGCACCCTGCACATCTCGGCAGAGCGGGCACTGACCCTACCGGCTGTGGTGGGGCTGGCAGCAGGGGGCGGGCTCCTGCTGCTGGCCATCACGGCCGTGCTGGTGGCCTACAAGCGCAAGACTCAGGACGCGGACCGCACCCTCAAGCGCCTGCAGCTGCAGATGGACAACCTGGAGTCCCGCGTGGCCCTGGAGTGCAAGGAAGGTGCCTAGGGTGGGGGCGGGGCATGCTGCGGAAGCCAGGGGGCCTCCTCCTGCCTACTCGCTCACTCTCTCCACCTCGCAGCTTTTGCAGAGCTGCAGACAGACATCAACGAGCTCACTAACCACATGGACGAGGTGCAGATCCCCTTCCTGGACTACCGGACCTATGCCGTGCGCGTGCTCTTCCCGGGCATCGAGGCACACCCGGTGCTCAAGGAGCTGGATGTGAGCCTCTGCCTGGCCTGCCCCCTCCTCCGACTCCCTTAGGGCCACCCCCCACCCTCTAGACCCCCTGCTCCCCACAGACACCGCCCAACGTGGAGAGGGCCCTGCGCCTGTTTGGGCAGCTGCTGCACAGCCGTGCCTTCGTGCTCACCTTCATCCACACGCTGGAGGCCCAGAGCAGCTTCTCCATGCGCGACCGCGGCACCGTGGCCTCGCTCACCATGGTGGCCCTGCAGAGCCGGCTCGACTATGCCACAGGGCTGCTCAAGCAACTGCTGGCTGACCTCATCGAGAAAAATCTCGAGAGCAAGAACCACCCCAAGCTGCTGCTGCGCAGGTGCCTGCCTCGCTCTATCCAGGCCACGCCCCCGTCCTGCCTGGCCCTGCCCCCTGCCGAAGCCCCGCCCTTGCCAGGCCTGAACGCCCCCTCTTGTGCCCTAGGACAGAGTCAGTGGCTGAGAAGATGCTTACCAACTGGTTCACGTTCCTGCTGCACAAGTTTCTGAAGGTGTGCTGGGTGGGTGGACGACAGGGAGGTGATGGCGGAGGACTGGCCAGCATCAGGCAGGCAGCTGGCTGTGCACCTCTTCCTGGCTGCAGGAGTGCGCTGGGGAGCCTCTCTTCCTGCTTTACTGTGCCATCAAGCAGCAAGATGGAGAAGGGCCCCATCGATGCCATCACGGGCGAGGCGCGATACTCCCTGAGTGAGGACAAGCTCATCCGGCAGCAGATCGACTACAAGACGCTGGTGAGCGTAGGGCCAGGGGGGCAAGAGGTGTGGGTGGGGAGAGAGGACTCACCCTAGGGTCTGCTTTCCCCCTCAGACCCTGCACTGCGTGTGTCCGGAGAATGAGGGCAGTGCCCAGGTCCCAGTGAAGGTTCTCAACTGTGACAGCATCACCCAGGCCAAAGATAAACTGCTGGACACTGTGTACAAGGGGATTCCATACTCCCAGCGCCCCAAGGCTGAGGACATGGACCTGGGTGAGGCCCTGCCCTCTCCTCCGGGCTCGCAGCCCCTGTGCATGTGACCTCCATAGGCTCTCCCGCTCCCCACCTGAACCCTGTTCTCTAAGAGGAGTGTGCCAGGGACTTAGGGGGATGCCAGCATAATCTTCAGGGCTGTCTGTGGCCCACAGAGTGGCGCCAGGGCCGCATGACTCGCATCGTCCTCCAGGATGAGGATGTCACCACCAAGATCGAGTGTGACTGGAAGAGGCTCAACTCACTGGCCCACTACCAGGTGAGGGGCTGGGGCCCACTCCCCTCCAGGGCCACCTGGGAGCCAGGAGCCTGCCTTGCGTGGCAGCAGGACACGAGCAGTGGCCCTGGCTCCAGCCCTTCTCCCTGGATTCGTGGGCTCCCCTCATGGGTGTGGCTGGGTGGGGGCTCCTTGGCTTCTCAGCTTCCTGCAGTGCCCTCCTCTGTCTCTGGGGCCTCCAGGTGACAGATGGTTCCTTGGTGGCACTGGTGCCCAAACAAGTGTCTGCCTATAACATGGCCAACTCCTTCACCTTCACCCGCTCCCTCAGCCGCTACGGTAGGTGTTCTTGGCATGGTGGCTGTGTGCCCTTCAAGGCTGGGTAAGCCATCCCGGGGAACCCCCCACTTCCAACTAGCTGGTCTGCCTCCGGAGGCCTTCCTGGGCTGTGCTGTCAGGAGGTCTGCAGTTCTGTGGAGTGTACACAGAGGGGCGGTCAGCGAGGGCAGATGGGTCCCCCACAGGCTGCTGGGTTCCTGGGAGTGAGTGGGGCAGGGGCCAGGTGGTGGCCTGAGGTCACATGCATTCTCTGCTCCAGAGAGCTTGCTCCGCACAGCCAGCAGCCCTGATAGCCTCCGCTCACGGGCGCCCATGATCACGCCTGACCAGGAGACGGGCACCAAATTGTGGCACCTGGTGAAAAACCACGATCATGCTGACCATCGCGAGGGGGACCGTGGCAGCAAGATGGTCTCGGAGATCTACCTGACGCGGCTGCTGGCCACCAAGGTGTGGGCCTGCCTCTTGCCACCTTGGCCTCTGCAGATGCCTTCTGCCTTGGCCTCTGCCCAGAGGTTGTCCTGGCCTTACAGGGGAGGGGGCCCTGAATCATTTGGGTCCCGTAGGCCTTTCTTAGGGCCTTTGCTAGGGGAACTCAGCCTTAGATCAAGGTCAAGTCTATTTGAGAGGCCACTGGCCCTATAGGGAAGGCCCGCTCTTTGCCGAGCCTTTCTGCTTCCATCTGTCCTGCTCTGGGGACATCCCCACCCGGCTCTCTCACAGCATGTGACCTGTCTGGCCCACGCAGGGCACACTGCAGAAGTTTGTGGATGACCTCTTGAGACGGTGTTCAGCACAGCCCACCGGGGCTCGGCCCTGCCCCTGGCCATCAAGTACATGTTCGACTTCCTGGATGAGCAGGCAGACCAGCGTCAGATCAGTGATCCCGACGTGCGCCACACCTGGAAGAGCAACTGGTACCGCCCGGTGCTGGGCTGCTGCCAGCCTGCCTGGAGAGGGTGGGCGGAAGAGGCTGGTGGCTGTGCTGAGACCCAGGGCCCAGAGTAGCCATCCAGGCAGGAGGACATGAGGCCTGGCCTGGGGCTGACACTGATGGCGACATCAAGTCAAGGGGCCCGTTGAGTCAGGTTCTGGAGCTGGACTGCCTGGGTGGTTGGGGATGATGGTGGTGAGGCCTTTGCCCTCTGTGGCCTTGCAGCAGGTAGGGAGGTGGTGGTGGAGAGCCGCAGAGGGGGTCGGGACTGAGAGGACAGTTGTGCATTAGAGACCTAGAGGAAAGGCCGCTCACCCTAGACATGCTGCTCTCACCGTCTCTGGCCAAGATGTGAGCCGGCCGACAGAAGGAGATGCGCAGGGGAGCAGCCATGGGAGGGGCCCTCGGGGCCAACTGGGAAGCCTGGCGTGCGCGTCCCTCTCGCCCACAGCCTGCCGCTGCGCTTCTGGGTGAACGTGATCAAGAACCCACAGTTCGTCTTTGACATCCACAAGAGCAGCATTACGGACGCCTGCCTGTCGGTGGTAGCCCAGACCTTCATGGACGCCTGCTCCACGTCCGAGCACCGCCTGGGCAAGGACTCGCCCTCCAACAAATTGCTCTACGCCAAGGACATCCCCCAACTACAAGAGCTGGGTGGAGAGGTGCGCTCCTCGCTGCTGCAGGGGCAGGGACAGGACCTGCCCCTCCCCCGGGCTGTCTGTCCAGGGAAGGCCAGCTGCAGGCTGAAAGCTGGAGCGCTGGCGGGGCAGTGAGGGCAGGGGTTCTAGTTTTTGTGACATCGCCCGAGTGACAGACTCAGGGTCCCAACAGGTATTATCGAGACATTGCAAAGATGGCATCCATCAGCGACCAGGACATGGACGCCTACCTGGTGGAGCAGTCCCGCCTCCCACGCCAGCGACTTCAATGTCCTGAGTGCGCTCAGCGAGCTCTATTTCTATGTCACCAAGTACCGCCAGGAGGTGTGTGTCATCCAGTGTCAAAGGCAGGAGGGTGGGTGGGGGGTTGGGGACAGAATGGACACAGAGTCTGTCTCAGATTGTTCATGGTCCCTCCCCTGGACCAGCCTTGGGGCTGGCACAGGTGATAGATACTCTCAGGGATCACAGGTAGATGCTGGAATTTGAGGGACCCAGGAGATAAGCCACTGGCTGGGTACAAAGTGGCCATTGGGCAAAAGTTCAAGGGGCCTGAGTGCTGGAAAGGATGGGCCAGGCTTTCTGATGAGAGCTGCTGGAGGCAGGAGGACACAGAGGGGTGGGTTTAGGATGGAGCCTGGGCCGAGGATACACATTTAGAGCCCGGAGCCTGGATGAGCTCACAGGGAAGCTCGCAAGTGGGTGTAGAGAGAGAATTGGCCCAAGCACTGAGTCCCGGGCCCTGGGACACACAGAGAGGAGGTGGGGGAGGCACGGCGGTGAGGTGGGAGACCCGAGAGTGCCCGCTGGTGCCCTGCAGCCTGAGCCAGTGAGGACCCTTACAGGTCAGGGAGGAGCGGGTGGCCGGCCATGTCTGTCCAGTGCTGCTGCTGGTGAAGCATGGTGACCTACAGAACGCTCACTGGGTCTGGCGAGGGTCATGGGGGCCTCGCAAGGGAGGCTTGGGCTGGAAGGGAATGGGGACGGGGGAAACCGGCATGGTGAGTCCAGAGTCCGGGTCACTTTAGGGAGAGGCCACACCCTAGCTGTGAGGAAGAGGAGGAGAAAGTGCTGTCATTGGAGGGGCGTTGGGGCTGAGAAGCTGCTGGGCTTGTACGGGGGCTTCGGGGGAGGATAGAGGGGTGAGGCGTGTGGGGAGGGGAAAGCCCAGCTCCAAGGGACCCCTCTCCCCCAGATTCTCACGGCTCTGGACCGAGATGTGTCTTGTCGGAAGCATAAGTTGCGACAGAAACTGGAACAGATCATCAGCCTCGTGTCCAGCGACAGCTAAGGGTGCGGAATCGGTGAGGAGGGGGCTTCTCAGTCCTGAGCTGTCCTCCCGTCCAGGGGGAGTGGCTGGCTCAGCCTGGGTCCCTGGGCTGAGCCCTGAATTGGGTATCGTGGGGGCAGGTCACCCTGGCCAGGATGCCCCCCCTACCCAGGCCCCCTTCATTAGTGCCTTGCTTTGGGCCCTGCAGGGGGAAGGGTGACAGGACGAGCCCCCACCCAGCAGCAGCAATACCCCCACCCTCCTGGCCTGTGCGCAGGTGTGGGCAGCCCCACCCTCCCCGCTATTTATACCCCTCTGCCTATTTATTGACTCGAACTCCGCCTCCATCTCCATCTGTAAATACGTGTCCCCCCACGGGATGTTGCCAGCCTCACTCACCTGCCCGGCCACCTGTCTTGGCTCCTTGGTGAGGCATTATGAGTCTTGGTCCGGCCTGGCACCTCACCCTCGCCATGGCTGACCCCACCCACTCCGAGGCAGGGCCACGGTACCAGCAGCACTTGGGGTGAGGCCTCCAAAACTTCCTCAGAATTGTGGCTGTGCCACGCTGGGCCAAAGGGTCCCCCCTTCAGCATCTTGAGGCCCTCTTCTCTCTGAGCACCTGGAGGGCTAGACCCAGGTGTGTGCCAGGGCCTGACGGGCCTGGAGGCCCCGAGAATGCTCCTCCTGGGCCTGCTGCCAAACGCCCTCAGTGTTGTCTGCAGCTGCCCCGACTCCCTCCTCAGCCACACACTCAGCGCCCGCTCCGTCCCATGCCCGCCCCAAGGGGCCGAGGCGGCCGTGCCTTACTGCTCCATGTCTTCTGCCTCCTCTGAGGATCTGGCCCCGTCTCACAGTCCCGGACCCCCCATTCTCTCCTCTTTAGTTGCATGAGTTTTTCTTTGTTCATGGAATGTTTTTTCCTAATTAAATGTTGGGAAAATGCCATCCACGTGGGGCTCTGTCCTTGGGGCAGGTCAGTAGACCTGTGGATGCTGTGTGAGCTGGAGCCCCACTATGGGAGAGAAAGGACCACTCCCTACAGGGGCGCAGAGGATCTGGGGAGGTCCAGGACCATGCCTGACCCATCAGCAAACCCCAGTGACTCTACCTTCAAGACAGATGCAAGATAGATTGATTCTCCTCCCCTCCATCACCCCCACCCAGCTCTCCCGTGCCATCATCTCTGCCCAGATGCCAGTCTCCCTGCTTCTGCCCTGGCTCTCGTCAGCCTATTCTCAGCGTGGGAGGCAGAGAGATCCTGTTACGATATAAGATGGATCATGTTGCCTCACGGTTTAGAACCCTCCAGTGGTTTCAGCTGCGGCCAACTCCTTCGAAACCTGACACTGCGTACTGTCCAGGGTGTAGCACCCGTCATCGTTCACCTACCAAAGGCTTACCCCCAGGCCTGTCAAGTAATGCAGGTGGAGCCAGGCGACGTGGCTCACGCCTGTAATCCCAGCACTTTGGGAGGCTGAGGTGAGTGGATCACAAGGTCAGGAGTTCAAGACCAGCCTGACCAACGTGGTGAAACTCCATCTCTATTAAAAAATACAAAAAAACGTAGCTAGGCATGGTGGCACATGACTTTAATCCCAGTACTCAGGAGGCTGAGGTAGGAGAATTGCTTGAACCCGAGAGGTGGAGGTTGCAGTGAGCCGAGATCATGCCACTGCATTCCAGCCTAAGCAACAGAGTGAGACTCTGTCTCCAAAAAAAAAAAAAAAATGCAGGTGGGGAGAAGGTGACATGCAATTTTTTTTTTTTTTTTTTAGACACAGTGTAGCTCTGTTGTCCAGGCTGGAGTGCAGTGGCAAGATCACAGCTGAGTGAACCCTCAAACTGCTGGGGCCTCCTGAGTAGCTGGGTGTGTAAGTGCACTCTGCTCTACCAGGTGGTTTTTGTTTCTGTAGAGATAGGGTGTCACTATGTTGTTCAGGCTGGTCTTGAATTCCTGGCCTCAAGTGATCCTCACCCCTCAGCCTCCCAAAGTATTGGGATTACCAGGCATGAGCCACTACACCTGGCCAGGTGAGGTCGAATCTTACTATTTTTACTTTTTACGTTTTTTTTTTTTTGAGACAAGCTCTTGCCCTATTGCTCATGCTGGAGTGCAGTGGCAATATCACAACTTACTGCAGCCTTGATTTCCTGGGCTCAAGTGATCCAGCTGCCTCAGCCTTCTGAGTAGCTAGGACTACAAGTGCTTGCCGCCATACTCAGCTATTTTTTTCCTTCCTTTAGTAGAGATGGAGTCTTGCTGGTCTTGAAATCCTGGGCTCAAGTGATCCTTCTGCCTTGGCCTCCCAAAATGCTGGGATTACAGTTGTGAGCCACTGTGCCCAGCCCAGTGAGATGCAGTTTTAAATAGGGTGGCTTGGACGGCTTAGAGCAGAGAACTGAGGACATCTGACTTGGGTTTAAAAGCTGCCAGCTCCAGCCGTCCAGCTGTGGGGCCATGGCGCCAGACAGTGGTGGTGGTTACAGGACCGTTGGTGTTTACCAAAACTCTAGACCTGTCCATGCAGCAGAGGGGGAAGTTCACAGTATGTAAATGATGCCTTAATAAGCCTGAGTTTAAAAAAACAACCAACTACACAAATAAGGAGTAAAACACTAAACAGAAGGACATGCAGGGCAGGACTGGATTCTAACCCAGGATAGAGAAGTTGCGGGATGGCAGCTGTGCAGTCAGCCCGGACAGAGCCAGCCAGCCAGAGGACAGAGAGCAAGGGAGATGGTTTACAACATTACCGTCGTGTGATAATGATAACTAAGCCACGGGAAAACAAGGCAGTTTTTAACCTTAGGGGAAATCCCTCAGAAATGAATGGCATCTAACAGAAGCATCATGAGAGGAAGAGTAAGGGAGACAGCTAAATTGGGGCCAGGTTTGAGTTTTATGGGGCTGGGTGTGGTGGCTCACACCTGTCATCCCAGGATTTTGGGAGGCCCACTCGGGAAGATCACTTGAGCCCAGGAGTTCAGAACCAGCCTCGGCAAGATAGCGAGACCCCTCTCTACAAAAAACACAAAATTAGCCAGGTGTGGTGGCATGTGCATGTGGTCCCAGTTACTCAGGAGACTGAAGTGGGAGGATTGCTTGAGCCCGGAGGGTCAAGGCTGCAGTGAGCCCTGACTGTGCCAGCCTAGGTGACAGAGCCAGACCCCGTGTCCAAAAAAAGAAATTTTTAAAAAGTAAAAGATCTACATTGCCAACTGTTCATCAATAATTAACGTTTAAAAAATATTAAGGAAGAGAAAGGAATGAGCAGAACAGAGGGAGAGAACAAAGTGTCATCCTCATAAGCTCAAGACCAGTGCCACTGTCACCACTGGCAGAGCTCCCCAGATTCTGCAAAGGGAAACTGTTCCTCCTTATGGCGTAATAGGGACTGAATATGTACTGCCACATGAAAGAGCCCCCAAACCAGACCAAATATATGGAACACAGAGAATAAACTGGCTGTGGGGCAGTGAGGGACAGTGACGGGTGGGAGCTGGGAAATAATTGAGGTAAGCCATGTGACTGGCCCAGTGTCCTGTGTGGTGTTTCTTGGTGGAGCCAGGCAGATACCCGGACTGTAGGAGCTGAAACTCTGAATCAGAGAGTCCCAGTAGCTGGAGTTTGCAGAGCAGGGAGCTAGAGAGAAGAGAGCTGCACAGGGAAGGAACCCTGGATACCCACAGAGGGTCCTGCTCTGGTGTCAGCAGACCACCAGTGAGCACAGGCATGTGAGGAAGCTACCCAAGGCCAGGGAAGGACATCACCCCAGCAGGAGAGGATGAAAGGTGACTCCAGCATGCAAGCAGGACAGGGACTAGCAGCTGTCCCCACCCACCAGGACAGAGAAGCTCATATTCACCGGGGCAGCACTGGCCAGGGCGCCCTGAATGGTGTCTGTTGCCTCCATAGCGGGGGAAACTGAAGCCTACAGTAAGAGCTGCTCCAGTCCCATGCAGCACATCTTCAAGAGAAAGACTAAAAAGGATCAAACCGTTTCCATGTTTTCTGAGGATACAAGCAGTTGTACCTCTTCCTTTCCACTCAGAAGATGCAACTGAATCTACAGAAGAGTCCTAAGACTGAGTTTAGTGTATTTCTAGGGGAGCCAGCTCCTTCCCCCAAACGCTAGTCAGTTGACCCAGCACTTTCTTCACTGATTGTTAGAGGAAAGAGGCTCATGTTAAATTTAAAATTCAGGAAAAAAATTTAACGCAAGAATTATATGGTGTATATTACAGTTACACATTTATTACTATTAACTTCAGGGGAAATCAACTGTACATAAATGCAACTTTAAGGAAGGATTCCAAAATGTTGACAGTAGTTGATGCTGAATGACAGAGCCCAGCTGATTTTCATTTTCTTCCATTTCCTTAATTGTCTTCAATTTCCTTGAATATCTGAATTCTAGAACCTCCCCTGTAACCCAAGCACAATGACTAGAATATTGGGAGGTGCTGTAGCTGAAAATAAACTCAGACTTGGAATAGTAGCTCAGTTTTATTTTCTGTGGTAACATTTAAGAACCAGATCAAACAAGGGGACCCTGAGCACCCACAGGCCAGTACAGGCCGACCATGAGGCTTTCACAGGAAAGTAGCAACTGTGGGAACTCCTGCCCTAGGGAAGGCTGGGTGCCCTACCTAGGGAGACGCAAGATTAGACCTCACCCCATTTTCCCAGGCCAGGCTTAGCGAGGAACGGGGGGGCCCAAAGCGCTGCATGGTCCGCAGCACCAGGGAAAGCTGGTCGAGAAAGTTGATGACGGAAATTCGGAGCAGGCGACAGTCTTGGCTTTCCAGCGGCTAAAAGTGAGGGGATAAAGAAAATCAAATCGGAGGTGGCAACTCCTGGTCACTCTGCCACTCAGGCACCCATTACAGCAAAGCCTCGGGAGCCCATGACACAGCCCCTCAGGTGGAGACCGGCCCGGCGAACCTGGCGCTCCTTAGGATTCATCCATGGGTGCCCCCACCCCCCGTCTCCATCGGTCGCCTCCCCCAACTCCAGCCCCTTTCAGAACTTACACGGTCAGGATCCTGCCGCTCACTGTGAGATCCTTCCCAATCACCCTTTGGTGGGGCTCGGCATCTGGAGCCAGGGACCCATGGGCGATTTCAGCCTCCAAGGGGGTCGGGAAAGGCACGCTAAGGGTGCTGGGGGCATTCGGTTAAGGTGCCATCTGATAGGACTTTGCCTATGTCTCAGGCGTTCTTGATCCTGTGAAGCCCCCTCTCAGGTCACCCTGCCTAGCGTCACCCGCTTTACTCCTCACCTGGCCCAGGCCACCGTTGGCAGGGCTTCTCTCCTTCCATTTCTATTTCTTCCCCTCCTCCGAGCACCGCTGCCCGTCTCCCCCGGTCCCCGCCCGCCCTCCTTTCTTTCTCCTCGAGTCCAGCCGTCGCCCCGGCGCAGGCAGCCGCCAGCCCGTTCCCCGGCCTCCCCTTGGAAAGGATACAATATATGCGGCCGCATTCCTGGACCCCTGGCCGCAGAAGCGGCGTCTCTGCCAGGACCTGGCGGGTGCGGTGGGGAAGTTCCGCCGGCCGGAGCTGCCGCTGTGTCCGCGCCCCCGGGGCAGCTGTGGGCACCCTGGCCATCCCCGCCAATTGGGCCCCCGCCGGCGTGTGCATCCGCCTCCCGCATGACCGCCGCCGCCACGCCGCTCCGACTCCACCCCCGAGGCGCAGGCCCCACGCCCCTCCCTCTCCCGGTCCCCTTCCCGAAGCCCCGCCCCCTGCTCCCGACTCCGCCCACACGCGCTGGCGCACGTTCTTGGGGAGCCTACCCGGCGCGTGGTCAGTTCCCGTCAAGCGGCCCTGCCGGGTCCTTCTGAAACCGAGTCAGCGGTTGAGAGGCCGCGGTCTCCTCCAGAAACTGTCCCTTCGCGCGTAACTCGATCCCAGGCCGCCGGTGCCAAGTGACCCACAGTCAGGCCCCAGGAAGCCAGCCCTGACGGGGTTTTGAAGACCCGGTGGTCGCCTAGCCCAGAGGCGCACCCTGCGAGGCTCCGCCCCCTAACTGCGCCTTGTGACCCCAGCGCGCCTGCGCCGGCAGGGCCTGCGGCGTCGGCCCTGCAAGCCCCGGTGAGGCCCGGGGGTGCCTGGGAGCTTCCCGCCCCTGTTTCTTTACCCGGATCCAAGATCCGCAGGAGATGTGGCACTAACGTCCATGCAGCGTCTCGCGGAGGGACGGTGGCAGGGTCTGATACCTCCCCCACAAGGATACTGCTCTTGCCCACGACCCCATGGTCCAACCGAGGGGGGCTTCACAGTGGACGGTGAAGAGTCGGATTTGCATTTTAGAGGAGGCGTTTTAGAGCGGGGCGGGGGGCGCTGTGCGGAGCGGGAGCCTGTCAGCAGAAGGCCTGCACGGAGGCGAAAAATGACGGCCTTGAACGCAAGTATCGGCGGTGGGCCTAGGTCTCATATAACGTGGAAGATCAGACCGCACAACTATGAGTATGGAAATGCCGCTTTAGGCCGGGGCGCGGTGGCCACGCCTGTAATCCCAGCACTTTGTGAGGCGGAGGTGGGCGGATCACTTGAGGTCGGTGGTTCCACACCAGCCTGGCCAACATGGAGAAACCCTGTCTCTACCAAAAAAAAAAAAAAAAAAGAAAGAAAGAAAATGCCAGCTTTAGGGCAGGCGAATTGGCTCACGCCTGTAATCCCAGCACTTTGGAAGGCCAGGGGAGGAGGATCACTTGAGCTCAGGAGTTCAAGACCAACATGGGCAACATAGTGAGACCACATCTCTACAAAAAATACAAAAGTAAATTTTCTTTTCTTTCTTTCTTTTTTTTTTTAGAAACGGGGTCTCGATATGTTGTCCAGGCTGGAGTGCAGTAGCTATTCACAGACACAATCCCACTACTGATCAGCACAGGATTTGACCTGCTCCGTTTCCGACCTGGGCCGGTTCACCCCCTCCTTACGCGACCTGGTGGTCCCCTGCTCCCGGGAGGTCACCATATTTATGCCGAACTTAGTGCGGACACACGATCAGCATACTGCACTACAGCCCAGAACTCCTGGACTCGAGCGATCCTTCAGCCTCAGCCTCCTGAGTAGCTGGGACTACAGACACGCAACACCGTGCCTGGCCAAAAATAAATTTTAAAAATTAGCTTGGCATGGTGGAGGGTGCCTGTAGTCCCCAGTTACTTGGGAGACTGAAGAGGGGTGGATTGCTCGAGCCAGGAGTTCGACATCAGCCTGGGGCAACATAGTGAAACCCTGTCTCCAGAAAAAAAATGCGAACCTGTGGTCCCGGCTACTAGGGAGGCTGAGATAGGAGGATAGCCTGAGCCCGGGAGGCAGAGGCTGCAGTTAGCCGTGATCACCCCACTGCACTCCAGCCTGGTTCATAGAGCGAGACCCTGCCTCAAAAAATAAAAATAAAAGGCCAACTTAGTTTCTTACTGTACACACGTAGAGAAATCCTAGAGCATACAGCAACATGTAAATCCTCATGATCTCTGCATAATAGGATGGGGGTGATTTTAATTTCCTTTTAGTTTTCCCTTCAATTTTTCCAAAGTGGCTTTTTGTGACATTTACAGTAAAAAAAAAGAAGTATTGGCCGGGTACGGTGGCTCACACCTATAATCCCAGCACTTTGGGAGGCCGAGGCAGGTGGATCACAAGGTCAAGAGATTGAGACCATCCTGGTCAACATGGTGAAACCCCGTCTCTACTAAAAATACACAAATTAGCTGGGTGTGGTGGGGCACGCCTGTAGTCCCAGCTACTCGGGGAGGCTGAGGCAGGAGAATTCCTTGAACCCAGGAGGCGGAGGTTGCGGTGAGCCGAGATCGTGCCATTGCACTCCAGCCTGGGTAATGAGAGCGAAAACTCCGTCTCAAAAAAAAAAAAAAAATATTGGCCAGGTGCAGTGGCTCACACCTATAATCCCAGCACTTTGGGAGTCTGAGGCGGGCGAATCACGAGGTCAAGAGATCCAGATCATCCTGGCCAGCATAGTGAAACCTCATCTCTACCAAAAATACAAAAAAAAAAAAAAAAAAAAAAAAAAAAAATAGCAGCTGGTCTGAAGGTAGTGAGTTATCTCGATTGTTCACAGTGAGTTACAGATTGAACTCCTTGTTCTGCTCTTTCCCCTTCTCACTACTGCACTTGACTAGTCTTAAAAAAAAAAAATAGCTGGGCATGGTGGTGTGCACCTGTAGTCCTAGCTACTCAGGAGGCTGAGGCAGGAGAATCTCTTGAGCCTGGGAGGTGGAGGTTGCAGTGAGCGGAGATTGTACCACTGCACTCCAGCCTGGGCAACAGAGTGAGACTCCGTCTCAAAAAAAAAAAAAAAAAAAGATTGCATGGGATCACATCTCTGGTTAAACCCTAAAATGATTTCCTTTTGCACTTGGAATAAAGTGCAAACTCCTGCTGTGTCTTATAAAAGTCCAGTGTGACCTAACTCCCAGCTCCTTCTGTTGCCTCTTACCCCACCTGCCTGCTCCCTCATTCTCTGTGGCCTCTGGGACCTTCTGTCTGCTTCCTACCAAGGGCAGCCTGACCCCAGCCCTTTGCACTTACTTCTTCGATTTGTAAGACTGTCCCCAAACTTTCCCATGGCTAGCTCCTCCTCGTTATTAGGACCTTGGCTCCAATGTCACCTCCAAGAGGCCTTCAGGATCACCAGTGTCACTCAGCACCCCCAGTCATTCATCACATTTGCCCATTTCAATTTGCTATAATTTCTTTCCTCCCTCTCCTCCCTCTTTCCTTCTTTCTTTTCTTTCTTGCTTCTCCTTCTCCTCCTCCTTCTCTTATTCCTTCTCCTCCTTCTCCTTCTCCTTCTCCTCCTTCTCCTCCTCCTCCTCCTCCTCCTCCTCCTTCTCCTCCTTCTCCTTCCTTCTCCTCCTTCTCCTCCTTCCTTCTCCTCCTTCTCCTCCTTCCTTCTCCTCCTTCTCCTCCTTCCTTCTCCCTCCTTCTCCTCCTCCTTCTCCTCCTTCTCCTTCCTTCTCCTCCTTCTCCTCCTTCCTTCTCCTCCTCCTCCTCCTCCTTCTCCTTCTCCTTCCTTCTCCTCCTTCTCCTCCTTCCTTCTCCTCCTTCTCCTCCTCCTTCTCCTCCTTCTCCTCCTTCCTTCTCCTCCTCCTCCTCCTCCTCCTCCTCCTTCTCCTTCTCCTTCCTTCTCCTCCTTCTCCTCCTTCCTTCTCCTCCTTCTCCTCCTCCTTCTCCTCCTTCTCCTCCTTCCTTCTCCTCCTTCTCCTCTTCCTTCTCCTCCTTCTCCTCCTTCCTTCTCCTCCTTCTCCTCCTTCCTTCTCCTCCTTCTCCTCCTCCTTCTCCTCCTTCTCCTCCTCTCCTTCCTTCTCCTCCTTCTCCTCCTTCTCCTTCCTTCTCCTCCTTCTCCTCCTCTCCTTCCTTCTCCTCCTTCTCCTCCTTCCTTCTCCTCCTTCTCCTCCTCCTCCTTTTCCTCCTTCTCCTCCTCCTTCTCCTTCCTTCTCCTTCTCCTCCTTCTCCTTCCTTCTCCTTCCTTCTCCTCTCCTCCTCTCTCCTTCTCCTCCTTCTCCTCCTTCTCCTCCTCCTCCTTCTCCTCCTCTCCTCCTTCTCCTCTCCTCCTTCTCCTCCTTCTCCTCCTCCTCCTTCTCCTCCTCCTCCTTCTCCTCCTTCTCCTTCTCCTTCCTTCTCCTCCTTCCTTCTCCTTCCTTCTCCTTCTCCTCCTTCTCCTCCTCCTCCTTTTCCTCCTTCTCCTCCTCCTTCTCCTTCCTTCTCCTTCTCCTCCTTCTCCTTCCTCTCCTTCTCCTCCTTCTCCTCCTCCTCCTTTCCTCCTTCTCCTCCTCCTTCTCCTTCCTTCTCCCTTCTCCTCCTTCTCCTTCCTTCTCCTTCCTTCTCCTTCTCCTCCTTCTCCTTCCTTCTCCTTCTCCTCCTTCTCCTTCTCCTCCTTCTCCTTCCTTCTCCTTCTCCTTCCTTCTCCTTCCTCTCTCCTTCTCCTCCTTCTCCTTCCTTCTCCTTCTCCTTCCTTCTCCTTCTCCTCCTTCTCCTTCCTTCTCCTTCTCCTCCTTCTCCTTCCTTCTCCTTCTCCTTCCTTCTCCTTCTCCTCCTTCTCCTCCTCCTCCTCCTCCTTCTTCTTCCTTCTTCTCCTTCTCCTCCTCCTTCTCCTCCTTCTCCTTCCTTCTCCTTCCTTCTCCTCCTCCTCCTTCCTTCTCCTCCTCCTCCTCCTCCTCCGCCGCCGCCCACCGCCACCTCTGCCTCCACCTTCTTCTCCTTCTCCTTCTTTTTTTTTTGATGGAGTCTCACTCTGTTGCCCAGCTGGAGTGCAGTGGTGTGATCTTGGCTCACTGCAACCTCTGCCTCCCCGCATTCAAGTGATTCTCCTGCCTCAGCCTCCCAAGTAGCTGGGACTATAGTTGTGCGCCACCACACCAAGCTAACTTTTGTATTTTTAGTAGAGACGGGGTTTCACCGCGTTGGCCACGATGGTCTCGATTTCTTGACCTTGCGATCCGCCCGCCTCAGCCTCCCAAAGTGCTGGGATTAAGGTGTGAGCCACTCATGCCCTGCCTTCGGCCTTTTTTTTTTTTTTTTTTTTTTTTTTGAGACAGAGACTTGCTCTGTTGCCCAGGCTGGAGTGCGGTGGCACAGTCTCACTCACTGCAATCTCCACTTCCTGAACTCAAGCGATTATCTTGCCTCAGCCTCGCAAGTAGCTGGGACTACAGGTGTGGTACAGCCATGTGCCACCATGCCCAGCTAATTTTTGTAATTTTTTTTTGTCCCCAACCCTTAATTTTTGTATTTTTGGTAGAGATAAGGTTTCACTATGTTGTCTGTGCTGGTCTCCAACTCCTGGGCCCAAGTGATCACCCACCTCGCCTCCCAAAGCGCTGGAATTACAGGCATGAGCTACCGCGCCCGGCCATATAGTATTTCAAATAATCTGAAGTTACCTTCTCGTTCTGTTCACTTCTTGATCGTTCATCGAATCTCCAGTACCTTTGTTTTTCTTCAGTGCCATATCCCTAATGCTTAGGATGGTACAGTATATACCGTGGGTAGTTTGTTGCTTCTTGAATGAAACAGACTATTTTTTTTGAGACAGTTTCGCTCTTGTCACCCAGGCTGCAGTGCAGTGCTGCAATCTCGGCTCACTGCAACCTCCGCCTCCCGGGTTCAAGCAATTCTCCTGCCTCAGTCTCACAAGTAGCTGGAACTACAGGCATGCACCACCACGCCTGACTAATTTTGTATTTTTAGTAGAGACGGGGTTTCTCCGTGTTGATCAGACTGGTCTCCAAGTCCCGATCTCAGGTGATCCGCCCACCTCGGCCTCCCAAAGTGCTGGGATTACAGGTGTGAGCCACCGCACCCGGCCTTTTTTTGTTGTCGTTGAGATGGGGTCTTACTATGTTTCCCAGGCTATTCTGGAACTCCTGGCCTCAAGCAAGCCTCCCCACCTCAGCCTTCCAAAGAGGGGTGGGATGACAGGTGTGAGGCACCATGCCCAGCCTTCTGTATTTACATTGTTCAAAAGTCAAAACTACGTTAAAAAATATATATTATATATTTCATATATATATGTGGTTAAAAAATATATAATATATATATGTGGTAGAGACTCCTGATCACCAGGTCAGGAGTTTGAGACCATCCTGGCCAACATCGTGAAACCCTGTCTCTACTAAAAAATACAAAAATTAGCTGGGCGTGGTGGCACATGCCTGTAGTCCCAGCTACTCAGGAGGCTGAGGCAGGAGAATTGCTTGAACCCAGGAGGCGGAGGTTGCAGTGAGCCAAGATCGCGCCACTGCACTCCAGCCTGGCGCCTGGCGACAGAGCGAGATTGTCTCTCAAAAAAAAAAAAAAAAAAAAAAAAAAAAGCAGAGAAAAAGGAAAGGTTTTTATAGAGAAATGGCAAGTCATAGGTGTAGAAAAAGTATCAGAAAAATTACCATTTTTGCAGCCACCAATGTAATAACTGTTATTAATAATTGATTCAGGATGGCCAGGCAAGGTGGCTCATGCCTGTAATCCCAGCACTTTGGGAGGCCGAGGCGGGTGGATCTCGAGGTCAGGAGTTTGAGACTAGTCTGGCTAACATAGTGAAACCCTGTCTTTACTAAAAATACAAAAAAAATTACCTGGATATGGTAGCACACGCCTGTAGTCCTAGCTACTCAGGAGGCTGAGGCGGGAGAATCTATTGAACCAGGGAGGCGGAGGTCACAGTGAACTGAGACCACACACCATTGCACTCCAGCCTCGGTGACAGAGTGAGACTCTGTCTCAAAAAAAAACAAAACGTTGATTCAGGCAAGGATTATCACTGGATGGCAAAACCATTAAATGAAAGGTTGTTGGGGGACAGGATATTCACAAAGTCTCCAAATATTACCCCAAATTACCTGTGAATCAGGAAGGGAAACTGCATCTTTACAGGGGAGAGATCTGGCAGCTGCCACCTGGATTACGTGATGAAACTGAGTGTCCCCCAACACTGGGGCAGCCTCACGCTGCCTGCCTCCTGATGCAGGGGCTGGGGGTGAGTATGGTCAAGGAGGAAAGGATACAGTATCAACTGCCCTGGATGCTTCCAGAAATATTCTTGCCTGATTGCCCATGGGGAATGGAGTTAGGAGAGGCGAAGATGGCCTCCTGCTCCCTCAGAAGCCTGGCTGAGTGGCATTGCCCTTCAGTCAGGTGGGCATGGAGAAAATGTGTGTGCTGAGGAGCTGGCCAGTGCTGGACATGAGTGCCAAGAGGGAAGGGACTATGTCTTCCAGTCTCAGGGTTGCCAGCAGTTGGGACACGGTGGGCACTCAGTGATGAGCCGGCTGTCTGCAGCAAAGCAGGCGCTGTCTGGGAGACATGGGCTGGAGCTCAGGAGAGAGGGCTGGGATGAGACACAGACGTGGGAGTGAAGCACAGAAATAGAAACTAAGTTGGATGAGCTCCCCCAAGGAGTGATACAGAGAGAGAAGAGAAGGGGTTCAGGGACAGAGCCCTGGGGCCCCAACGTTGAGGGTTGGGGTGTGCGTGAAGAACCAGCAGGAGAGCCTGAGAAGGAGCCCTGGGGGCCCCAACATTGAGGGTTGGGGTGTGTGTGAAGAACCAGCAGGACAGCCTGAGAAGGAGCAAGGGTGAAGAGGGTGAGGAGTGGCCTGCCAGCCGTTCAGTGGGGCCCCAGGGCTGTGTGCAGGCCAGTCCAGCTGGACCCTGGAGGACAGGGCAGTTGCTGGGTGTCTCTCGTCTCTCCTGAAGGCGTTTCAGGCATGGGAGGCTCAAGGCTGACCACAGCTGCCTGCCGCATCTACTCCTGGCAGTACCAGGCCCAGCAGATCTGTTAGAGCTGGTGAGGCCCACATGGGACACCTGCAACGTGCTAGCAAACTGTGGGTACAGTGAATCCATTTCTAGGGAGCCTCCCCACTCATGGCAAATGCTGCTGTCCTCTGAGGCTGCTCTTCCTGCCGTGGGCCCTTCACTCATGCTGCCATCTCCTGATGTCATCATAGTCACACACACCATGGCTGCAGGGGTCAGGAACTGTCCCGAGGCCCCTCCTGAGGGACAGGGGGTAGTGGATGTCAGCAGACAATTGGCTCAGAGGGGTGCAGCACCTGCAGTAAACATTCTGACTCCTGTTAAAGGATCTCAGCATTTGGGGGCTGGAGGCTGTGGCTGCTCCATCTTCATGCAGTCCCCAGTGTCCTCTAATGGTCCCCCACTTCCCGTCTCCCATCCCTGCAGTGTTTCCTCCCTCTTGTGCCCTCCCTGATCCGTCCCGTGATTTGGACTACCTCCAAGGTGACCCTGATCTTCCTGACACATGCATGGCCCCTGTAGTAGACCGCTGCCATTTGCAGCCACCATTGAGGACATCCATTCATCCAGCCCTCCCCCAGAGCCTTTGTCCCTTGCCCAGCCCATGTGTGTCCAGGGAAGTGGCCCCGTGCCTAGCTCAGGGAGACAGCCCTGACGGAGAATTACCCCCTACCCCGGCCAAAAATGATTGGACACGCAGTCCAGTTGTGACCAATGAGAAGAGTGTTTATTTGCTGGGGCATCTGAGACAGCAGCTGTGCTACACAGAGAAGGCGCTTCTCTGGCAGTGAGGCAGGGGATTCCGTGCAAGCTGCAGGCAGCCACCTTTTCATCCTTGGAGGTGATGGCCTGGGACGAAGCAGATACGAACGCAGAGGGAGGCAGGAAGACACTGGGTGAAATTGCTCACCTGCTGCCAATGCCAACACCACTGGACTTTTCCTTTCATAAGCCAAGAAATTTCCTTTACTGATTCAACAAATTGCCTTTATTTTTAAACCAATTATTGGATACCAGAAGCAGCCTAGCTAATATAGCTCCTTTGGATAAAAGTAGAAGTTTCACATTCACCTTTAGTGTTATTTCACTTTCCAAAATTAATTTCCTGGCACCAAACAAGAACCCTGGTAAATGTGTCACCTGAGCCGCAGGCCACACATGCTCACAAGTGTGTCCCTCCATATATGGCTTTGAAGCCATATACATGGCTTTCCAGCTCTCGTGGGTGGCCAGGGGCTTTTGTGTGCTCTTCAAAGCCTTCACCCACTGGGCCTCTGTCCATATTTCCAGCCTGGGGACCCAGTATTTGGCCCCACAAGGCCAAGGCAGAAGCGTCTACGGCACGTGCAGCCCTGACCACACTGAGCTGCTCCCTTGGCGAGGGTGGAGGGGCTGGAATGGTGTCTTCCTGCCTGTGGCTTCCTTCCGGCCTCTACAACCCCCTGTGGGCCTCCTCCAAGGAGCAGGCGCTTCGACGTCCTCTAGTGCCCACGCGCAGGGCAGGGTGGAGGAGGAACTGAAACCCAGCCCATGCTTCTGCCCCCGCCGTGGCACCCCAACGTTTCCTCTCAGGCAACAAGGCGCATACGAAGTGAGCCCCTGCACACAGGTGGCTAGGATGTGTTCATCTTCCACACGGAGACAAGTGCTGGGGGATGAGGATGAATGCGTATACCAGTCCCAGCTCTGACACTGCCTTGCTGAGTCACCCATCAGCCCTAATGCTTTCTGGAGGAGACAAGCAGACAGGGTGCCCCAGAGAAGAGCTGTGTCACCAAAGGCCAGGACAACCCATCTCTGGGTCACACTTGGCCATGCTTTGCTTTTGGCTTCAGTTTGTTTACTGAACAGAAGGGAGAAGAGCACTGTTACCACTGCCCACCCTGGGCTGGGGTAAGGGCGGAGGACACTGACTCAGATCGGGAAGTGGCCCTCACTGTATAGAGTCTGTGGCTGGGGACCAAAGTGGCACTGAGACTTGCCCAAAGTCACATCACAGACCTGGGATGACTTTACTCCCCTGGCCCCAACCTGCTTTTCCATTTGTAGAACGCACACTAGCTGTAGCAGCTGGGGGATCCAGGGCTGGCTGCAACGTGGCCTCCTGCAGCGGTGACATGAGGGTCATGCTGGACCTGCCAGAGGTCAGGTGACAGCTGCTTCCCCTTTCAGGCTTGGGAGGGAGTTGCTTGAGTGTATATTCTCAGTGGGCTAAATATGACACAAGAGAGCTCAGCTCTCCAAGCAGCCCCTTCTTCCTTGTCACATCAAGGCACTTTAAGAAGCTGCTGGACTCCAACTGGGGCTCCGCCACTGCATCGCCTCCGCTGTGCTGGCTCACGTCTTCCAAGGGTGTGGAAGCAAACCCAGGTCAAGCTGTGAGTGGTGCCTAGCAACCGGCCAGAGCCAGGTACCTGCCAGCTATTATTATTATGAGCCCAACTGCAACAGGAGAACACACGTTGTGTGACCTTCAGCCGCGGCCTGGCGTTGGGCACCTCCCCATGCTCTGAGAATGCTATTTGGAGAAGCCCTTCTCCATCGTCTCAGTCACTTCTGGGTGCAGGAGCGGCTGGCCAACCGTTCGATGTCGTCCAGTGTCAGGCGGCTCAGGGACCTCTCGTAATCCTGGGGAGAGAAGGCAGGAAGATTCAGGGGCTGGCAGTGGGGGGCTGGGAGCAGCTGGGCCTGGAGAGGATGTCCAGGGTTGCCCTTCTCACCCTCTGTAGCTGTTCCAGGACCCTGCTGGCATCTGCTGCGCTGAAGTGGCGGGCCAAGACTTTGGAGATCAGCTGCCAGACCTGAGGAGGTGGGGGAGTCGGCCAGTCTCCGGCCAGTGCCTTCTTCTAGTAGCACCTTCTCCAGGGGTTTGACCACTAGGTTGAGCTTGGAGTTGGGCCCGATGCTATAATCCGAGAGTCGTTTCCCATCTGCCAAAGACAGATCGATGAGTTCCTCCCTGCCGCCGTGGGGGGTGGCCCAGGACGCGAGGCCGCCTCGGGCGGGAGCGGAGCGCTGCGGCATTCGGCTGTGCAGCATGCGGTCGCCTCCCCTGGGGTCAAGTGGCGCTGGGCGCCGGCACCCCGACCCATCACACGGCTGCCGAGGCGGCCGGAGCACCCCGGCCCCGTTTCCTGCGGGGCTCCCTGGGCGTCTCCTCTCCCTGGGTACCTGCCAGGGCCTTGCCCTTGAAGAGCAGCCGCTGCTGGCGCACGGGGACGTTCAGCTTCTCTGAGACCAGCTGCTTCAGCGTGGACACCAGCTCGTCTTCCGGCACCTGGCCGCGCCGAGGGTGGGAGGCAGGGGTTGAGCCCGCGGCCCTCGGGCGGCGAAGCCCACGCGTCCGCTACCGAGGGCAGCTCTCCGGCTACCAGCCCCCGGCCCGGCCGCCCCGTGCCCGCCCTCGGCCCTGCCGGTCCTCCTGCCAGGAGCGGGCGACTGACCGGCCCGGCGGCCCGGCCCGGGGACCCTACCTGCAGGCTGCACTCGCGGCCCTGCAGCGCCTTCACCGTCAGCTGCATGGCGGCCGCGGCGGCGTCCACTCGGGCGGGCGCGCACCCCAACCACCCCCCGCCGCGCGCCGCCGCCTCGGGCGCGCGCCGGATCCGCCCGCCGCCGCCGGAAGCGCGAGAGGGGCGCGCCCGCCGCCCGCGCTTCCCGGCCCCGCCCTCCTGTCCCGTTCACGCCCCGTTCACGCCCCCCGGCCCAATTGCGCCCCGGGAGGAGTCGTCCCCCTGGGGTCCCGCCTCGCAAACGCGCAGCGACTGCCCTAGCCGGCGGACCCCTCCCAAAGCCACAGTGCGGGGGATTTGCGAGCTGGAAGCAGTCGGGCCAGGTTGGCGTCATCTAGGAGCTGGGGCATGGAGAAGGGAAGGGCCAGGAGGTACGCTCGCCCCCGCGGATGGCCTGGACCACCACACGTGTCCGGACTGCTGGCGGAGCCGGGCCCTGCAGACCCACAGACGGCCCG
Source organism: Ateles fusciceps (assembly GCA_036589455.1). NCBI lineage: Eukaryota > Metazoa > Chordata > Mammalia > Primates > Atelidae > Ateles > Ateles fusciceps. The sequence goes on along the minus strand of JAZHEH010002527.1, from coordinate 115,329 downwards.
CCCCCACCCCCTACCTGCTGGGTTTCTGCCTCCTCCTTTCTGGTCTGGCTGCAAAATACCCCACCGAGCTTGAGAGCGGGTAGGGGGAGCCAGGCCTCTGCTCTCATCCTCCCACCTCTCCCGGAGTGGGGACACGCCCGGGGAGGGCTGATAGAGAAAGCCTGTGTAGGGGTCACCGTGTCACCCAAGCTCGTCCTCCACCCTGGCCCACACCTACCCAGCACACTCCACCCCCAAGCCCAGGCACCAAAGGGCAAAGATTGGAGGGGACCAGAGCTTGCTTCTGTCTTTTATTGAAATATATTTTCTGGGCAGTGCCCACCTACCTAATTCAGCATGGCCTCTTGGCACTGAAAGCTGGAGAATAAAAAAATCAGTAAAAAAAATAAGCCTGGATTTTTCTGAGTGCATAGTGCATGAGAACTAAAGGCCTTTGGTACATAAGAACTCTGGGGACAGTAGGTGGAGTGTGGGGGCTGGGGCTGACGAAAGTTTGACCCAGAGGCCTCAAGGAACTGGGAACAGGCTGCTATAGATGAAGTGGCCGATGACCAAGGCCAGCATCTCGGAGGTTCCGCTCAGCGCCACAATGAAGGGGGCCTGGGAGGCATAGTCAGCCTGAAGGCGGCGGAGGGATAGCTGCAGCATGGCCAAGGCCAGCAGGCTGTTCTGCACCCCTACCTCAATGCTGACTGTCCGCCGCTGGGCCACTGGCAGCCTCAGACACGTGGCCAAGCAGTAGCCCACCAACAGGCCAACCAGGGGCACCGTGATACCCACCAGCACGATTGGTAGCCTGATGCCTGCCAGGATGAAGACCCCCATGCGATAGGCCAGGAAGAGGCCGCCCAGGAGGAGCACAAAACTGAAGGGCTTGATGACCTGCAGCAGCAGCTGGGAGAACTTGGGGAGCTTGGACTTGATGAGCACGCCCACTGCTATGGGGATGGCAATGAACAGCAGGGTCCCCAGGACTTGGAGATGGGCACGTGGAGTGTTTCATGGACACTGAGCAGGCGGCTGTAGATGGCCGAAGACAGTGGCAAGAAACCAGTGGCAGCCACCGTGGAGATGAAAGTCATGGAGATGGCCAGGGTGACATCCCCCTCCAAGAAGGAGGCTGAAGAAGGTAGCTCCCCCCGCCGCCAGGTGACGAGCAGGTGATGATGAGGCCCAGAGCCAGGGCCTTGGGCAGCATGAAGACCTTGGCCATGACAAAAGCGTATAAGGGCATGACCAGAAACTGGCCCAGGAGGCCTAGCAGCACGGGCTGGGGGCTCTGCATGAGCCCCTTCAGAACCTCAAGTTCCACTTTGCACCCAAACGAACACTTGTTAGACAAAGATAAGAGGCAGAAGTAGGTAGAGTATTGGGTTTTCCGAGAAGTGGGCCAGGTCAGCGCTGAGGGTGGCAGGGGTGTCTTGAGCAGGTGAGACCTTGATGCAGAAATCTCTCCGCTCCTCGATCAGTGTGGGCGGGGCCTCACGGGCGTCCACGAGCTGGATGTGGAGTGGGGCCAGCCCAGCCAGGCCTGAGTGGATGCTCACCACGAAGCCACCCCCACCTCCCCAGGTTATGGCACTCACGTTCTTGATGGTCAGCACCTCTGTGTCCAGGGATGTGACCCTCAGCATGGGGCTGGGTCCCGTCCGTTGGCCTGGCCTGGGTACTGGCTGGAGATCACGATGATGCCCTCACTGTCCTCAGGAAAGTCAAACTCCATCACAGAGCCATCTCCAATGCTCAAGTAGCGGCCCCCAGTCAGTGGCACAGTGTGGCCCACAGCGGTGCTGAGGCTGGTGCTGGCTGTCCCTCGGGCCCCCCATGGCAGGCTGATGAGCAGCAGGGTAGCTCTGAGCATGCCTACGGGACCTGTGCCACCACCTCTGCCTCCCCAGACCAGGCCACTGCTGAGAGCTGTCCCTGCCCTGCATTAACACCATGGCTCTTCCTGGAGGACGGATGGCGTGCCCAGGCCCTCTGTGGCTTAGGAGAGCATCCCCCACTGGTGCTGTTAGGTTGTCCTGAGAAGGGTTCATGGGTGGGTCCTGGTCCTGTGCTGCCTTCCTCTATGGCAGGGCTCTCCCTGAGAAGGTAAGGGACACAGAGAGGTGGCTGGTGAGGGCGCGCAGTCAAGAACCCAGGAGCATGGGGATCTGGAAGCCCACGCTAAGAGTAAAACTCAGCAGGGACCCTTGCCCCACGCTCAGGAATGGAGACGCAATGCCTAGTGTTCGCCCTTGAGTGCCATTTGGCTGCGGCTCCCTGGCCCACTCTACCTGCCCCTCCAGTGCCTCGATGAGGGTTCTGCTGGGGGACAGGTCCTCCCTCCCCCAGGGAAGTTGCCAGAAGGGGGCAGCAGGAGGGGGTCAGACACAGCCACATGTCTACTGGGGGGTCTCTTCTCCTTTTGTCAGTGCTCCCACTGGTCCCAGAATTTGAGCTCCCAGAGCCACTGTGTTACATCTCGAGAGGCTGCGCTGAGTCCAGGGCTCATCCCCGTGCCCACGCGCACCCCCTACCAGAGCCTCAAACTCCCAGTGGAGCTATGAGTGTTTCCACGGGGCCAGCAGCACCTCCCTCCACTTCTCCATGTGGACAGTGACCACCGTAGTGTCACATCGCCTGTGAGAACTGGGGCAACCAGGAAGGGGCCACAGCAGCTTAACATCAGTGCTGTCAGTTGCCTCATGCACTGTTTTGTCCCAGTCCTCTGTAGATCCTGTCAAGTCTTCAGCCCTGGCCTCCTGTCATCTGAGCCGAGACTAGGTAAAGCCACAGGTTCACTCCTGGGAGCCTCCCCTATCCCTAGCTCAGGATGATGTGGCCTCTGCTGGCTTGAAGTTTGGGTCACTTACCCTGGAGGCCTTGGTCCAGCCATGTGTCTTACCTCTGAAGAGGGAGGCAGGAAAACCAGTGGGGGTGGGAGAAGCAAAGTAGAGGGGCAAAGATGAAGGCAGCAGGACTATAGCCACCACGGTGGCATGAACCAGTTCAGGAGGGAAAGGTTAGGGCCATCCAACCCCATCCATGCCCCATCCCTCCAGAAGGCATGTCGGTTCTGAGTCACTGCAAGAGGGGTTTGGCTCAGATCCCACACCATTTCTGCTTGAGGGGCCGACAGAGTTTGAGCAGATGCACCCACAAGGCAGGGGAGGGAGTTCCGGCCAGGATGGATGCTCTTTGCACATCGGCCATGTGTTCGGGGTAACTGGCAGCGCTGACACGGGCTCCTCCCTACCTGGGAGTCCGGAAGTTGTCGGACGGGTCGCTAGCAGAGCTTGGGGTGCGAACCTGGAGGCAGGAAAGGAAGGGCACGCCGCCGTCCCACAGCCGGCGACCCGCTCGGGCCGTCTCGAGGTCCGGGTGAACCCTTACGCCATTCCTGGGCCCCGCGGCTGCCCCAGGCCTCGCGAACGCGCCGCGGCGGTGGCGGCCGTTCCCTGACAGGCCTGGCCGGGCGCCCGAGTCGAGCGATCGCGGAGCGGGGTCGGGCCAGAGGCCGCCTCCCTTCCGGAGGCTCTCACCTGCCACAGCCACCACGCAGCTCAACTGCAGCGCCGGCCCGGCTGGCAGACGCCGGAGAGCTTGGCCCGTCAGGGCCCCGCCCCGTCGAGGCCCCTCCTTACCCCGCCCCGCCGAGGCCCCGCCCCGCGCGTCAGGATCCCGCCCTCCCTCGGCGTCCCGCTCGACTCCCGCGGTTCTCCGGGTTCCGACCGGATGTGACCTTTCTGGGAGCGACGCGCCGGCGCGGGAGCGCTGGGCTGGCAGCTTCCTGCAGCTGGTCGGTACCCGGCGCTGCCTGGACCAATCGCTTGGCAGCGCATCTGAGCGTGTTGTGATCGCTGGCCACGTTGCCGCTCAAGGGTGCCCAGCCCTGGAGCCCCAGGCCTGAGTTTGACAGACCTGGACGCCAGGCTCTGTGCGGAGTTCTCCTTTCGTTCAAGCATTAACCGAGCGCCTATTTCTTTTCTTTTTCTTAGATGGAGTCTCACTCTGTCGCCCAGGCTGGAGTGCAGTGGCGCCATCTCGGCTCACTGCAACCTCCGCCTCCCGGGTTCCAGGCAATTCTCCTGCCTCAGCCTCCCAAGTAGCTCGGATTACAGCCGCGCGCCACCACACCCTGCTAATTTTTGTATTTTTTGTAAAGACGGGGTTTCACCGTGTTGGCCAGGTTGGTCTCCAACTCCTGACCTCGTGGTCCGCCCGCCTCGGCCTCCCGAGCCACTGCACCTGGCGAGCGCTCCTTCGTCCTTCCCTCCCTTCGCGATTCTCCCGAGCCAGTGCACCTGGCGAGCGCTCCTTCCTTTCTCCTCCCTCCCTTCCTTTCTTCCCTCCTTCGCTATTCTCTTGCCTCAGCCTCCCGAGCAGCTGGAATTACAGGCATGCACTACCCTGCCTGGCTAATTTCTGTATTTTTAGTAGAGACGGGGTTTCACCATGTTGGTCAGCTAGTCTTGATCTCCTGACCTCAAACAAACCACCTGCCTTGGCCTCCCAAAGTGCTGGGATTACAGGCGTGAGCTACCGCGCCCAGCCAAATAACACAATTTTAATAAATTTATTTACATTTAAATTTGTTTTAAAAGTTTATTTATTTAGAGACAGGGTCTGGCTCTGTCTCTAAATAAATAAATAAACTTTTAAAAATGTTTATGAGACACCGGGCGAGGTGGCTCACGCCTGTAATCCAAGCACTTTGGAGGCCAAGGCGGGCGCATCACCTGAGGTCGGGAGTTCAAGACCAGCCTGACCAACATGGTGAAACCCCCTCTTTATTTAAAAAAAAAAAATGTTTATGAGGATGAAAATTTCATTTCAGGCTGGAGTGCAGTAGTAATCACTTCAGCCTTGAACCCCTGGGCTCAAGCGATCTTCCTGACTCAGCATCCCAAGTAGCTGGGACTACAGGAGCATGCCACCATGCCCAGCTTCAAAAGTTTATTTTTGTGTGTGTTTTACAAAGTTCAAGTTAGTATGTGCACGTGATATGAGCAAATATACACATGCTGAGAGTTCTTAAAAGGGTTTGATGTGTGGATAGTCGGGGATCAGTAAGGCAGAAGTGATTTGTGTGTTTGTACTTGTTCTGGAAAGGTTGTCTGTCCCTTTCAAATAGGGTTGAGTAGGCGGTATTTAGAGCTAGGACAGGTGAGAGGGCTGGATTGCAATTTGGAATACAGCAGTAAGAGTAGGGACCATCTGAGGATGGGTAAAATTGGCCGGAGGGAGAAGGGAGTCAGCTGGAAAAGCCAAAGAAGGAAAACCAAAAAGCTGTGTTCTTCTTGGAGGGAACGTGAATTTTCATATTCCACTCACCTGTGCTCTTGGGCCTGCCTGATGCTGTCAGTGAAATCACCTGGACCTAGCCACTTGGCAGCCACCAGTTGTTTTTGCCGGGGGTCAAGGAGAGCAGATGCAGTCAGAAGGCTGCTGTCTGTTACTGTCAGTCACTTCAGCCTTCCCTGAACAGCCCGAGTCGGCAGGTGGGATATCTGACATGAAGCATTTGGTGGCTTTGCTGGAAAAGGGAAAAGCTAAATTAAAAGTAAGAATGTTTGTAGTTGGTTTATGGAATCAGTAATTTACCCCAGGGTGTGGTAGCTCACGCCTGTTATCTCAGCACTTTGGGAGGCCGAGGAGGCGGATGGCTTGAGCTCAGGAGTTCAAGACCAGTCTGGGCAACATGGTGAAACCCTGCCTCTACAAAAAATACAAAAATTAGCCTGGCATGGTGGCTCGTGCTCCTGTACTCCCAGCTACTTGGGAGGCTGAGGTGGGAGGGTCGCTTGAGCCCGGGGAGATGGAGGCTACAGTGAGCCGAGATTGTGCCACTGCATTCCAACCTGGGCAACAAAGTGAGACCTTGTCTCAAAATAATAACAATAATAATAGTTTCCTCCAGAAGAGGAGGAGGAGGAAGAGGCGAGAATATCTAGTTCCCAAAGAGAAAACAGATGGAACAAATGATAGCAACAGCTGAAACACCATAAACATATATCAGATAGAGGCCTGCCAAGTATTATGTAATAAAGTCATAGTGGTGACGCTGAGAGGTGTGCCTAACTCTGCTCTTGAGTCAGGGACCTCCAGAAACAATTTTTTTGAGACAGAGTCTCACTCTTGCCCAGGCTAGAGTGCAGTGGCTCAATCTTGGCTCACTGCAACCTCCACCGCCCAGGTTCAAGCGATTCTCCTACCTCAGCCTCCGAAGTAGCTGGGATTACAGGTATGTACCACCACACCTGCCTAATTTTTGTATTTTTAGTAAGATGGGGTTTCACCATGTTGGCCAGGCAAGTCTCAAACTCCTGACCTCAGGTGATCTGCCCACCTCAGCCTCCCAAAGTGCTGGGATTACAGGCGTGAGCCACCGCGCCCGGCCCATCAACAGTATTTGATAAATAAGGAGGCCAGGTAAGGTGGCTCATGCCTGTAATCCCAGCATTTTGGGAGGCTAAGGAGGGAAGATTGCTTGAGCCTAAGAGTTTGAGACCAGCCTGGGCATCATGGGAAGACTCTATTCTACATTAACAGATTTTTAAAAAATGTAGAAAGACATGGAAGGCATATGCTAGTATGAGGTGCGCTGGGTATCCACAGGAAGTGTAATGACAGTGTCATTTTTGCCTGCCCAGCGTCAGGTTGCAGCACCTTCATTTTCTTTGGAAGAACCATCCCTCCTCCACTCTCAGTACACATGGTTTGCATGTGGGTGACCCCAACGCTGGGCCCTGGAGTGGGCACATAACCAGGTGTAAGCAGCCAGCCACTCTGACTGATGCAAACATAATGCCATAATCCAACCTGGACCAGTGAGAGTTAGTCCCCAGGGACCTGTACTGAACTATTGGGCATGTCATCCTAAGTCACAGAGAGGGAGACCAAAAGAAAATTATATTGATTTGGAATGGGTATTGCAATGGGAATGTGTGTGCCATAGCAAACTATGTGTATATTCAGGGAGGTAAAGGGAGACAAAGGGTTTCTGTTGTTTGTGTTTGTTTTTTAAGGCAGGGTCTCACTCTGTTGCCCAGGCTAGAGTGCAGTGGCGTGATACTGGCTCACTGCAGCCTCCAACCTCCCAGACTCAGGTGACCCTCCCACTTCAGCTCCTTCAAGTAGCTGGGACTACAGGCATGTGCCACCATGCCTGGCTAATTTTTTTGTATCTTTTGTAGGGATGGGGTTTAACCATGTTGCTGTACGCTGGTCCCGAACTCCTGGGCTCAAGCGATTCTCTTGCCTTGGCCTTCTAAAGTGCAGGGATTACAAGTGTGAGCCATTGCAGCAGGCTGACAAAGGTTTTTAAAGAAAACATCAGAATTTCATAATTGTTTTCAGGTAGTTATCCTTGGCTATGAGGATTAATAACAAAGGTGGCATCAGTCCAAGTTTGGACAGGCAGTTGCTGGGTAGATGTCTTCACAGAAATATATTCTGTGTGTAAGGTGATGACAGCCGTTGTACAGGGTTATAGTTTTTGCAGAGTCTTGTGATAGGTTTTGTTGTCAGGCATCGTGCATGAGAACCTTCTCTTCATGGCCTTCCCCAGCTCTGTTTTTCAGGTTTTTTTTTTGTTTGTTTTTAAGGTGGAGTCTCGCTATGTTACCCTGGCTGGAAGTGCAGTGCCTTTTCATGGAGTGATCCCACTACTGATCAGCATGTGAGTTTTGACTTGCTCTGTTTCTGAACTTGGCTGGTTCACCCTTCCTTAGGAAACCTGGTGGTCTCTTGCTCCCAGGAGGTTAGCATATCGATGCTGAGTTTAGTGAAGACACCAGATCAGAATAGCACACCACAGCCCAGAGATCCGGGGCCCAAGTGATCCTTCTGCCTCAGCCTCCCAAGTAGCTACAAGTACAGGTGTGTACTACCATGCCTGGCTAATAAAAAATTTTTTTGTGTAGAGAGACAGGGTTTTCCTATGTTGCCCAGGCTGGTCTCAAACTCCTAGGCTCAAGGGATCCTTCCACATCAGCCTCCCAAAGTGCTTGATTACAGGCATGAGCCACTTTGCCTGGCCTAGCATGGAAGTTTTAACCCGCCCCGTTTCCAGCCTGGGCTGGTTCATCTCTCCCTAGACAACCTAGTGGTCCTCCACTCCCAGGATACTGATGCTCAGCTTTCTGCGGACACCTGATCGGCATAGCACGCTACAGCCCAGAACTCCTGGGCTCAAGCAATTCTCCTGCTGCCACCTCCTGAGTAGCTAGGACTATAGGCGTGTGGTGGCACACCTGGCAGGGTGTTTTATTTGTTTTTGAGACAGAGTCTCACTCTGTCACCCAGGCTGGAGTGCAGTGGTGCGATCTTGGCTCACTGCAACCTCTGCCGCCTGGGTTCCAGCAATTCTGCCTCAGCCTGCTGAGTAGCTGGGATTACAGGCGTGCATCACCACGCCTGGCTAATTTTTGTATTTTTAGTAGAGACAGGGTTTCACCATGTTGGCCAGGCTGGTCTCGAACTCCTGACCTCGAGTGATCCACCCGCCTCAGCCTCCCAAAATGCTGGGATTACAGGCATGAGCCAAGGCACCAAGCTGTTTTTAATACAAGTGACTCCATTTTGCTTCTGGCAACTTTCATATTTCCCCTTTTGGATCGTGATCTTTCTCCAAAAGCAGTAGGTTTGGATTGTCCCTCAGTGCTGGATCTGTCCTGGGTTGTTGGTCTGGTTGCAGATAAGAGGGAGTGCTTGGCAACTAGGGGTCAGTGTCCAAGCCCTTTAGGCACATCTGAGTAACAATGGAAATTTGGAGAGAGCTGTTAGACCAAGTCTACCTGAAGCCCATCACTAAGTTCAGTTTTTTCTGTTCCGTGGTCTTTTGGCTATCTATCATCGGGCCAGCGTATTCTGTTAGGAGCTGTACTTCTGCAGAAGTTCAACAAGTAACAAGTACAAATCGGTAAAAGGAAAATAGAAATCAAATTAACATTAATAATAATATGATACTCCCAGTTTCATAATGGTTTTGAGCTGTGAACCTAGGCTTAAAGGCAATCGACTGAATAAATCAAATGACCATGGGGAATTAGGTGAGACCCATTATAACCTATGTGACTTTTTTTTTTTTTGAGATGAACTCTCACTCTGTCACCCAGGCTGGAGTGCAGTGGCGCAATCTCGGCTCACTGCAACCTCCACCTCCCGGGTTCAAGAGATTCTCCTGCCTCAGCCTCCTGAGTAGCTGGGACTGCAGGCATATGCCACCATGCCCTGCTAATATTTGTATTTTTAATAGAGACGGGGTTTCACCATGTTGGCCAGGCTGGTCTTGATCTCCTGACCTTGTGATCCACTCACCTTGGCCTCCCAAAGTGCTGGGATTACAGGTGTGAGCCACCGTGCCTGGTGCATGTGACCTGTTTTGTAATTTCATGTATATGGGGCCTCAAGTTCCCCAGGGGGGATTTATCCAGGTTCAGCATGGGTGTTTCCTGATTTAAGCAATAGACACTGAAAGATCTCTTAGTTCAGGTTCTGTGACATTACAGCAGAAGGTATTGATTGTGCGATTTCAATTACATCATTATCCTGTCAAGAAAAGGTAGACATAAGAAAGGAAAAATTAAGAGGGACAAGATTTTCTTTCTTATTTTTGGTTGGTTGAGAAAATTCAACCAGAAGAGAGGGACAAGATTTTCATTTTGATGGGTGAAGCTCTCAACTTCTTTTTTTTTGAGATGGAGTCTCGCTCTGTCACCCAGGCTGGAGTGCAGTGGCACGATTTCAGCTCACTGCCACCTCTGCCTCCTGGGTTCAAGCAATTCTGCCTCAGCCTCCTGAGTACCTGGGATTACAGGTGTGTGCCACCACCGCCAGCTAGTTTTAAAGAATATTTTTGGGCCGGGCGCAATGGCTCACGCCTGTAACCCCAGCACTTTGAGAGGCTGAGGCAGGCAGATCACCTGAGGTCGAGTTCGAGACCAGCCTGACCAACATGGAGAAACCCTGTCTCAACTAAAAATACAAAAATTAGCTGGGCGTGATCACGAATGCCTGTAATCCTAGCTACTCAAGAGGGTGAGGCAGGAGAATCGCTTGAACCTGGGAGGCAGAGGTTGCAGTGAGCCAAGATCGTGCCATTGCACTCCAGTCTGAGCAACAAGAGTGAAACTCCATCTCAAAAAAAAAAAAAGAAAAAACAGAAAAGAAAAGAAAAAAATATTTATGTATTTGGTAGAGACAGGGTTTCACCATGTTGGCCCGGCTGGTCTTGAAATCCTGACTTGAAGTGATCTGCCCGCTTCGGCCTCCTGAAGTGCTGGGATTATAGGCGTGAGCCGCTGCACCCGGCCAAAGCTTTCAACTTCTTGTTCCAGCTTGCAGTTGGATGCCACTGGCATCGGGTGGTTTGGAGAACTTTCTGTGCGACGCATATGTCAGACATGAGACTTGTCCTTTGATATTTATGCCAAGTGTTCTAGCTTCAGCTTCAAGGCCTTTAGCAACAGAACAGTGTTTTTCTTTTTTTTCTTTTTTTTTGGTAGTTTTTTTTTCTTAGTTGGAGAGTTTAGCCAAATATTAGAGGAAATTAGGAGGATTTGGAGTCTAGTCCAGTCTTCATGTAGATAAGAATGCAAAGGGCTGCAATCTAATCACAGGCATATTTTAGTGTTTTTCCTTTAGAAACAGAGCTTTTTCTCTCTTAAGTCGTCCTGATTTTTACTAAAGACAATCAGAGTAAGACAAATTTGTTGGTAAAATAAGTTTCCTTTGATCAAATTTTGCCTGCAAGGATAGTGATTTGACCACATAGTAATCTCAGATTTTTTTTTTTGAGACAGAGTCTCATTCTGTTGTCCAGGCTGGAGTGCAGTGGCATGATCTCAGCTCACTGCAACCCCCACCTCCCAGGCTGCAGCAATTCTGGTGCTCCAGCCTTCCAAGTAGCTGGGATTACAAGCATGAGCCACTGTGTCCCGCCAGATTGTTTTCTTTTTTTTTTTTTTTGAGACAGGATCTCCCTCTGTCACCCAGGCTGAAGTGCAGTGGTGCCGTCATGGCTCACTGCAGCCTCAGCCTCCTGGGCTCAAGCGCCCTCTCCTACCTGAGCTCCCTGAGTAGGTGGGACTACAGGTGCGCACCACCACACTGGCTATTTTTTTTTCTGTAGAGACGGGGGTCTCCCTATGTTGCCCAGGCTAGTTTCGAACTCCTGGGCTCAAGTTATTGCCTGCCCCAGCCTCCTAAAGTGCTGAGATTAAAGGCATGAGCCACTGCGCCCACCTAATTACTATATTTTTGATAAAATAATTAAGGCCCCTAATTTTTCGCTTTAATTAATTAGAACTCTTTCATATATTTTGGTAGAAAATATGACACAAAATGTGAAAACATCCTGACAACCTATTACATGGAAGCAGATTGCCTAGCTTTCCGTTTGAAGTTTTTGTCATGAGACGGTGCGACATAGTCATACAGTCTCGCCGGTTTATGAAAGGACAGTTGGGTCCGGTTTCTGACTCAACGAGACCCGTTTGTGTGGTTAAGCATTATTTGACCCGGTAGGTCATCTTATGAAGGCCGAAGAGCAAAAGCAGTATCTACAGCAGTTTGATTTGAAATACCTCTTTTAATCCTTTTTTCCGTGTCAGGGTTTAGAGGTTAAATATTCAAATGTTCACATTTCAGTTAGGACTGGCTGGATTATATGAGAAAAGCAATTTCCAGCAGTCTTGAATTTCAGCAAGCAATGAATCTTTTACTTAGCCAATCCGGTTTGCTTGACTAGTCAGCACAGGTGGAGGAGCACTTTTCAAAAAGGTATTTATAGTTGTTGTTTTTTCCACAGCTTTTTCTGGATTGTACATGACAGATAAAGCAAATATGTAGATATTTTTGAGACAGAGTCTCACTCTGTTGCCCAGGCTGGAGTGCAGTGGCATGATCTCAGCTCACTGAAACCTCCACCTCCCAGGTTCAAGCAGTCCTCCTGCCTCAGCCCCCCTAGTAGCTGGGATTACAGGTACGTGCCACCATGCCCAGCTGATTTTTGTATTTTTAGTAGAGATAGGGTTCTGCCATGTTGGCCAGGCTGGTCTTGAACTCCTGACCTCAGGTGATCCACCTGCCTCAGCCTCCCAAAGTGCTGGGATTACAGGCGTGAGCCACTTCTCCCAGCCACAAAGCGAAATTGTTATGCTGGACAGAGAAACCTTATGTGATTGCTGTGTGCTCAGGATTTTGACCTGTTTGATCTGAGAACCTTTCACAAACATTTATCTGGTTCTTTCCTTTCTAGACTGTCAGTCTTTTAATTAACTGTTCCGTCACCCTAAGCAATTGTCAGCCAGGCAAACCTCCATATACAGTTCTGAAAGGAATGACTCCTAAGTGTACAAGGCTAGGTTGTTGGTTGCCATGGAGCTGTTATAATTTGAAAACACCCCTTTTTTTCTTTTTCTTGGCTGAAATGCCCTAAAAAACTTACAAACAGCTTTTGAAATTACTAACAGTAGATTATCTTTTTTTTTTTTGAGACAGGGTCTCACTCCATCACCCAGGCTCAAGCGATCCTCCCACCTCAGCCTCTTAAATAGCTGGGACCACAGGCATGTGCCTCCATGCCAGCTACCTTTTTGTATTTTTTTGTAGAGTTGGGGTCTCATCAGGTTGCCCAGGCTGAGACTATCTTAATACAAGTAAAAAAGCTGGCTGGGCACAGTGGCCCATGCCTGTTAATTCTAGCACTTTGGGAGGCCAAGATGTGTGGATCATGTGAGCTCAGGAGATCGAGACCAGCCTTAACAACATGATGAAACCCCATCTCTACAAAAATTAGCCAGGCATGGTGGCGAGTGCCTGTGGTCCCAACTCCTTGGGAGGCTGAGGTGGGAGGATTGCTTGAGCCCAGGAGGCTGAGGCTGCAGTGAGCTGAGATTGCACCACTGCATTCCAGCTTGGGTGACAGAGTGAGACCCTGTCTCAAAACAAAGAAGAAAATCCGACAGATTCAGAGTCAGCAGAAAGGAGGAAGAAAAGAAAAGCAGATAAAGAAGTTAGGAGCCTCTACATACCAGTGTTTTGGTTTTATTTTATTTTTTTGAAACAGGGTTGGCCGGGTGTGGTGGCTCACGCCTGTAATCCCAGCACTTTGGGAGGCTGAGGTGGGCGGATCACCTGAGATCGGGAGTTCAAGACCAGCCTGATCAACATGGAGAAACCCTGTCTCTACTAAAAATACAAAATTAGCCAGGCGTGGTGATGCATGCCTGTAATCCTAGCTACTCGGGAGGCTGAGGCAGAAGAAGGGCTTGAACGTGGGAGGTGGAGGTTGCGGTGAGCCAAGATCGGGCCATTATACTCCAGCCTGGGCAACAAGAGTGAAACTCTGTCTCAAGAGAAAAAAGAAACATGGTCTCGCTCTGTTTCCCAGGCTGGTCTTGAACTCCTGGGCTCAAACAATCTTCCTGTCTCGGTCTCCAAAAGTGCTGGGATTACAGGCATGAGCCACCGTGCCCAGCCCCAATTCCTTTTAAAAGTGATTTTGTTTCAGGTCCCACTTGTTTTTTTTTCAGACAGCCTTAACCTCCTGGGCTCAAGCCAGCATCCCAGCTCAGCCTCCCTAGTAGCTGGGACTACAGGTGTGCACCACCACAACTGGCTAATTAAACTTGTTTTTTGTAGAGACAGAGTCTTGCTGTGTTGCCCAGGCTGGCGCCAAACTCTTGAGCTCAAGTGATCCTCCTGCCTCGGCCTCCCACGTGTGAGCCACCGCACCCAGCTGTAGGTCCTACATCTGACTCTAGTTACATCATCCTGAATAACAGAGAGGCTCTCTGAAAGAAAGTGATATTAATTCCAGAATGCATTGCAGTGGGAATGTGTGTGCCATGGTAAACTGTGTGCATATACAGGGAGGTAAAGGAAGCCAAAGGTTTTTCAAGGAAAAGTGAGGAGGATCACCTAATTGTTTTGAGATAATTATCCTTGGCTACAAGGATCGATAACAAAGGTGACCTCAACCTGAGGTTGGACAGGGTTAGGGTTGAGTTGCTCAGCCGGGCGCGGTGGCTCACACCTGTAATTCCAGCACTTTGGGAGGCCGAGGCAGGTGGATTACCTGAGGTCAGGAGTTCAAGACCAGCCCAGCCAACATGGTAAAACCCTGTCTCTACTAAAAACACAGAAATTGGCCAGGTGTGGTGGCACATGCCTGTGATCCCAGCTACTCGGGACGCTGAGGCAGGAGAATCCCTTGAACCTGGGAGGTGGAGGTTGCAGTGAGCCGAGATTGTGCCACTGCACTCCAGCCTGAGTGACAGACCAAGACTCTGTCTCAGGGAAAAAAAAAAAAGTTGGCTGGGCACAGTAGCTGATGCCTTTAATCCTAGCACTTTGGGAGGCTAAGGCGGGTGGATCACTTGAGGTCAGGAGTTCAAGACCAGCCAGGCCAACATGGTGAAGCCCCATCTCTACTAAAAATACAAAAATTAGCCTAGTGTGGTGGTGCATGCCTGTAACCCCAGCTACTTCGGAGGCTGAGGCGGGAGAATTGCTTGAACCTGGGAGGCGGAGGTTGCAGTGAGCTGAGATCACACCACTGCACTGCAGCCTGGGCGACAAGAGTGAAACTCTGTCTCAAAAAGAAGAAAAAAAAGTTGCTGGGCAGATGTCTTTGCAGTATTTTTTCTTTTCTGTGTGAGACTGTGGTTTCTGCAGTTTTTGTTACCAGGATTTGAGCACAAGAAGCCTCCCTTTACAGCCTTCCCCAGCTCTGGTTTTGTTTTTTTAACACAAGTGACTGACTCCATTTTGATTCTGACAACTGTCACAGCAAGGAAGGTGGCAGCTCTTTTCTGCTGGGATATTCAAACTGGGACTTCTGTTACTGCCTCCTTACCTGGGAAGATGGCGTGTGTTGGAAAATTAAGCCAATACAGAACGAAGGCAAAGCCAAGAGGTGGAGAGAGCCCAAGTCCCTTGGCCTTTGGGGTCCATTACGGGAACAATGTGTTCCACCATCCGCCCTTTTTTTTTTGCTTATGCCAGTTTGAGTTTGAAGTCTGGCATTGTGAGTGGGAATGTCCTCACTCCTAAAGGGTAGGCCCAGGGCGTGATACTCTGGCAAAACAGGACCGTGGGATATATCAAGCGTCCTCCTTTTTGGGAAGTCAGTCAGGCTGTGCTCTGCGCCATCAGCTTCCTAGCGTGTGTTGGGCCCCTTGGGGGATAAAGCTGGCCTGCTGCTTCCATCTCTGTGACACTGGTGACCCCAGTGAGGGTGCAGCCCCATGAAGTAGGGGCTGTCACTGTGACTCACTCCGGTGTTCCTGGATCAGTTCTAGGCACTTGGGGAATGTTTAGTGAACAAATGAGCTGAATGAACAAATGGAGAAAAGCTGGGCAATCACAGCAGCTGGGTTGGAGAGGCACGGGGGAGCTCCGGCCCCTCCCAGCCTGGCAGTATGGACGCTCGGTGAACTTCCATGTCGTTTAGGGGCAGCTGCTAACTTTGTGGAATGGCTTGTAGTCTTGCTGCACCAAAACTTCTCCCATGCCCACTAGGGACCTTTACCTTTTTGTACGGTAGGGACAATGGCCACACTTACTGGCTAGGGTTGTGGTGAGGTGTTACCTACAGTCTAACAGGTGTTGATGCAAGAAGGAAGTTGAGATTTGTGTCAACATATAGGGCCATGTGGGTGCAGATGAGACGGCACTGGTCACATGTTGACCACTGGAGGCAGAGGGATGACCACATTGGAGTTGGTGACAGTCATCTGTCGGTATCCGATAGGTGTTCCAGGGTGCCCTACAGCTGCCAAATTCCAGGGATGCTCAAGTCCCTGATATAAAATGGCACAGTATTTCCGTATAACTTATGCGAATCCTCCTGTATACTTTAAATTCATTTTTAATTATGGATACATTATAGTTGTACATATTCCTGTTTTTTTTTTTTTGAGACAGTCTCGCTCTGTTGCCCAGACTGGAGTGCAGTGGTGCGATTTTGGCTCATTGCAACCTCTGCCTCTGTCCCCGGGCCCGGCTAATTTTTGTAATTTTAGTAGAGACAGGGTTTCACCATACTGGTCAGGCTGGTCTCAAACTCATGACCTCAGGCGATCCACCTGCCTCAGCCTCCCAAAGTGCTGAGATTACAGGTGTGATGAGTCCCTGCGCCCGGCCCTTTTTTTTTTTTTTTTGAGACAGAATCTGGCTCTGTCGCCCAGGCTGGAGTGGAGTGGCGCAGTCTTGGCTCAGTGCAACCTCCACCTCCTGGGTTCAAGTAATTCTCTGACTCAGCCTCCCAAGTAGCTGGGATTACAGGCGCCCACCACCATACCTGGCTAATTTTTCTGTATTTTTAGTAGAGATGGGGTTTCACCATCTTGGCCAGGCTGGTCTTGAACTCCTGACATGGTGGTTTACCTGCCTCGACCTCCCAAAGTGCTGGGATTCCAGACATGAGTCACCAAGACTGGTCCCATAGAATCGAAACCATCTCTACATTATTTATCATGCTTAATACAATATAAATGCTATGCAAATAGCTATTATACACTATATTGGATTTTTTTTTTTTTTGATAGGGTCTCACTCTTTTGCCCAGGCTGAAGTGCAGTGGTGTGATCTTGGCTCATTACATCCTTGACCTCCTGGGCTCAAGTGATCTTCCTATCTCAGCCTCCCAAGTAGCTGGGACTACAGGTGTATGTCACCGTGACTGGCTAATTTTATTTTTTTGTAGAGATGGGGGTCTCCCTCACTATTTTGCCCAGGCTGGTCTTGAATGCTTGGGCTCAAGCAATCTGCCCACCTTGGCCTCCCAAGGTGCTGGGTTATAGGGCGTGAGCCACTGTGCTAGCCTACAGTGCGTTGTTTACTTGTATTATTTTTTATTCTTGTGTTATTTTTTTCCAAATATTTCCAATCTGTGGTTGGTTGAATCTGTGGACATGGAATCCCCATGGATACAAAGGGCCAGCTGTATGCTAGTCTTCTAGAGATGTTTGTAATTTTTTTTAACAAGTCTAAAAAGTGCTGGGTGCGGTGGCTCACGCCTGTAATCCAAGCACTTTGGAGGCCAAGGCAGGCGGATCACATGAGGTCGGGAGTTCAAGACCAGCCTGACCAACATGGTAAAACCCCATCTTTAAAAAAAAAAAAAAAGTCTAAAAAGTGAAGTATGTATGATCCTGCAGTGGTGGGTCCATCATGACACATTTTTGTCCAAACCCATCGAATGTCCAACGGCACCGATGCCGCTTCATTGATAGCAACAGATGGGAAGCTGGGGGCTGCCACGGGGGATGCAGGAACTGGGACCTTTTCACTCAGTTTTGCTGTAAACCTAAAGTGGCTCTGAGAAAGTCTGGGAGCCGCGGTGGCTCAGGCCAGTTGTCCTGGCGCTTGAGGAGGTGAGGGTATGCCCAACCTGGGCAACATAAGAAACTCTCATTCATTAAAAATAAAAAAGAAGTCTACAAAAAAAAGGAATACATGTAGAAAGTTCCTGGTGCAGAGGCAGGACTGGGTGTTGGCTGTGTGACCTTTTCAGTCCTGGCATCACCATCATTCCTCCCTGGTGAGACTCTCCTCCAGGGCACCCCTGTGCCTCCAACTCCACACGTGCCTGCTCCAGAAGCACTGTTGTCTTCTGAGACCCTGTCTGTATTCTGCACTCGCCCTGGGGTTGGCAGCACTGAACCCCGAGTCCAAGGCTCTGAAGTC
This sequence comes from Ateles fusciceps, assembly GCA_036589455.1. Lineage (NCBI taxonomy): Eukaryota > Metazoa > Chordata > Mammalia > Primates > Atelidae > Ateles > Ateles fusciceps. The sequence goes on along the minus strand of JAZHEH010002527.1, from coordinate 97,647 downwards.
CATAGCCCCTAATGTGGCCCCTCAGGGACACCACAATGCCTCCCATCTAGGAACTGCCTTCTGTCCTTTTGCTGAACCCAGACTGCTTCTGGACCTCTGGATTTGATATTCCAGAAAAATTGCTTCCAGTTTATTTGCTGGCTCTCGCTCAGCGAAGGGAGGTATTACCTGTAACTGCAAGAGATGCGAAAAGCCCAGGTGGCTCGACCCCTTGCAACCCCGACTTCAAAGGCAGCCTTAGTCTGTGGAGACATGTGCTCTTGGAGGAGGCAGGTGATGGTGGGGGGGGATGGGCTGCTGTTCATCTCTGTCCCTGTCCCTACAGGCCTGCGCTGGGTTAGAGGGAGTTGCTGAGTTTCCTGCAGCCCCTGAATATATATCATCTCTCCCAGACAAAGCCATGGTGGCACCCGCTCGGGCAGCTCTGCTCACTGCTTAAGTCACATCTCAGTCACTGCGGGGCCTGCTGGTGGCAGTGGGAGCAGGTTGGTTCAGACTCTGGAATCTGTCCTCCTGCACCCCGAGGACACCGCTACCCCTGACTCCGCACTGACAACAGTGTCTGAAGGCACTTCTTCCGTTGGGCCATCACTTTATTAAGGGGTCATCTAGAAGGTGGGCCCCTACAAACCACAGGACTGTGATTGGGACTTCGCCACCCGGGCCGGCCTGCTCCAGGGGCCCTTCCTGCTGAGAGCAGGCAGGAGGCAGTCAGGCTCATGAAGCAGCCACCAGATTTGGCTCACTGGAAGGAATCACATTGGAAACACGTTTAGCCTGCAGTGCAGAGTGGATCTGGAAGGGAGAGCTTCTGGAAGATGCCCCAACCTGCCGGGGACTGCTTCCAGACTTGCACAGTGAGGGGCGAGCACCCAGGGCCCTTTCAGCACTCAGGATGGGCATGGAGATGGCATGAGGAATGGAGGACAGGGCTGAATGGGCTGACTGGTAGGAGCAGCATTAGGAAAAGGAGGCAGGTACCCTGGGCTCCCGTGACAAAGTGCAGTCCCCCACAGCCCCCACCACCTTGAGACCACGTTCTGGTCACTGGCTCGGATCCCTGATGTGTTGGGGCCAGGGAGCACTCCTGCCCGGGCATGGGGTGTGGGCCTTGGCTTCTGCTCGCCCGGCAGCGCGTGCACCTCCCCTCGGCCTGGCCTCCCTCGGCCTGGTCCTGGCGCCGGCCGTGCTAGCGGGCCGAGCTCCTCCGTGGGATGCAGCCTTCCATCTCCAGCGCCTCGGGCCACCCTTCATACTTGTTGGTGTGCTTGCTGTTCTTCACGTGCTGCGGGCAGGAGAGCAGGAGTCACCACCTTGGCCCTCAGGGACAGGGGGGTGGGAGTGGACCGGGGCCCGGGCTTTCAGTCACCTGTGCTGTGTTGGCCAACGGTGCACTCTCAGGGCACTTGCGCCACCCCCCCCCCCACCATCCATCCCAGAGAAACATGGTGACAGCTGTGCTGGCCTACCCTCACAGCTGGACCAGGAACGGTCCCCTGCTGGGGCATGAGCAGCAGGGGCACCTCGTGGCATGCAGGCAGAAGGGGCGATGGGCTGCCCTGTGCTGGTGGCGGTGAGGCCAGGCACCTGCCGTACCTGCTCGAGGGGCTCTTGTTCTGCACACCTTTGGCCCCCACAAACACCCCAGCTGTCCCGGAAGGCCAGCTCCTTGGCGTTCCTGCTGCCCAGCTCGCTGAAGAGCTTTCTGGTCTCTTCATTCATCCTGCAGCATGGGAGGAAGAGGTGTCAGCTGTCCCTGCAGAGGGCAAGGCTGAGGCTGGCTTCCCTAAACACTTACTTGGTGGCTGGGTCATCGTAGGATGCCACAAACACCAGGGTGCCTTCGTGCAGTGGCCGAATAAACTTCAACAGATCGTTGACATCTGAGGGGGTAGATGCCACGGACAGGGGTCATCAGGGACCACTGAGCACCCTCCCCACCAGCCCGTTCTCCAAACGAGGAAACAGAAGTAGGGACTGGGCCTGGGACATGCCCCACCAAGGGACAGACTGGTGTGAAGCCCACGTGTCCTCATGACCTCCTGCAGCCTCTAGACCAAGCTGGTGATGTCCCTGTCCTTTCTGAACTCAACGAGGTGACTGAGAAGCCCCAAGTACAGATAGAGGAGTGTCTCGGGGGAAGGTGCCCGCGCCATTTTGCTGCAGTGACTCACCTCCTGCCCACATGTCAAAGGCCCGGGCCTCGATGAGCTCGCCGCTGACCCCCTGTGTCGGGAGGGAGGGACCCTGCTGGGTGAGCCAGGCCAGCCCCAGGGCACGGAAGGCAGGTGGTAACGGGGGGACAGCCCTTCTGGATGCTTTCAAACAGCCCCCCAATATTCATCCATTCGTTCAGGCTGCTGCATCGCACCGCAAGCCGTGGTGCCTCTGTCTGGCATTTGAGGCCCTCCGGGGACTCTCCGTAAGCACCCGCCAACCTCCCAGAACCTTCTAGTTCCTTATTGCCATCGTGCTTTTGTTCATTGGGTCACTCCTCTGCGGAGCCTTCGGCTTGCACAGATTCCTTCCCAGGGAGATCCTGAAGGGCGGGGAGGGGAGGGCAAACACCCAGAGGCCTCCTGGGGAGGGAGCAGGGAAGGAGGGCAGCGGGCCACGCGCCATGCTCAGCCGGGGCCTCACCATTCACCAGGGCGATGTTCAGCCCACGGCCCACGTTGTCCTCTGACGCTGCTCATCAGCCTAGTTGGGGGGTGGGGGGGGGGAGGGATCCTGTGTGGGCACATTTGCTCCACTCTCCCTTGCAGACCCGGCCCCAGACCCCCCACTCCCTCCCCAACCCCCCTTCACCCCAGGGAGCTTACATCTTGTCCTCAAGGCAGATCTTGGGCCCAATGACGTTGGCAGCTCCGCTGACCATGCGGAAGGCCAGGTGCTCCTCAGGACACGGCTGGCGCAGGCCACACTTGTACTTCCTGGCCCGTGGCTCTGGGCAGGGATAGCAGGTGTTACCCATGGGCCTGGCCCTGAGGTCACCTGAGATCTGAAGGGGAGGTCAGGACCAAAACACATGGTGGAACAAGTGACCGCAGAGCCGGCAACAAGTAGGGGGATGTGGTTCAGGCCAAGGCTGGGGACACTCCCATAAACTCTGTGCCACTGGTGAGGCCACAGGGACCCAAGTCAGAAGGACTTTCTGTTACTGGTGGGAGAAAAGAAAGGATGCTGAGGGCTGGCCTGGGTCACTGCACAGCCAGGAACAAAGCATGGGTGTAGCAAGTCAGGCTGGGGGCCCGGCTGCAGGGACGAGGCGCACAGGCTGACCAGAGCAGAGGCAGTGCAGCAGGTGAGGACAGCGGGAGTGCAGCCTGTCTCCCCGAGTTTGATGGGGGGTTGGTTAGGAGGACTGGAACAGGATGGCTTCTATTACGGGTTGAATTCTGTCCCCTCAAGATATGTTGAAGTTCTAACCTCCAGTACCTCAGAGTGTGATGTTTGGAAATAGGGCTTTCGCAGAGAAATGAATTGAGATGGGGTCATACTGGAGTACGTTGGGTCCTTAATGCAACATGACTGATGTCTTTCTAAGAACAGAAGTGACAAAGACACATAGAGGGAAGACAGCCATGGGACAATGGAGGAGGAGTCAGGAGTGACACAGCCAGAGGCCGGGCCTGGGGCCACTGGAAGCTGGGCGGTCAGGAAGGACCCTCCTGTAGGACTTTCAGAGTGAGCATTGCCCTGCTGACACCTTGATTTCAGGCTTCTGGCTTCCAGAATGGGGAAAGAATGCATTTCTGTTGTTTGGCCACCCAGTTGAAATGACAGTTCCAAGAAACACTTAAAAATGTGGAAATGGCTTTGGAACTGGGTAGTCAATAGAGGCTTGTCTCAGTCCATTTGCTGCTGCTGTAACAGAATACCACAGACAGGGTAATTTCTAAAGACAACAGATTCATCTGGCTCCTGGTTCTGGAGGCTGGGAAGTCCAAAAGCATGGCACTGGCATCTGGTGAGGGTCATCCCATGGTGGAAGGTGGAAGGTCGAAGGTGGAAGGAAGCGTGTGAGACACAGGGAAAAGGGGGCTGAACGTCACAGTAACTAACCCATCCATAATAATGGCATTCATCCATTCACGAGGGCAGAGCTCTCCTGACCTAACTACCTGAAAAAGGGTCACCTCCCCGATACCAATACACTGACAATTAAATTGCAACACGAGTTTTGGAGGGGACATTGAAACCACATCAAGGCTGTAGGAGCTCAAGGTTGCGTTAGCAAAGGTCTGGACTGCCTTTCAGAGACTGTGGTAGGAGTATGGATATTCACGGTGATTCTGGTGAGAGGAGGGGAAAGCAACAGAGACAGCCTCTGTGATGTTAAAGAATGCTAGTGTCATGAACAGAACGCTGCTAGAAACACGATGTTGAAGCATCACTTCAGGCCAGGTGATCAAGACCAGCCTGGGCCACAGAGTGAGAGCCCGTCTCTACAAAAAAGACAAAACAAAGTAGCCAGGTGGGGCGGTGCACGCCTGTCATCCCAGCTACTCAGGAGGCTGAGGGAGGAGAATCACCAGAACCTGGAAGATCCTGTCTCAAGAATTCGATAAATAAATAATAAAAAATAAAACATTATGTGTAATAAATTTGTCTTTTAGTATTAGAAAAAAAAAAAGTAAACATTAGTTGGGTGTGGTGGCACATGCCTAGTCCCAGCTACTCGGGAGGCTGAGGTGAGAGGATTGCTTCAGCCCAGGAGTTTGAGGTGGTTACAGTGCACTGGGAGGATAGCACTGCACTCCAGACTGGGCCACAAAGCAAGATCCCTGTCTCCACAAAAAGAAAAAAAGGCCGGGCGTGGTGGCTCATGCCTGTAATCCCAGCACTTTGGGAGGCCAAGGCGGGCGGATCACCTGAGGTCAGGAGTTTGAGGCCAGCCTGACCAACACGGAGAAGCCTCGTCTCTACTAAAAATACAAAATTAGCTGGGCATGGTGGCGCATGCCTGTGATCCCAGCTACTTGGGAGGCTGAGGCAGGAGAATCGCTTGAACCTGGGAGGTGGAGGTTGCAGTGAGCCGAGATCGCGCCATTGTACTCCAGCTTGGGCAAGAAGAGTGAAACTCCATCTCAAAAAAAATGGTGCTTTTGGTTAAGCCTCAGAGGAAAATGAAGAACATGATATTGGGCACCAGAGGAAAGCTGATCCTTGTTATAAAGGAAGTTGGTTCGGGCGTGGTGGCTGGCGCCTGTCATCCCAGCACTTTGGGAGGCCGAGGCGGGAGGATGACTTGAGGTCAGGAGTTTGAGACCAGCTGGACCAACATGGTGAAACCCTATCTCTACTAAAATACAAAAATTAGTTGGGTGTGGTGGCGGGGGTGCCTGTAATCCTAGCTACTCAGGAGGCTGAGGTGGGAGAATCACCAGAACCTGGGAGGCGGAGGTTGCAGAGAGCCAAGATCACTCCACTACACTCCAGCCTGGGTGACAGAGCGAGACTCCATGTCAAAAAAAAAAAAGAGAGAACTTGTTTGAATTGTGCTCTAGTGTTTTGTGGAAAGGAGCGTGTGTAAGCGCGAGTACTGAATTCGGGTATTCAGCTGAGGAGATGTCTGACAGCGTTCACAGCATAGCCTGTGAAATGTAAGACACGGGGGGAGAAACCGCTAAGCACAAAAAGCCAGAAAGTGAAGATGTGGAAAATTCTCGGCTTAGTCGTAGTATAGCATCTGCAAAAGTGTCCCCTGGAGAGAACAGCAAGCGTGTGGCTGGCCAAGCGTTTGCTCGAGCTGAGGTATGTGACCTGTGCGTCCACTCACCCCTTCCAGCAGAAGCCTGCGACGAAGATGGGGTTGTCTAGGAAAGGTCTATGGGAACAGTCTGATTTTACAGCTTGGACCCCTATGACTTGCACAAGAGACCAACAGGGCTCTTGAGATCTCACACCCACAGAAACACTGCCGACCTGGACTGAAAGGGATGGAGATGAAGGGAAGGAAGGGTGATTCTGAGGGAGGAACCATGGATGCAGAGGCCAGAGAATGCACGAGGGTGCGGCTGTCTCCCGTTTCACAGCACGGGGTCATTCCAGCAGGCCCAGAGGAAAGAATCGCAGGCCACAGAGGATTCCCCCTCAGGCCTTCAAACCAAATGAATTTTGCCCTGCTGGGCTTGGGACTTGATTGGGACTGGTGACCTCTTTTGGAGTGGAGTATCTATCCTAGGCCTGCCCACTGTTGTATTCTGGTGGGAGGTAACCTGTTTTATAGGTTTACAGTGGCAAGCAGACCCCGTGGACCGTGAGGGCTGGTTTGGGGAGGAATAGATGGAAACCCTAGAGGACCGGGGCAGGCAGGGTTGTCACAAAGGGGAGGAGCAGGAAGGTGACAGGGGCCTTACCTGCAGTCACCGAGCTCCCTGGGCCTGTGGATACAGAGTGGTTTGAATTAGTGTGGAGCCTCCCAGGGCCTGCAGCAGGACAGTGTGGCCCTCGTTACACCATGAAGTGTAGATGGAGGGGCAGTCAGGCTCAGGGGCTGGGGGCTAAGCAGGCTGACCTTGGCATGCTTCCTGCTCAAGTCTAAGTCATGTTCAGATGCAAAACTCGCTGCTCCAGGAACAGGGTGAAATGGAATTATAAAAAGGACTTAAGATGACCTGGCCGGGCGTAGTGGCTCATGCCTGTAATCCCAGCACTTTGGGAGGCTGAGGTGGGTGGATTGCTTGAGCCCAGGACTTTGAGGCCAATCTGGGCAACATGGTGAAACCCCAACTCTACAAAAAAAAAAAAAAAAAATTAGCCAGGTTTGGTAGTGTGCACCTGTAGTCCCAGCTACTCAGGAGGCTGAGGCTCTAGAATTGCTTCAACCAGGGAGGTGGAGGTTGCAGTGAGCCGAGATCGCACCACTGCACTCCAGCCTGGGCGACACAGTGAGACTCTGTCTCAAAGAAACAAAAAAGTACTTAGGTGCCCTATCACCAGCCAACAAGTTGTAGAATCCCCTCCCCATCTCAGAGCCTGCAGGGAGCAACCAGGGCGTCACTCCCCATGTTCAGAGGAAGCTCCCTGCCCCTTGCTCTGGCCCTACTGAGTCCAGCTGGGCACAGAATTCTAGTGACCAGGTATTGGCTTTCCTAGATGAAGCAATCAGGTGGTGGGGGAGGCTGTGCCTCACGCCAGGAGACAGACTGGGGACAAGCTAGAGGTAGCCTGCCAGGGAAGAGACAGAGAACCCGTCGACCCCCCAGCCCCCGAGCCTCAACCACAAGCCCAGGTGGCCACTTTGGTGGCCTTCAGAGAAGGATAAGGCGGGGGTCCCACACTCACTGCTGAAGAGTTGCTGGATTCGAGGAAAGCCACTGCCAGGCCCACCCAGGAGGATGCTGACCACGATCCATGTGAGACCCACAGTGACGACCAGGGCCACAATGCGGAGAGGGCCTGGAGGCAGGACAGACACAGGGCAGGCTCGCCTCAGACACGGTGAACTCCAGAATGACCCCACAGCCTTGCATGACTGGGTCTCCCCTGCTACTTGGAAAGAAGTGGCTGCAGGACAGGAAGGTGGAGACCTGTCCGTCTTCTACCAGGCCTGAGAGGAGAGAAGAGCTCCCTGACAGGGAGGAGGAAAACTGAGTTCAAATCCAAAGGCTGCTGGGTTTGGTTCTCCTTGGCATGTCTGGGAGGGGGCCTTCCAGATCTCTCTGCTCAAGAAGGGGCTCCAGCCTTCTTCAAGGAACACCCTCAACTTCCTGCCTCTGAAACCACCAATATCTTTGGGCACCCACCTGCCCCTGCTTTCCTCCTGTTCTAAGAGACGAGGGTCCCTACTCCCTTTTAAAAGCAGTTCCTTACCTGCTGGGACCTGGACTGCAAGCTCCCCGGCCTTCTCTCATTTCTTGTACTAGTGATCACTCTCTCTAGCTCAGTCTTTCTCCTGTATTTCAACATCCCCAATATTTAGGAAGCAAATAAAACACTCTTCTTCAAAATCACACCCTCCATCCTCTCTCCCTAACCTTCCTCTTCCCTGTCAACCCCCGCCCCACAGTCATCTGTACTCACTCCATCATCTCACCTCCTACTCCCTCCCACCCTCCTCCAGCCTGGCCTGGCCGCTGATGATCTTTGTGGTGTCACCACCGCTGGTCACCTGTAGTAGGTTGCCCATGTCCCCTGATGGCTTCACTTCTCTGCTGGCTTCCAGGACAGCACGCTCTGTGGACACTCCTGATTCTCCTCAGATTGTCTTCCTCTACCCTTCCCTTAAAAGTTGGACTTCTCAGGCTCCGTCCCAGGCTGCCTCTGGTCCCTACCTGTAGTGTCTTTTTACTTTTTATTTTTGAGACGGAGTCTCACTCTTGTCCCCAGGCTGGAGTGCAATGGTGCCATCTCAGCTCACTGCAACCTCTGCCTCCTGGGTTCAAGCGATTCTCCTACCTCAGTCTCCCAAGTAGCTGGGATTACAGGTGCATGCCATCATGCCTGGCTAATTTTTGTATTTTTAGTAGAGATGGGGTTTCATCATGTTGGCCAGGCTGGTCTTTAACTCCTGATCTCAGGTGATCCACCCGCCTCGGCCTCCCAAAGTGTTGGGATTACAGATGTGAACCACCGCGCATGGCTGTCTCTTTCTTATTTTTTTGAGACAGTCTCACTCTGTTGCCCAGGCTAGAGTGTGCAGTGGCACGATCTCGGCTCACTGCAACCTCAGCCTCCCGGGCAGCTGGGATTACAGGTGCCTGCCACCACGCCTGGCTAAGTTTTTCTATTATTTAGTAGAGATGGGGATTCACCACGTTGGCCAGGCTGGTCTCGAACTCCTCACTTCAAGTGATCCACCCGCCTTGGACTCCCAAAGTGCTGGGATTACAGGCATGAGCTACTGTGCCTGGCTTGTAGTGGCTTTTTAGATGATGTCATCTACTGCCAGCTCTTTAATTAACCACCATGTGTCAATGACTTCGTATTTTGTAGTTCTAGCCCTGACCTCTCTTGAAACCACTGCGTGCCAGCTGGTTCCTCACTGGCCAGCTCTACTTGGATATGTCCATAAAGCTGCCACCTTAGCAAGTCTGAAGTGCAATTCCTGAGTTCTACTCTCTACCCCACCCCAATTTATCCCTCGCCAAGGATCTTCATCTCCAGTTGTCCAGGTGACAGCATGGGTGTCATGGGTTTACATAGAAGCCCACAGCCACTTTTGTCACTTCCCTTCTAAGACCAGGCCTCTCCACCTGGACTCCCAACGTCTTCTCTCTCACCACTCATTTTCCAAAAAGCAGCTGGTCTGCCATCTGCGTTGGGGAGTTACTGACTGTACTAATCCTCATGTCACAGCTTGAGGAGCTAATGTCCTCAGAGGTGAAAGGATTTAGTTAAGGTCAAGGAATGAGTGTTTGTGCAGAGTCCTCCATTTCCAAAACCAAACCCAATGGTCCACCCGGGCCTCTCTAGACACAGATGTCGGGACGGTGGGCCTCCAACCAGGTGCCCTTTTCAACTCTGTCCCGTTCGCTGTGGAAGCCACCCACCTGCCAACCTCATGTCCACTTCTCCCGCTGGGTTGGGACCGCCGGCAGGTGCACTGTTTGGGGGGAAAGCGGAAGAACAGATTTGGGTGGGGGGTCAGGGGCAAGCCTGTGCGGGACCCCTGCTGGGGGGCGGGCGCGATCGCTGCTACGATCCGTTCGTCTAGCCGCCCGGCCAGGCAGGGCTCCTCGGGAACGCGGGGGGGGAAACCCTGCCTGGCCGGAAGGGGCTTCAGGAACCCGTTGGCACACGATCTTGCCCACAGGAGCCGCCGGGGCTGGGACGTGGAAGTGGTTCTCCTGGGCTCGGGCCGTTCCTCCGGGCCTGGGGGCTGGCGATGCGGGCCGGGCCGGAGACTTCTCTGGCCGTGGGGGAGACGTGAGCTCGGTCAGGGAGGTTCCCTGTCAGGCCTGCCGACTCGCTCCGCCCGGGAAAACGAGGCCAAGGCGCTGCGCAGGCCGCCCAGGCAGGCCCGGCGATGGCGGCCAAGGGCGGGGCCACAGCCCGTCGGCCCCGCCCGCCCCGTCTCCGCGCAGGCCCTGTCTCCAGGCCCATCTCTACAGCTCCGGCCAGCCGCCGGATGGGAGGGGGCCTGAACCTGTCCCGCCCCTGGATCCTTCGCCGGCCCCACCTCCGCAGTGCGTTCAGGCTGAGCCCGCCCGCCGCCGAGTGGGAGGGGCCCGCGTCGGTACCGCCCCGGAAGTCTCCCCTCGGACTCTCGGTTGGGAGAGAGCACTGCGTACCTAGGATTGGAGGGCTGGGGCTGCGCTTGCGACCTGAGATCAGATTTCTGAGGCGTGGGAAGACGCAGTTGGATCTGGGGCAGAATTAGAACGTGTTCCAAAGTTGATCCATGCACCTTGTAAAGGCAAGGGAAGTACAGAGGCGCAGACAGGGAAGACCGCAGGATCCTGGGTGAGCCTCTGGCTGCCTGTCTTTAGAGTCTGTTTCTGTCCAGAAGCGCGTTCCTGCTGTCTCTCGTATCAGTTTTATAATGGGATGGGGCGTCTGAAAACGCTGTTTCGACATCCTTTAAAACTTTTGCCTGCTCCGCTTGCCTGATCTGTCATCCGTTCCGTTCGAGCTGTGTTGTCTACGCCACACCCCACCCTAAAAACGTTCGGGGGTCATTGGGAGGGGTGAGTCTAGCGCTATAACCCGAGGCTTTCACAGCAAACCACAATTTGTTTCAGGCCTCTCAGGTTCAGATTTCAAGTCACGTGACTTTCACGTCCGACACAACTCTTATTTTCACTTGAAAACAAATGAAATAAAAACACAACTCTTATTTTCACTTGAAAACAAATGTGATGTCGTGAATTCCCTAACAATAGGAAAAAAGAAGGCTCTGGAAAGAGCGGTGCTTGGCTTTCCCTGCGGCTCCAAGCGGTGCCTGGCACCCAGCATTTATGAAAGGTTGTTTTAATGAGTCTCCCTGACTGTCCAGAGATAACTGTCCCTTATCTGGGGACACCACGTGGGTGATGGACCAGAGGCCTGGGATTCAGTTCCAGGTCTTCCGTGCCTCCCCGGGGCAGCCTTGCAAAAATCCCTTATTTTCTCTGGAATGGTTTTGATTCCTGTGGGGTCTGGCCAGCACAGTAGGTAGAGCTCGTGGTTTTCCCCTCACCATACAGGCCGAAGTCCTGGAGGACACTCACTGTCATCTGTTCTTCCAGGTCAGTCCTCATAGATCAGGGTAGCTTCAGCAGTTCTCAAATAGCAGATATCGCAAAATGGGGGTGGGCAATCCTGAGCAGACATCTCTGCACTTTCTGTTAGAAGGACACCCTGGGTATTTTTGAAGCCTTGTTCTGAAGAAGGAAAAATCCGAAGTATACACACACTTAAAGCTGGGGAGGGACACCTGCTGGGAGAATGCATAAAAGACAGAAACAAAAACGGAGGGCTGAAGCTGAGGGTAACACCCCCATGGGCTCCGAGGAAGGAGAACTGTCCAGACCCCAGGCACAATTAGCGCCTGAAGAATATCTTAATTTATAGTGTTATTACTCAGCTGTTTCTTTATATAAGCCTTTATATATAATCATATATTAGTTTATAGACTTAGTGCCTGAAGTGTAACTTACTGCTTACATATATCTAGCTTATATAATCATACTTAATACTTACATCTAGTATACTTAGTTCTATGTCATCTTTCTGTGTAATCATATAGGTATTGTAGTCGGCGCTGTACTGACACATTTAGTGCTGATGTATAGAATCCTTCTATATAACCATATAGTAGTTTGTAGCAGGAGGAATGCCTAGAGCAGTCACAGAACAGAAGCAGTACATGGGAAAACAGCCAGACCAGGACAACAACCAAAAACCCAGGCGGTGGAGTCCCCTGCCTGAAAGTGCATACGCTGTATGGCAGGCTTGGAGCAAGAGCCTCTCCTCCTAGAGAAAGGAGTTGTAGTACCTTGCATCCAGTTCCTGTGGAAAGTAGGCTTCAGGCCTGAGATCCTGGAAGTAACCGAGGGAGAAGAACCCCTCTGGTGTGACCAGTCACGGCGGCTGTCCACCCTGTCAGTCTTTTCTCGCTTTTGTGCTAGCTCAAATCATCCTCCCATAAATATCTTAAGAGAAGAGCACACGTCTGTCGGCTCCCACTGCATTGGCTTACAGTATCCTTCCATTAGAAATCCTCTGAAGTCTCCAGCCCCAGATAAGAAGTGTTGCACACGACACCTGTTGCACACAGCCCACCTCCTTGCCTCGGTGACCTAGTGGGGGTGGACCCATTTCTGTACACGGCTCTCTACTACTGCCCACGGCAAGGCCCCCTACTGCGCACGGCCCACCTCTCTGCCCAGGTAACATAATAGGATGGCCCCCTCACTTGTGACTCACGTGATTATGTATGCCTTATTACTAAGCCTATAGAGGATGACCTCACTTACGACCCTGCCCCCTGCTTGTACCTAATAAATACAGATGCTCTTGGGCATTTGGGGCCTGGCTCATCTCCGCTCACAGGTGGCATGGCCCCCGAGTCCAGATGCTCTTCACCAGTTTTTCAGTGTCCTGTCTCTTTACTTCTCAGATCCTGCACCCCAGCACAGCATAAAGGACACCCCACGACCCTATGGGGCCCAACAGCCCTACAGAAGCCTCTGCCAGAGACCGAGCTCTCTGCAAGGAGAGCACCTTTCAGTGCCGTGGCCAAGGGGATGGCAAGCCTCCTGAGGGCCGGGGAAGAGCAGGAAACTGAGGGCAAGTTACAGACACACCATGGGATAACCTCTATACAGAAAGGAACGCTCCCAAATACTACTATATATTTACAGATGTACTTTTGTATTGGGGTAAGACATATATAACATCACATTTGTCATCCAAATCATTTTAAGTATATGATCCTGTGGCATCAGTTACATTCACAATGTTGTGCAACCATCACTACTATCTTTTCTGTGTGTGTGTGCATGTGTGTGTATTACTTTTATGGGCACATGTATATGTCCAGAGAAACATAGAGTCTTCTTAAAATTCTATCTATCTATCTATCTATCCATCTATTTTTTTGAGACAGTCTCGCTCTGTTGCCCAGGCTGGAGTGCAGTGGCGTGATCTCGGCTCACTGCAACCCCTCCCTCCTGGGTTTAAGTGATTCTCCTCCCTTGACCTCCCGTGTAGCTGGAACTGCAGGGGCCTATTTTTTTTGTATTTTTAGTAGAGATGGGGTTTCACTATGTTGGCTAGGCTGGTCTCGAACTCCTGACCTCCGGTGATCCACCCGCCTTGGCCTCCCAAAGTGCTAGGATTACAGGCGTGAGCCACCATGCCCAGCAATCAATACATATTTCATTTCCACCAATACAGAAGCATCAGTTAACAGTGACTGCTTGATACTTTTCAGCAGTGACTTGAGAAGGGCTCTGAATGAGCCACCTACATGGAACACAGAATTTAAGATGTGCAAATACAGAGACCAGAACGCTTGTTGTGGGAATGGAAGATGGCTGTGGATAGAGAGGAGTGCAGTCAGCAGTGGCAGGGAGTTCATGCTCAACAACTGGCAATAAGCGAGGCAGCTACAGGCTGCTCAACTGGGGACTGCTGGGCAGCGCTTCCGAGGTTCAGTTCTTGGTCTGTATCGTCTAGAAAGGGCAGCTAAGGTGGGCACAGTGGAATCACACCTGTAATCCTGGCACTTTGCAAGGCTGAGGCAGGAGGATTGCTTCAAGCCAGGAACTTGAGACTGGCCTGGGCAACAAAGTGAGACCCTGTCTATAAAAAAGAAAAATACAAATAAATAAAGGCAGCTAGACTCCACAGCAGAAACCTGACCTGACACATAGCCATCCCTGAACTGCCATGTCTCATTTTTTTTTCTTTTTTGAAGAGAGGGTCTCACTCTGTTGCCCAGACTGGAGTGCAATGGCGCGATCTCAGCTCACTGCAACCTCTGCCTCTCAGGCTCAAGCGATTCTCCTGCCTCAGCCTCCTGAGTAGCTGGGGATTACAGGTGCACGCCACTACTGCCTGGCTAATTTCTGTATTTTTAGTAGAGACGAGGTTTCACCATGTTGGCCAGGCTAGTCTTGAACTCCTGGCCTCAAATAATCCACGCACCTTTGCTTCCCAAAGTGCTGGGATTACAGGCGTGAGTCACTGCACCTGGCCATTAACTGCCATGTCTCATTGGCTTCTAGTGTCTTTTTTTTTTTTTTTTTTTTTTTTTTTTTGAGACGGTCTTGATCTGTTGCCTAGGCTGGAGTGCAATGGTGCAATCTTGGTTCACTGCAACCTCAGCCTCCTGGGTTCAAGCAATTCTCTTGCCTCAGCCTCCCGAGTAGCTGAGATTACAGGTATGTGCCACCACCCCCAGCTAATTTTTTTTGTATTTTTGGTAGAGATGGGGCTTCTCCATAGTTGGTCAGGCTGGTCTCGAACTCCTGACCTCACGTGATCTGCCTGCCTTGGCCTCCCAAAGTGCTGGGATCATAGGCGTGAGCCACTGCCTGCCTGGCTCCTAGTGTCTTAATCCACACGAGCTAAAGTTGTTTAAGGTACAGCTAAAAGACCACCCAGGCTGGGCTTGGTGGCTCAGGCCTGTAATCCCATCACTTTGGAAGGCCCAGGTGGGAGAATCACTTGAGTCCAGAGACCTCATCTCTATCAAAAATACAAACATTGGCAGCATGTGGTGCACACCTGTGGTCCCAGATACTTGGGAGGCTGAGGTGGGAAGATCACTTGAGCCCAGGAGGTCAAGGCTGCAGTGAGCTGTGATCACACACTGCACTGCAGCCTGGAAAGCAGAGCAAGACCCTGTCTCAAAAAAATAAAATACGGGCTGGGTGCAGTGGCTCAAGCCTGTAATCCCAGTACTTTGGGAGGCTGAGGCGGGCAGATTATAAAATCAGGAGTTTAAGACTAGCCTGACCAACATGGTGAAACCCCATCTCAACTAAAAATACAAAAATTAGCTGGGCGTGGTGGCGGGTACCTGTAATCCCAGCTAGTCGGGGGGCTGAGGCAGGAGAATCGCTTGGACCCAGGAGGCAGAGGCTGCAGTGAGCCAAGATTGTGCCACTGCACTCCAGCCTGGGGAACAAGAGCAAGACTCCATCTTAAAAACAAAAAAATAGGCCGGGCGCGGTGGCTCATGCACGTACTCCCAGCACTGGGAGGCTGAGGCAGGTGGATCACAGGTCAGGAGTTTGAGACCAGCCTGACCAACATGGTGAAACCCCATCTCTACTAAAAATACAAAACTTAGCTGGGCGTGGTGGCGCGCATCTATAGTCCCAGCTGCTTGTGAGGCTGAGGCAGGGGAATTACTTGAACCTGGGAGGCGGAGGTTGCAGTGAGCCGAGGTCGCGCCACTGCACTCCAGCCTGGTGCCTGGCAACAGAGCAAGACTCTGTCTCAAAAAATAATAATAATAATAATAAAGAAAAAAAAGAAAAATTATCCAAACCCAGCAAGCTTTTCTTGGAAGATTCCCTCAGTGGGGTGTATCTGGCAAGAAAATTCCTTCAAGTATGCTGATAAATTTGGCTCTTTGAATGATAGTGCCTCGGGCTAGAAATCCAGCATTAGGCAAACTGCCATACCAAATTCTCAGGGCTTATTTCCTTGTGCCCAGCTAGACCACCCAAAGGCATGAATCATAGCAAAGGTTAACAAAAGCACAGCTGCACTAGGAAGACTAACTCGAACAAAGTTCCCTTTCTGATGTCCTCCAAGACATGGGTTCCATTTATATGCACCTTGTTCTTTCCTCAGACCTGGAACTTCAGCCTGGAGTTGATCAGAAACATGGCTTCCTTGTCCTCAAGTCATTCTTGGGCTCCAGAGAGAAGGTGCTGGACCTTTGAACCAACAAGCAGGTTGCTGGTACCTCTGCCCTGAGAATACCCCAGTGGTACTTGCGGCTCCAGTGTTTACCCCAAGATAACTTTGCCATGAAATATGTCTTTTTTATTATTTTTGCATCGCTCTAGTGCAGTGATTTTGGAAACAAAAGACATCATTCTATTTAGAGCATTCTGTTTTTAGTAGTGGCATTTCCATTTACAAAAAATAGTAATTCTCAATCACTGAAAATGTCAAATCCTAGAAAATGTAGCATTCCTATGCATGACGTTAACATTGTTAGCCAAAGATCCACCTGAGGAACCAGATTTTTCCAAAATAGATGATTTTGATGTTAGTTCTGTTCACAAATAACTCCAAGTACAGTTTTTATATATGTTATTTTCACATTGAAAAGCAGTCAGATTTGCTTCAGCCTCAAAGAGCGTGGTTATGTAAAAATCAATGAGCACTGGCAGCGAGCAGGAAAGTGGTTAATTGGGAAGGCTTTTCTTTTTCTTTTCTGTTTTTTTGAGTCTTGGCTCACTGCAACCTCCGCCTCCTGGGTTCGAAGCCATTCTTCCGCCTCAGTCTCCTGAGTAGCTGGGATTACAGGTGCGCGCCACCATGCCCAGCAATTTTTGTATTTTTAGTAGAGACGGGGTTTCACCATGTTGGGCAGGCTGGTCTTGAATTCCTGACTTCAAGTGATCCGCCCGCCTCGGGCAGCCTCCTAAAGTGCTGGGATTATAGGCATGAACCAACGTGCCCCGCCAAAAGATAGATCTCGTCTCATTCTCCTGCCAGAATGCTCCCTGAGGCTGAACATCTGAAAAAAGAACCAAAATCAGAAAGACCCCAGACATTTGCTGTGTACAGTGCTACTCAGAATTGTTTGAAGAAAGTTTTCAATTTCCTTCTTAATTTCTTCGTTGACTCACTGGTCATTCAGAAGCATATTGTTTAAGCAAATATTTCCCATAAAGGTCAGGTAGTAAATATCCTCAGCTCTGTAGGCCACAGAAGTCTCTGTCGTTACCACAGTCAGCCCTTCATATCTGCAGGTTTCACATCCTCGGATTCAATCAACCTCAGATAGAAAATATTTGAAAAAAAAAATCCAATAAAAAATAACAGTGCTGGCTGGGTGCAGTGGCTCATGCTTGTAATCTCAGCACTTTGGAAGACCAATGACGGCAGATCACTTGAGGTCAGGAGTTCAAGACCAGCTCGGCCAACACGGTGAAACGCTGTCTCTACTAAAAATACAAAAATTAGCCGGGTGTGGTAGTGCATATCTGTAATTCCAGTTTTTTAGGTGGCTGAGGCACGAGAATCGCTTGAACCTGGGAGGTGGAGGTTGCAGTGAGCACTGCACTCCAGCCTGCGTGACAGAGCTGGATTGTGTCTCAAAAAAAAAAAAAAAAAAAAAAAAGCAATACAGTGAAACAGCTATTTACATAGTATTTACATTGTATTAGGTACTATATGTTACCTAGAGATGATAAAATGATTTCAAGTATATGAGAGGGCCGGGTGTGGTGGCTGTCATCTGTAATCCTGCACTTTGGGAGGCTGAGGCAGGAGGACTGCTTCAGCTCAGGAGTTCAAGACCAGTCTCGGCAACATGGCAAGATCCCATCTCTATAAAACTAAATAAATAAATAAAAATTTTTAAGTATACAGGAGGGGCCAGGTGCGGTGGCTCATGCCTGTAATCCCAGCACTTTGGGAGGCTGAGGCGGGTGGATCACGAGGTCAGGAGTTAAAAACCAGCCTGGCCAACATAGTGAAACCCTGTCTCTACTAAAAATACAAAAAATCAGCTGGGCATAGTGGGCTATGCCTGTAATCCCAGCTACTCGGGAGGCTGAGGGGGGGAGAATCGCTTGAACCTGGGAGATGGGAGATTGCCGTGAGCCGAGACGGTTGCAGTGAGCCGAGACCGTGGCACTGCACTCCAGCCTGGGTGACAGAGCGAGACTCCGACTCAAAAATAAAAAAGTATATGGGAGGATGTGCGTAGGTTATATGCTGTGCCATTTCATATCAGAGACTTGAGCATCTGTGGATTTTCGTACCCCTGGGGGTCCTGGAACCAAACCCATGGATACCAAGGGAAGACTCCACTCGACTCTGCCACTGCAGACAATATGTAAGCAAATGGGTGTGGCTGGGTTCCATAAAACTGTGTTTACTAACAGCCAATGTCTACTTAGAAGAGCTGCATTTTGACCTCCTTAGCTCGTTATCCTGTCTTGCATTTCAGATTGTTCCATCTAGCCCTGGGTTTCTTCTGCTTGAGGCACACACTTTTTGGTGAGAAAATGCTGGTGGCAAATTCTTGCTTTTATTTGCACTTCACCATCATACTTGAAATATATATATATATATAGTTTTTTTTTTTCTTTTTTTGAGTCTCACTCTGTCGCCCAGGCTGGAGTGCAGTAGTGTGATCTCGGCTCACTGCAACCTCCGCCTCCCAGGTTCAAGCAATTCCTCTGCCTCAGCCTCCCGAGTAGCTGGTATTACGGGCGCCCACCATCAGGCCCGGCTAATTTTTTTGTATTTTTAGTAAAGACGGGATTTCACCATGTTGGCCAGATTGGTCTCGAACTCCTGACCTCAGGCAATCTGTGTGCCTCAGCTTCCCAAAGTGCTGGGATTACAGGCATGAGCCACTGTGCCCGGCCAGAAAATATTTTTATTAGGAACAGAATTGTAGATTGGCAGTTATTTCCCTTCAGTGCACTGAAAATATCTTTTCAGTGTTTCTTGACTTCCACTGCTGCTGTTGGGAAGTTGGTTATCAATCCACCTCTCCACTTTTTGGAGACAATCTGGCCACTTTCTCTGTTCTTGGTTTTCTGTCGTTCTCACTATTATATTTCTAGGCATTGGTTTCTTTTAATTTATTCTGCTTGGGATCAGTTATCCTCTGGAATCAGTGAGTTGGTGTCTTTTGTTAAGTCTGGAAGATTCCCCAACCAGTATATCTTTTTTTTTTTTTTTGAGACGGAGTCTTGCTCTGTTGCCCAGCCTAGAGTGCAGTGGCGTGATCTCAGCTCACTACAACCTCTGCCTCCCAGGTTCAAGTGATTCTCCTATCTCAGCCTCCTGAGTAGCTGGGATTACAGATGCGCACCACCACACCCAGCTAATTTTTGTATTTTTAGTAGAGACGGGGTTTCACCATGTTGGCCAGGCTGGTCTCGAACTCCTGACCTCAGGTAATCCTCCCACCTCGGCCTCCCAATGTGCTGGGATTATAGGCGTGAGCCACCGCGCACAGCCAGCCACCATTATATTTTCAAGTTTTGCTTCTGTCTCACCTGTCCCTACCGTACAACCTGGGTTGTATTCTGAATACATTCCTTTGAGCCAGTTTTTGGTTCCCGCATTCTCTCTCTGAGGTTTCGTAATTTGCCACTAAACCAGTCCATCTACTTTTAAACTTACAAGCTCATATTTTACATTTTTTTTTTGAGACAGGTTCTCATTGTGTCGCTCAGGCTGGAGTGTAGCGGCTCGATCTTGGCTCACTGCAACCTCTGCCTCCTGGGCTCAAGCTATCCTCCCATCTCAGCCTCCTGAGGAGATGGGACTACAGGTGCTCGCCACCACACCTGGCTAATTTTTCTTTTTGTAGGGATGGGGTCTTACCCTGATGCCCAGGCTGGCCTCAAACTCCTGGGCTCAAGCAATCCGTCTACTTGATCCCTCCCAAAGTGCTGAGATTACAGGCATGAGCCAGCACATCCAGCCTGGATGCTGGTACTTTTAATTTTCAGATATTTTATTGGGTTTGTTTTACCAGACAGAATAAGTTGGCGACATCACTTTGTCCAGTTTCCTGTTCTTTGCAGCTGTCCCATCATGACTTATTATTGCGTTAGATCTGGTAAGTACGGCTGTTTTATGACGAAGACTGCACGGATCTGTCGCTATTGCTTGTTGTTTCTCTTGCAATGTTGCTTACTGGCGCACCCAGGTTATCTCTGATGCTGTGCTCACCCTGATGCCTTAAAAAGGAGTTGGAGGAGGAAGGACTCTATCCTGAGAGGGTTTGTACTGGGTTCTGCCGGCCTGGCAGAACCATCTGCGTTGGGGAACTGCCCCATCCAGGACCCCCTTACACCAAGTGAAAGGCTTAAGGTTCCATGGTCAACCCTGGGGGAATTTGAACCCCGGCTCATCGGCAATTCTGGGTTCACTTTCAGTACAATGGGGCAGCAAGTTGGGGGCCTCAGATTTGATTTCTGTTACGAGGGAGCAATGGGGTGTTAAAAAAAAAGAAAAAAAAGATTTGATTTCTGTCGCTTTTTGTGGTTTGTTTTTTTGAGGAGTTTTGCTCTTGTTGCCCAGGCTGGAGTGCAATGGCACGATTTCAACTCACGGCAACCTCCATCTCCCGGGTTCAAGCGATTCTCCTGCCTCAGCCTCCCAAGTAGCTGGGATTACAGGCATGTGCCACCACGCTCATTTAATTTTTGTTATTTTTAGTAGAGACAGGGTTTCTCCATGTTGGTCAGGCTAGTCTCAAATTCCTGACCTCAGGTGATCCGCCCACTTCAGCCTCCCAAAGTGCTGGGATTACCAGTGTGAGCCACCGCACCCAGTCTGCTCCCTTCGCTTTATAAAGCTGTCAAGAAAAAGTTTGGGTGGGCAAAGTTTGCAGGGAAAAGGCAACTTGGGGTTTATTTTATATCATGGGGTCTTAGTTTTCGCTGAAAAATTGGCCTTGCAATTACATATATTTGAGACAGGATCTTGCCGTGTGGCCCAGGCTGGAGTGCAGTGGTGCCTCCCGGGCTCAAGTGATCTCCCCACCTCAGTTTCCTGAATAGCTGGGACTACAGGCGTGCGCCAACATGCCCAGGTGATTTTTGTATTATTGTAGAGACAGGGTTTTGCCATGTTGCCCTGCTGGTCTCCAACTCCTGGGCTCTAGCAACCTGCAACTTCGGCCTCTCAAAGTGCTGGGATGACAGGCATGAGCCACTGTGCCCAGCCGTAGATTCTCACTGTCCTTACAGAAAGCCAGAGTTCAGTCTGCTTCTTGTTCCCCCAAAGCTTCCTTGAAGTGTTCTAGCAGGGACAAGCAGTGAAGCTCTCGGAGGTAAGAGACCTTCTCAGGGACCCCAGCTTTGCCCTGTGTGTCTGGATGTGCCCTGGGCTAGTCTGGTCGTGCCTCAGAGCTGAGTTTCTCAGCTTCTCCTGCAGTACAGGAAGGACAATACCTTCCGGGTGCTTCTCATGGGGAAAGGGCAGTGGTGAGCCTAGAAAATAAGAAAGATAGGCCTGGCACGGTGGCTCACGCCTGTAATCTCAGCACTTTGGGAGGCCGAGGTGGGCGGATCACCTGAGGTTAGGAGTTCAAGACCAGCCTGGCCAACATGGTGAAATCCTGTCTTAAAAAAAAAAAAAAAAAGAAAATAAGCAAGATCGAAGAAGTCCTGCCCCATCTGTGCCTCTCCTTCTTCTTGTTTTCTGCTCCTCAATGCAGACAATGCAACAGCCACCACTGCCCGGGTCAGCCTGAAGACCCCTTCAGGTGGGAGGTGAAGCTCTGAGTGCACTGTGAGTGTCAGGAGTCCGGCAGGAGGGCCCTTTCCAGCTCCTGCCCACTCCCACATGGGGTGAACCCTTGAGAGATGAGACACTGATCCAGGGCCTCTGAAGATCCACCAGAGTGCACCTAAGAGTAAACTGTGGCTGGGCATGGTGGCTCCTGCCTGTAATGCCAGCACTTTGGGAAGCTGAGGCAGGTGGATCAGGAGGTCAAGAGATTGAGAGCAGCCTGGCCAACACGGTGAAACCCTGTCTCTACTAAAAATACAAATATTAGCTGGGCCTGGTGGCAGGTGCCTGTAATCCCAGCTACCTGGGAGGCTGACGCAGGAGAATCGCTTGAACCCGGGAGGCGGAGGTTGAGTGAGCTGAGATTGCACCACTGCACTCCAGCCTGGGAAACGGAATAAGACTCTGTCGCAAAAAAAAAAAAAAAAAAAAAAAGAAAAAGCAAATTGATTCTTTGGCATTGCAGGCAGAGAGAGAAGGGTAGAAAACAGGGCTACAGTCTGAACTAGTTGACAGGGGTCAGGAAGGCCATGTGAGTCACCCTGTGGAATGGCCCAGGCTGGATCTGGGCTCACGGGTTTCTTGTTCAGGGTACAGCTTGTGTTATTTTCTCGGGCTTATGTCCCTGTCTCAGTGTAGGCATCCACAACTGAGGTGACAGTGGAACACCCTGGCCTGATCTCTCTCTCTCCCCGTGGACCCAGCACTGCACTGTCAGATGCCAGCTCGAGTGCCTGTTTACTGTCCTCACCTGGGACCTCCTGCCTCCACCCAAGGAGGCGCTAGAGTCGAAGGGACGGTTGCCCGATGAGTTCAGGTGCCAGTGGATGGCCCTCATCGGGGACCTCTGGCTTCTACCCTAGTAGAAACAACTAGATCTCAGCTGACCACACTTGGACTCAAAGGCTTAAATCCACCATGCAGGCAGCCAGAGCTGAGGCGACAGGTTAAAAAAAACAAAAGACAAAAAATGTTACTGGATGGCAAGTCTTGAGTGTTAAAAAAAAAAAAGAGCTGAGGTGACAGTTCAATGTCCTTACCTGGATCCAAATGCCCCTCCTATAAGATAGGCATTCAGAACTGAGGGAACAGTCGACTCTCCTCACCTGGCCCTTCATGACTCTGCCTTTTTTTTTTTTTTTTTTTTGTGAGACGGAGTCTTGCTGTGTCGCCCAGGCTGGCGTGCAATGGCGCCATCTCGGCTCTCACTGCAACCTCTGCCTCCCAGGTTCAAGCAATTCTGCCTCAGCCTCTGGACATGTGCCACCACACCCAGCTAATTTTTGTATTTTTAGTAGGGACGGGGTTTCACCCTGTTGTACAGGATGGTCTCGATCTCTCGAGCTTGTGATCCGCCTGCCTTGGCCTCCCAAAGTGCTGGGATTACAGGTGTGAGCCACCACGCCTGGCTAGTTTTGTTTTTTGAGACAGGGTTTGTTGGTCAGGGTGGAGCGCAAGCCCTGCCTTCTGGTTGTGGGCAGGGTGGGATAAGTGCAGACGTGTTCAGGGACCTGCCCTGCCAGGTTCCTCCCAACTCAGGTCCATTGAAGCCTCGTGGTGGCTGCCCTGCAGCTAGCTAGCGCTGCGGGGTTGGAGAGGAGCTGTGTGTGTGACATTCATGAGACCCAGAGGAAGTGAGTGTGTGGAGCTGGCAGAGACCCTGGCATTGACTTACGCTCAGTCACTCGTTTTCGTTTGAGACAGTTTTGCTCGTTGCCCAGGCTGGACTGCAATGCCGCCATCTCGGCTCACTGCACCCTCCGCCTCCCAGGTTCAAGCGATTCTCCTGCCTCAGCCTCCCGAGTAGCTGGGAGCAGAGGCGCCTGCCACCACGCCCAGCTAACTTTTGTATCTTTTTTTTTGTAGAGACGGGATTTTGTCATGTTGGCCAGGCTGGTCTCAAACTCCTGACATCAAGTGATCTGCCCACCCTGGCCTCCCAAAGTGCTGAGATTATAGGCGTGAGCCACCACGCCCGACCTCACTTTGGTGTTGCGCCCTGTCCTGGAGTCTACCCTGCTAGCCTTGCCACACCCTGTCAGCCCCCAGCCCAACCCGGCTCTCAGCCTTGCCATGGCCCCTTCTGGAGGCCACAGGCACCAGGACAGAGGACCAAAACCACTGCCCCTGTGGCTGAAGCGTGGTCTCCAATCCTATGAGCACAGAGCCTGTAAGAGCCTGTGACCTGTCCCCCCATTCAGCTCCTTCCTTCCCCATCTAGGGTCCAGGTGAACTGGGTAACTTCCTTCCTCCACAAAGCCAGAGGAGCCACTCCCCCGTGCAGAGGACAGGCAGGGCAGGAACTGACCAGGATGCAGCGTGGAACACTCCTCCCCAGCGTTTCCTGGTCATTTTGTTCCCTGCTCACCTCAAGTGCAGGAACCATAGTGTCTGGTCTCGCCACCTCCCTGGCAGGACAAATGCTACATGGAAACCCCCAGGGGCTGGTGTCTGTGTGGGGGCAGGGTAGGGGCTCAACAGGAGCTCCCAAATGCATCTCCTGATGTGACCTTATTTGGAAATAGGGGGTCTGCAGATGTCATAACTTGAGGTAGGAGGATCTTGCTGGATTGGTGTCCTTATGAGGACGTAGAGGAGGAGCCACACCATGGGTAGACCACAGAGTAGAGTGAGGCGACCACCAGCCCAGGACGCCTGGACCAAGGACCCGGAGGGCAGGACGGACGCTCCCTTTGGGCCTCTGGCGGGAGCACGTGATCTTGCACTCTGGCCTCCACAACTGGGAGAAAGAATCGGCCTCTGCTGAGCTGCCCAGTGTGTGGCACTGGGTCACTCCTGCCCTTCTGTCTGGAAGGGGTGGCTGGGCCATGGCTGTGCATCGTGTCCTTGCACCTTAAGCTGGTCTCACAATGACAACATGCGTGCAGCAGAGGGAGACTCAGGAGGTGGCTGACACCAGGCACGGTCACGGCTGGACATGGGGTCAGAACCAGAGTTGAGCCTAAGGTGGGAAGGCCACAGAGGAAGCACCTCGGTGACTTCGGGAGTGGGAAGCAAATGACAAGGGGACAGGAGGGGCTGTTTGCAGATTTAATGGCGGGGGCTTGAGGTCAGGAGGGTCCCAGCTGCTGCTTCTGCTTTTCTTGTAGCAGGGAGGTCGCCTACAGGTGGTACGGGGCGGCCACGGAGTGCAGAGTTGGTGGGACGGGGGACGTCCAGGGGGCTTGAGACGTTGCTGGTGATGAGGAATGTCAAGCGGCACTGAGGCCGGTGGGCAAGGCTGAGCCAGGCTCTCTCGCGTGGGCGCTTGCCAGACCCCACTCAGGAGTGAGCCCCAGTGGCCAAGAGGGCCCTCCTCCTTCCTTCCTTCCTTCCTTCCGTAGGGCTGGAGTGAGGGGAGGAGGCCGGCTCAGGCATGGTCTGGGGGTCCCAGGATGGTCACAGCACAAGTCTTGAGTGCTTGGCCGCTGAGGAATGTAGCTGGGCTCGGGTATGGCGGCAGCGAGGGGCAGGCCAGGGTGGCCCAAGCCCCGGGGCCAGGAATGTGCGGCTGAGGCCAGTGGTCCCAGAGGCCTCCCAACGTGGGGTCGGGCGGCGGGAAGGAGGGTGGCCGTGGCAGGGGTGGAGGGGGCGCCCAGGGCTCAGAGCTTGTGGGGGTTTACCCACTTGTAGGTGCCCTCATACTGGAAACCCACTTTCTTCATCAGCTCGTCTGCCTCCGTGGGGCCTCGGCCTGAGAGTGACAGGTGGAGGCGAGGCGTGAGGGAGCTTCGCCCTCGCCCTGCATCCCCGCCTGTGGCTCGGCCCCAGCCCCCACCCTTTCTCACCTGCCATAAAGGTAGGGGATGGGCTGGGGCTTCTCCAGCTCGATCTGGTGCAGCAGTGGGGTGAAGATCCGCCAGGCCTCCCGGAGCTCGTCACTGAGGGAACATGGCGTGGCTTGGGAGGATGGCAGCACACAGGGAGGGAGGGAAAGGCCACCCGTGGCCCACAGGCATGCGGGGCGGACAGCCGGGCCTCACCTGCGCACGAAGTGCATCTGGCTCCCGCAGAAGACGTCCAGGATGAGGCGCTCATAGGCGTCAGGGAGCTTCACGTTCTGTGAGAAGAAGGTGTCCCGCTGATGCCACCACTGGCCACCGTGCAGAGTCCCCAGGCCCAGGTCCCCGCCCCTGCACGGCCCGTCCTCTGGGGCACCTTGTATCTGTTGCCATAGGTCAGGTCCAGCTCCGACTCCTCGGGGTTGAAGAACATGCCTGGCTTCTTGGTCATCATCTTGGTGTACACGGCCTCATTGGGCTGCACACGGATCACCAGCTCGTTGCGCTTGCACTGCTGGTGGAGATGTCACCCGCCACATCGTGGAACTGCAGCCTCACCTCGGCCTTGCGCTCGTTCAGGGCCTTGCCGCAGCGCAGGATGAAGGGCACCCCTGTGTGGGGGAAAGGACGGCCTCAGCAGCAGCTCTCTCAGGGTGGGGACCAGGGCGTGAGTGTGAGTGGGAGCTCCGGTGCCAGCGCCATGCGAACATGAAAGTGAGCATGGAGCGCAAGCAGCAGATGACTGCAGCAGGGTGCCATGTCCTGCAAGGCCGGGCCTCCCCTGGCCAGCAGTGAGCCAGTCCATCCTCAGCGAGAAGGGCCTCCTGAGGGCATGCCCGGTTCCACCTTGCTGGGCCTTGAAGGTGCCACCTACCATCCCACCTCTCGTTCTCCACATAGAGCACGACGGCTGCAAAGGTGGCAGTGGTGGACCCGCGGGGCACCGTGGGGTCGTCTAGGTATCCTTTGGTGGCCTCGCCCTCTCCATCAGGGTTCCCCACGTACTGGCCCAGGACAACGTTGCTGGCCTGCACCTCTGAGATACATTTCAACACCTTGACCTGGGAGAAAGCCGGGGAGAGAGCAGGCCGCATGGGTGCGGAGCTGCGGTGCAGGGGGTGACTGCGGCCACTGACGGGCAGCCGTCAGGGAAAGAGGAGGCCCCTGCTCGGCTCTGCTCCCCTGTGCTGGAGGCCCAGCTCCAGGCCCCTCCCTGAGGGTCCTCCAGGACAACCCTGGTCCATCTCAAGTCTATTCTGATGGAAAAGCTGAGGCCCAGAGAGGCAATGGCCTGAGCTGGTCCCATAGTGACTCTCAGACCTGGGACATGACAACCTGGGGTTTGTGATTCCCAGTCCAGGTCACCCCTCAGGAGACCACGTTGTGCTCAGAGCTGGTGGCTTCTCCGGGGATGAGGACACCTGCTCTGCATGTGCGCTCCTGCTCAGTGCATCGCAGATGGGCCCATGACGGAGCATGGTCCCAGGGACCAGGGTGCCCCACCCCCCACCTTCTCATCACGGACGTCATCAGAGTTGGTGGAGGCGGGCTTCTCCATGGCCACCAGACACAGCATCTGCAGGAGGTGGTTCTGCATCACGTCCCTGGGGAAAGAAGAGGTCAGAGCTCTGGTTGGGCACAGCTTCGAGGTTCACCTCAGCTCCCCGCCTGCTGACCTGGTTCCAGGGCCTAGGGGCCCCAAACAAGTCTTCCTAGTGACAAGCTGCAAGACTCATTTCCTGGTCCCTTGTCTTCCAGGTCCCCTTAAATCAAGGTAGGACATGGTGACACTGTCACTGAATCATGAAACCCTGGGGTGCTTGGCTGTGCAGGGGTCCCGCCCTTTCCAGCACCCTCTGACAGCTCAGACACTCAGGTTTGGAACTGCAGGGTGAGGAGGTGCTCCCCGAAGACTGGGAAGCGAAGGGCTCTCACCGGATGATCCCAAATTCATCGAAATAGCCCCCGCGGCCCTCAGTGCCAAACGGCTCCTTGAAGGTGAGGATCACGCAGGCGATGTTGTCCCGGTTCCAGATGGGGCCGAAGATCCTGGTTGGCAAATCTGCGGGGGAGGGGCAAGGTGGTGGAACCACCCTCAGGCCTCTGCGGTGCAGGGGCCACGTGGAAGAGATCACCCTTGCCCGAGTTCTGGAAAAATCCGTCCTCGGGGGAGGCGGCGGCCAAGCGAGGCTCCGGAGCACCACCCCCGCCCTGGTACCCTGGCCAGCGCTCGGCCGCACCTCAGCACCATGAGGTTCTGCACCATCTCCTTGCCCAGGTAGTGGTCGATGCGATAGATCTGGTCCTCGCGGAACAGGGAGGAGATGTGGTTGGACAGGCGGTCGGAGCTCTGCAGGTCCCTCCCGAAGGGCTTCTCCACGATGATGCGGTTCCAGCCTCTGCTGGGAGCCCCGAGCTGCGTCACCCTAACGCCCTCCCTGGAGATAGCGGCCAGAACTTCCTCATCCCCCATGGCCACCTCCCCCTGCCTTGCGTTCCCAGACGACCCCCTGGTTCAACACCTCCAGGAATCTTCCCACCCTGGGTGCCAGGGTAGCACTGCTGGCATGCTCCAGGGGAGCCCATTCCCCTACTGCCTCACGCTGGGTCCCCAGTGGATTGGAGTGGCCTGGTGGCCTGCAGGGGAGCAGAGGGAGGGGGCGTCCGGGGCATAGTCTCCTCATTGGTTTGAAAATGGGAAAAGAACCCGTGCAAGAATGTTCCCATGGCATTCTGCATTCAAAACCAGCCAGAGGACTAGAGCCTCTGCCTGGGTTGGGAAACCACCCAGCTTGGGCCATGCTGCACTCGTAGAGCGAGGCTACCACCTAGCGGCCTGGCCGGGCCTCCGGAAAAGCGGAGTGGGCAGGCAGCGAGTGTTTCGTGGAGCAATGCTGCCACCTTGTGTTCTTGGTGGGGGATGGCCCCAGCGCCACGGACGCAGCAGGGGATGGATGCGCTGCCCGGATCCCGGGCAGTGGGGTGCTCTTTAGAGCGGTGAGGAGCACTGCCTGGTCCAGCCCAGGAGGAGGGAAGGGAGGGCAAGGGCAAGCCTTACGTCTGGCTCATGCAGAATTCGTGGATGTTCTTGGTGACAGCCTCGTAGACAGTTGGGGGCAAGGCCAGGTAGAAGAGGCGGTTGGCCTGTGACCCCTGGTGGAGGGCGTTCATGTGGCTACTGAGGCGCTGGTAGGAGGCTGCATCATCATACTGGCCGGCCACATAGGAGTTGCGGGTGAAGAAGTCCTCCAGCTTGAGCTTCTCCTCTGGGGTGGCCTGGGAGACACAGACGACAGACAGACGTCAGCCCCTCTCTTAGAGTTCATGTCTGTTCTGCCCCAGGGGTCTTCCCTGGAGGCCCAGGGAGGGCGCCCTCAGAAGTCAGTGTCCCAGTCTCACGCTGGGGTTCAGCCCCATCTCAGCAGCTTTGCACATCCAGAATGAGGGAGGCCAAGGCAGACAGCTGGGGACCTTGTGCCTTAAGACGGAGGCCAGATTTCAGGACACTTTGACCTGGGAGTACACTGGAGAAAGCTCTCTCCCCCAAAATCATGAGAAAATGCGGCAGAGCACAGCAGGATGGGACCCGTGAGTCCTGGTCACAGAGGGCTGGTAATGGGGGTCTCAAGGGAGTATGAGAGCAGGTGAGTCAGGAGGGGAGAGAACATCCCAGGATGGGATGGGGGGAGGTCCCCTGGTGGCCACCCGAGGCTGGTGGAGAGGGGGAGGCCCTACGCCACCCACCTTGAAGAAGGGCTCACTCTGCTTGCGGATGTGAGCCACTGTGAGGCGGGAGCGGGCATAGCCCACGACGAAGGTATTTTCGG
This sequence comes from Ateles fusciceps, assembly GCA_036589455.1. Lineage (NCBI taxonomy): Eukaryota > Metazoa > Chordata > Mammalia > Primates > Atelidae > Ateles > Ateles fusciceps. The sequence continues at coordinate 68,651 of JAZHEH010002527.1, read as the reverse complement.
GCAGAAGGCCATCCCGGAACAGCCACCTGAGGGCAGAGCACAGCCGTAACCAGGGCGGGCAGGGCAGGGCCAGGCCAGTCCCCGGCGGGAGGTCACAGGGGCAGCAGGGGGGGACATGCTTACCAGATGGTGGGGTAGATCTTCTTCTTGGCCAGGTCACCCTGTGGCAGAGGGGAACAGGTGTGTGGTTAGACGTGGCTGGGGATATGACTTACATCATCCACCACCCTTGGTAATCTGGGCACCATGCAGGATCACTACCCGGCCACAAGCATATCTGTCTTGCCCTGATATACACACAGAGGAGCCCCAAGATTCAAGCCTGTGCCCGCCCTCCACCCTGACCTGGAACACAGAAACGCGTCTCCTGCGTTCCAGAAGAAAACCTGAAAATTCAATTCAGTAGACTGAGGGATGACGGAAGTACCACATAGCCAAATTTGTGAGATGTGACCTCAAATGCTTACGTTAGCAAAAAGACTGGCTCAAAAATAAGGAGCCAAGCATTCCGCTTAAGAGGTGAGAAAAAGGGCTGGGCATGGTGGCTCACGCCTGTAATCCCAGCACTTTGGGAGGCCGAGGCAGGTGGATCACCTGAGGTCAGGAGTTCAAGACCAGCCTGGCCAACATGTTGAAACCCCATCTCTACTAAAAATACAAACATTAGCCAGGCGTGGTGGTGGGTGCCTGTAATCCCAGTTACTCAGGAGGCTGACGCAGGAGAATCGCTTGAACCCGGGAGGCGAAGGTTGCAGTGAGCCGGGATTGCACCACTGGACTCCAGCCTGGGTGACAAGAGCGAGACTCTGTCTTTAAAAAAAAAAAAAAAAAAAAGAAGAAGTGAGAAAAAGGATAGAACTGTAAGCTGAATTACAAGGAAGGAAATAATGACAAGTAAAATTAATAAAACGAAAAGCTAACCCAAAGAAAATATGAACGAAGCTGGAAGCCGGTAGTGTTTGAAAAAGACCGATAGAAACAGACAACCCTCTGGCATGGCTGCTTTTTTAAAAGAGCACAAATAATTGGTACAATCAGACAAAGTCCCAGACAGGACACAGGAGAGGGTTTTATGAACTTTATTCCACGCCTGACAACCTAGACGAGATGGACAAATTTCTAGAAAATCCACCCTACTCAAACAGAGCAATGGGGCTGGGCGCAGTGGCTCATGCCTGTAATCCCAGCACTTTGGGAGGCCAAGGCAGGTGGATCACCTAAGGTCAGGAGTTCAAGACCAGACTGGTCACCATGGCGAAACCCCATCTCTACTAAAGTAAAAAAAAATTAGCCAGGTGTGGTGGCGGGCGCCTGTAATCCCACCTACTCTGGAGGCTGAGGCAGGAGAATTGCTTGAACTGCGAGGCAGAGATTGCAGTGAGCAGAGATTGCACCACTGCACTCTAGCCTGGGTGACAGAGCGAGACTCCATGCAAAAAAAAAAAAAAAAAAAAAAAAAAATGCAATGGATCCCACAGAGACAACCTCCTGAACCTCCTGGCACAGAGAGCCAAAATGCAAGGAAAAGAGAACCCCAGCCTGAACCAAACTCTTCCTGCAGAATGAAGAAAGGGGAACACTTCCCAAGCCACCTTATAGGGCCTGCAGAGCCTTGGTACCGAAACCTGATGAGAAAGGCACATGGGAAAACCCATCAGCCTCATTCATACACACATGCAATTGCAGAAATCCCACAGGAGACATCAGCAGGCCGGCCATAGTTCACACATCCCAGCACTTTGGGAGACCAAGGTGGGAGGACCGCTTGAACCCAGGAGGTTTTTATTTTTTTGAAATGCGGTCTCACTGTCACCCAGGCTGGTGTGCAATGGCATGATCTCAGTTCACTGCAACCTCTGCCTCCTGGGCTTAAGCAATTCTCCCACCTCAGCCTCCTGAGTGCCTGGGATTACAGGTACATGCCACCACACCCAGCTCATTTTCTGTAGAGACGGCGTTTTCCCATGTTGCCCAGGCTGGTCTTGAACTCTGGGGCTCAAGCGACCTGCCTGCCTCGGATTCCCAAAGTGCTGGGATAACAGGCAAGAGCCACCATGGCCAGCCCCAACCCAGGAGTTTGAAACGAGCCTGGGCAACATAGTGAGACCCCAACCCTACAAAAATAAAAGTAAAACATGAAGCTGGGCATGTGGTACGTGCTGGTGGTCCCGGCTACTCGGGAGGCTGAGGTGGGAGGAATCCAGGACTCCGAGGATCTGAGCCCAGGAATCGAGGTTTTGGTGAGTCACTATCACACCACTGCACTCCAGCCTGGGTGACAGAGGGAGACTGTGTCTCTTTTAAAAAAAGGAAGTAAACAGCAGCAAACCAAATCCTGCAGTGTTCAAAACAGTAACACATTGGTAGCAAGCTGGGTTTATTCTGTAAATAAAAAGTTGGTTTGATATCACAGAAAAAATCCCTGAAATCCACCATATTAAGAGATTAAAGAAAAAAAAAACTAAGAAATCTCTGCCTACTGCTATGTTTTGATATTTTAAATCTAGCAGTCTTGCTCATCCAACAGATGTAGATGAAGTGTTTCAGAAATTACCTATTCATATATATAAGGGAACTTCCTTAACCCGATAAAGAGCATCTATGAAACGCCATCCTGGCCGGGCGCGGTGGCTCCCCGCCTGTCATGCCAGCACTTTGGGAGGTCGAGATGGGCAGATCACTCGAGGTCAGCAGTCCAAAACTAGCATGGCCAACATGGTGAAACCCCATGTCTACTAAAAATACAAAAATTATCTGGGGGCAGTGGTACGTGCCTGTAATCACAGCTACTCAGGAGGCTGAGGCAGAAGAATCGCCTGAACCCAGGAGGTGGAGGTTGCGGTGAGCTGAGGTCACACCACTCTAGCCTGGGCAACAAAGCTAGACTGTCTCCAAAACAAAACAAAACAAACCCAACCCCAAACCATCATCCTTGCAAATACCACAAATATGATACTTATGGGAAATGTGGAAATGTTCATAATTCCTTTAAGCAATCAGGAGCAAGAAAAGTGCAGTTAGGCAAGAAAATGAAAATGGCGTAAGTTTGGGCTGTGAGATGGTCCAGGTGCTCCCCGACAGTCTGGAAGCCTCTGATCAAGAGAAACACACACCTATCATGTGACCCAGCCGTTCTACTCCTAGGTAGCACCCGAGAGAAATGAAAGTGGATGTCCGCAAAAGACCTGGACACGAATGGCCACAACAGCCTTAGCTCACAGCAGCCCCAAACTGGAAACAAGTCAAACACTTGAATTAACATGTGAACCTGCAAACTATGCATTCAAACAATGTTACTACTCAGCAACACTGGGAAATCTCAGTATCAGACGTGCAATCCTCTACAAGCTCCCTCTCACGGAGTTCTGGAATAGGCAAAACCAACCCATTGTGACAGAAATCAGACCAGCGGTTGCCTGGAGCAGGGGGTAGACTGGCTGGAAACGGGCACCCAGGAACTTTCTGGGGGAGATGATAATGGCCTCTATTGTGATGAGGGTGCATAGCCGATTGTACAGTAAGATTTGTGCACTGCTATGCGCACCAAGACAGCGAGGGTGGGGAGTGGCTCCGAAATGACCCTTTGGGGGCCAGCAACTATGAGCAGGCTCCCTGGGTGCACAGCATATTCTGTTTCTTGATCTAGGAGCAGCTTCTGCGGCTCTGCTGAGTTTGTGAAAAGTCATCGAGCTAGACCTGCACCACCCGTGTTCTTCATGAGATACATTTCTTTTTTTTGAGAGGGAGTCTCGCTCTGTCACCCAGGCTGGACTGCAGTGGCGCAATCTCAGCTCACTGCAATCTCCACCTCCTGGGTTCAAGCAATTCTCCTGCCTTAGCCTCCTGAGTAGCTGGGACTCCAGGCATCTGCCACCGTGCCTGAGTAATTATTGTATTTTTAATAGAGACGGGTTTCCCCATGTTAGCCAGGCTGGTCTCAAACTCCTGACCTCAGGTGATCTGCCTGCCTTGGCCTCCCAAAGGGCTGGGATTATAGGTGTGAGCCACTGCACCTGGGCATGACATATATTTCAATAAAACATGGTAAAAACTAATAGACAGTCTGGGCATTGTGGCTCATGCCTGTAATCCCAGCACTCTGGAAGACCGGGGCAGGCGGATCACGAGTTCAAGAGATCAAGGCCATCCTGGCCAACGTGGTGAAACCCCGTCTCTACTAAGAATACAAAAAATTAGCTGGGTGTGGTGGTGCGTGCCTGTAGTCCCAGCTACTAAGGAGCCTGAGGCAGGACAATCACTTGAACCCGGGAGGCAGAGGTTGTGGTGAGCCAAGACCATGCCATTGCACTCCAGCCTGGGTGACAGAGCGAGACTCCATCTCACACACACAGATGAAAACAAAAGACATGCTCTTCAAAGCGATCAGACACTGCAACCATGGATGGGTCGTTTCTACGAACCATTATAGAACGGAGGCTGTGCCACCAGGACACATGCCCCCACCCAGAGACAGGCAGTTAGTAAGCCACCGGGGGCTTCCAGGTGGGAAATCGCTGTGGTGTGCGTGCCTTGTGTGCTTGCGCTCTCCAGGGGCCCTGCTCTGCTTCTGCGCCTCCTTGGGTGAGCTCGGTGCCGGGGCTTCAGGTGGGAGCTGCAGGCAGACTGCTCCCGAGTTTCTTCCCAGCCCGGACTTTACAAGTGTCTGTGGGTCACCTCCAGGCTGCACTGGGACCCCAGCATCCCCCACAGTGGGCTGTTCCCAAACCAGGGTTGTCTGTGTTGGTATCTGGGGGCTGGCTCCGTCCACTCTGGCCCGTGTCTGCTAGCCACTCGCCATTTATCTCTTGAGCACTCTGGAGTGGGTCTCTCCTGTAACTGCCACATGAAAACTTTATAAATGGTCTCCTTGCCCCCCAGATGCTGCAGTGACCATCTTCGAAATAAAGTTCCAGCCCTGCCACCAGCTGGGCTTGGACCGCCCATGAGACCTTCTCACCCATCACTACCCGACACGAAGCCCAGTGCAGCCCTCCCGGCGTCCGACTCACTGCTCCCTGAAGCCACAAGGACCTCTCGCTTCTGCGTCCTTCCAAGTCCAGCTCAGACGACCCCTCACCCTGGGGTAGAAGCTCCTCCACTCCGCTCCTCACGGCACCCTGCCATCAGTGGAACTGGGAGAGGGGAACACTGCCCACGTCACATCAACTCAGGGTTGGCCCTGCACACAGACAGGGCCGGCTCGCTGGGAACTAACTTGCCCCTGAATGAAACGGTAATAACCACAGCCTGCAAATACTTCTAAGTCTCACTCAAAGCAGGTCATGTTTGCTCATGACCAAATTCCAGTAGATCGGGAGGCATCGGGACAGACTCCAGGAAGGTACTGGTGGCAGGGGACTGGTCTGCTGAGTCACAGTGGCCCCACGCTCCAGGCTGTTTGTTCCTGCTGCTCCCTTTGGGATTAACTGGAGATTGAACCTGTTCGCCTTGTTCCAGCTCAGCCCCTGCAACTGACTGTCTGCTGGGCTCCGAGTCACCTGAGAGAGGCGAGGCGAGGTAAGACGGAGGACAGCGTGGGTGGGGGGAAGGCCAGGCAGCTCCCTCCCATGGTGACGGGGGAGCTAAGCTGAGCTGAGCCGAGCAGAGCCAGACTGAGCTGCTCTCCTCAGGGCTCAGGGCTAGCCCTGCCCTCCCAGCTGGCTGCAGCGCTCTAGTGGGACTTTCTGGAGGAACAAGCACAGGAAGACATGGGAAAACCTGACAGCTTAGTCGAGAGTCTACTCCTGCCACGTGGGCGGGGGCAATTCAAGGGGTCCTTAGTGAGAAGCAGTTGGGAGCTTCTCATTTTCCCCACACCCTCCTCTTTCCTGAGGACCACAGCAGGGGGAGGGACCTTCTCAAGGGACACAGGGTGACTTAGTAGAAGCAGGACACGATTAAGATCTCCAGCCACCAATGCCTGGCTAGGCCAGGGCAAAGGGACCTAGGCCGTGACCTGTTTTATAAACCCAAATCGCTACAGCTCTTGTCTTGGCATGAGCGTTTCATGGTAGAGGGTGATGCCTGCTGGAGGGCCAGCAGGGGTGGGCCATCCCATCCCCAAGGGTCGCTAGGGTCAAGGACCTACCCAGACTCCCTGGGTGGAGCCCTGGGCCTTGGCAGGGGCCCAGCTGGTTCCTGGCCACTGGGGCCAGAGAACCTGGGGGCTGCTGAGTTAGCTCAGCTGAAAAACCAACAAAGGGCCTCCATCCTAAACTCAGGGGCTCATGAGTCACTGGGGCTTTGGGAGAGTGCCAACATCATCATGACACAGCAAGAATCTTATCGGACCAACGGAGCAGTCAGCCCAGAAATGTTCCGAGGAAAGGGAGGGGTGGGGGCTGCTGGGTCATCCCTTGCACGGGCCCATCATCAGGATGCGTCCTGAATGCCCAGCAAGCCCATGGCCCTTGTGATCCAGGTGGGGAAACTGAGGCCCAGAGAGGTGAGGACCCCATAGACTCAGTCCCAGTCTCTTCCTCTCTCACTCCCTGTGAGGCTCTCCAGCCTCATCGAGCTCCCATCAGGTGGGGGAGTTCCAGGCACACGCTGGTCTGCAAGGCCAGAGCTTTCTGGAAGAGGGCAGTGAGTGCCTCGGCTCCCTTTCTTGTAGGGGCAGGAGTCCTGAGAAGGTGGGAAGTGGCCCACTTGGTAACTCTGAGCCGTCATCAGGGCCCCCAGGAAGGAAGCTGGGTGTGTGGGCAAGTGTTGGGTAAGCTGGCCAGGAGGAGGAAGGGACAGAGGAAGGCCACGTGGGTCCAGCCTGCCCCAGGGTGTCCCGCTTGCCTGGCTGTGGGTCTGCCAGCCACTTGCCTGCCGGCAGTTTCTAGGTCACGCTGAGCTAGTTCCCAACTCGGGGCTTCAGGCATTTGCTCTTCCTTTTGTGTGGGTTCTCCCCAGCCTGCCCCAGCAGGCTTGCTCTCCAGGCCCTCCTTGGGGGATCTATGTGCTCTGGGGGGCTGGGAACACAGGGCCCACATTTATCTTCTGAAACACATGCCAGCCTGAGCTCTCGCTGGTCTGCTTACTTGCCATGGTTCCCTGGCCACCACAGCACATAGGTCCCATGAGGAGGGCAGGGACTGGCTGCTGTGGCCCAGAAGTGCCCGATCACTCTCTGCTGAATGAACGGAAAATGGGCGATTTTCCTGGAGCAGCAGATTCTAGGATTGTGTACCTCCCGCATCGAGTGAGGCGTCAGGCACGGAAGGAGCCTGGGAGCGGGGGCTGCTCCAGGTGCTGCCTGAGCACGCCACCCCCACCCGCAGCAGGAAGAGGAAGAAACAAACCACAAGGCCCTTCAGAGAGGACCCCTTGTCCTCTACCCACAGTGCTGGAGCTGGCACTTTCTATTTCTGCTTTGAAAGCCTCTGGTTGTCACTCTCAGAGCAGAGGAGAGCAAAGGGGAACCCTACTGATTTCAACGAAACAAAGTTGCCCAATCCCAAGCTGGCCACAGGTGAAGACAGTGAAATGACACAATCAGCTTGGAAAAGCCTAAGGACCCTGGGCACTCGTTTCAAAAGCTGTCATTTGCTACATGAAATGCTGAGAGTCAGAGAAAGGAAAACACTTGCTCCAAGTCACACAGCAAGCTTGGATGCTCAGTGAGGTGTCTAATGAGAGCTGAAGGCCTGGAGTCATAAGCCATCATTGTGGCCTGGGCTGCTGTGTTGCAGGGTCCTTGTGACAGCATGGGGTGGAGACGGGGAAAGGAGAAAGCCTCCTCAGTCACCTTCTCCTCCAGTCTGCTTCTTGGACTAAGGGCTTAATGGTCAGAGTCCTAGGTGGTAAGGTTTGTGACTGAGGCAGGTATGGCTCTTTTAATTTTTTTTGACATGGAGTCTCGTTCACTCTGTCGCCCAGGCTGGAGTGCAGTGGTGCGATCTTGGCTCACTGCAACCTGTGCCTCCCAGGTTCAAGCAATTCTGCCTCGGCTTCCTGAGTAGCTGGGATTACAGGCAGGTGCCACCATGCCCGGCTAATTTTTTTATTTTTAGTAGAGACGGGGTTTTGCCATGCTGACCAGGCTAGTCTCGAACTCCTGACCTCAGGTGATCTGCCCGCCTCGGTCTCCCAAAGTGTTGGGACTACAGGTGTGAGTCACGGGGCCTGGCCAGGTATGGCTCTTCTTGAGGGTACTAGGCTGGGGCTGAGGGCAAGCCCAGTCCACTGTGGGCTCCACCTGGGTACCTCTCCTGGGTGTCAGGCATATGGGGAGTCAGAGGACCGTGCCTGGGGTGGCCCTCCCTTACTTCTCCCTCGGCTGCCTCATTCCTTTTGACTCTCCTTTCTAAGTTCTCATCAGAAGTACAAAGGTGTCAAGGAGTAGGTTTGCAAAGTGTGACAGTGTGTTGTTGCACGTGAACAAAGAACCACTGAGCTCATCCGGCACTCAGGAACGCATGATGAGGAAGAGCTCATTAGTTCTGAGAGAGTTCTTGCTCAAGGTTATAACGTACTGTTTTTTTTTTTTTGAGCCGGAGTTTTGCGCTTGTCACCCAGACTGGAGGGAAATGGTGAAATCTTGGCTTATGGAGAAACCTCTGCCTGAGCCTCCTGAGTAGCAGGGATTACAGGTGCCTGCCACCATGCCCAGCTAAATTTTTGTATTTTTAGTAGAGATGGGGTTTCACTGTGTTGACCAGGCTGGTCTTGAACTCGTGACCTCAAGTGACCCTCCCACCGTGCCCGGCCTGGTTACAAGGTAAATTAATGGCAAAGATGGTCACACGGTAGTGAGCAGATTGAGTGCATCCAGGATTAAAAGTGAAAACTGAGACCACGTGTAATTTGAGATGAAGCTCTTGTTCCATCAGCCCCTGCACAGTCTCACTGCTCTATTAACACCGCCCCTTTCTCTCCTCCCTCCCCTCCCATGTAAATCCTCATGCTATACTATTCTTTGGTCTTTCCTATGAGTACAAAATGGCGGTTCCACAAGCTGGACAATTGGGGCCAGGTGGGGTGAAGCAGAGCTCCTTGGTAGGCTTTGCAAATTGAGGCAAAGAGCCAGTGTTCAAAGAAAGGCTGAGTGTTTGTCTCCAGGGAACTTGAAGTCTTTGGGAGCGAAGAGGCAGAGACTGAGCCTCAGATCCTGCCTTTGGAACTCATTTGTTAAGGCATGAACAGGTTTGGAAAAACCACAGAATGAACAGCAGTCCCTGTTTTCCCCGAGAAGTCCAACTAGACAGTCCCTAGAGACCTTGCAACTCCAGGACTAAGGACTACATTTAGTGGCTAGGCACAGGTTTCAGAAATGTCTTGCAGCGGGGCGCAGTGACTCAGGCCTGTAATCCCAGCACTTCACCTGAGATCAGGAGTTTGACACCAGCCTGGCCAACATGGTGAAACCCCGTCTCTACTAATAATACAAAAATTAGGCGGGTGCGGTGGCGCATGCCTGTAATCTCAGCTACTTGCGGGGGCTGAGGCAGGAGAATCACTTGAACCCAGGAGGCAGAGGTTGCAGTGAGCCAAGATCACGCCATTGCACTTCAGTCTGGGCGACACAGTGAAACTCCATCTCCAAAAAAAAAAAAAAAAAAAAAAAAAGAAATGTCTTGCAAGTGCATGCACATCAGGTAGTGCCGGGATGATCCTGGCGCTAGCAGGAGCAGGAGGAGGAGCTCAAACTAGCAGAGCCTGTGCGGTCCTACAACGATTAGTGAGAAAAGCTGAGGCATGGAGCAGGCACTTCCTGGCTTTTAGGACTGGGTCCTGGGAGAGACTCACCGATGCACCCATGATGATGAATATGTGTGTATCCGACTGATGAAAGGCATCGCCCTGGAACAGCTCTTCCCGCAGGATCCCGCACACCTGGGTCCGGCTAAGGGCCACCTGCTCTGCCATAACGCTGTCTGGTGGAAGAAAGGCTCGTTAACAAGGCAGAACAGAAGAGCACTGAGAAGTTAGCCCCTTTCTTGAGAGTTCCTCTGGGGTCTCACCGGGGTGAAGACTGATTACCAAAACTACTCCTTGTGAACGGCTGGGCGTTGGGGAGTGGGTGATGGGTTAGAAACTGCTGGTCCTGGGCTCCAGCCACTCTCTCCCAGGCAACCTTCATTCAGGGAGTACTTTCCAAAATTATCCAAAGCATTGGTGGATTCCAGCTAGAGTATCAATTCTGGGCAACCGAGTAAAATCCTTGTGGGACATGGAAGTACATGCCCAGGACCATCTCACTCTCGACTGTAGCGGGGAACGCCACAATGACCTGGAGCGCGTTAGATGGTGCAGATGCTGGAGTTCAGCTCCTGCCCTCCCCTTGCCAAGCTGGGTGACCCGGCCGGCAAGTCCCCTCCCTCTCGGGGTCTCAGGGGCCCAAGAGAGGAGATACGGGGTATAAAGGGATCGGTTAAGACCCTCTCGATTCTGCTCGGTTCTCAAGCACAGCAAACATCGTGCACTTTACCGCTGCGCGCCGGAGCGCAGCGCAGGACAGTACGCCCCTTAGCCAGCGCGGCGCCCGCCCGTCCGCCCAGTTACCTGAGCTTAGTCGCCGCCGCCCTCCGCGCTCGCAGCCCCGAAGTACACGGCCGTTTCCGGGGGCTGAGCCCCGCCGGCCTAATTAATCGGTGGGGGCGGGACGGGCGCCTCGGCTGAGCCGACCCGCCTCAGGCCAGGCGCGCGGGGCGGGGCCTCGGCTGCCACCCCTCGTGCAGGCGGGGCGAGGGCAGGTGCGCGCGCATCCCAGGCCAGCCCCGCCCCTCGGGCACCTGCACGGACGCCGGCCTGCTGCCTGCTTGCGGTCCCTGCTGCCGCTGCTCCACATCCCCGATGTCTACCGGGCGCGGGTGCAGCTCCGCGCAGTGCTCCTGCGTCCCCATCGCCGGCTCGGCCCCACCCGCACTGTCCGTTTTTCCCGCCTGCCCCGGCGGCCCCGCGAGCTCGCGGAAGTCTCCACTTCCGCCGGCAGCGTGGCCACGCCTCCTCTGGGCTGTCCCTCGGCTCCTGGGAGAGGCCTTCTGCCGCGCCGCTCCCCCGGGAACCCTTGCTTGTTCGTGGGTCAAGCCGGCCCTATTGGGCAGTCTGTTGTTGACTCCTCCCCCGGCGAGGGCGGGGCGGCCGAGCGCCCTGAGGCTAGACGCCGCCGTCCGAGACCAGGGGGCCTGTAGGCTGTGACGCCCCGCAAAGTGGCGGTCGTGCGTATCATTAGCGAGCTTTCGCGGGCCGGCAGAGCCTGGCGGACTCAAACTTCTCTCCGGAGCGGGATACGGCCCTACCACGGCCTCACACCTCTCGCCGGCTTCTAGTGTTCCTGGGGCGGGGCTTGTGTTTGTACTTCCGGATCCCACAGCTATGACACCGGAAGCCGGAAGCAGGGATTTCGACAGCGGAGACGGGAAGGGCGACCGCGGAACTGAGACTTTCTCGGAGCGCGGGGGCCCTACCAGCGCTCACAGCCCGCCGCTCCCACCCTTCTCACGTCTGACAGACTCTGCTGACAGGTGTGTGTGTCCTTTTCCCCCAAGGACAGGGTTCCATCGGAGGGCGTTCCGCCGCCTCCGAGACTCTCCCGGACGTTGTGGCTCCCCCCTCTTCTTGGGCCCCAGCCAGTTCTTGCCGCGCGCTTCTGGAGCACTGGCCGAGGCGGGCCGATTCAGGACCTGGGTTACTTGGGCGGCGAGCTGGACTGTTTCTGTTCCTCCCTCCTTCTCCACTGCAGGGTCTGACCATACTCTTAGTGCGGGGACTCCTCTGGTTCAGAGACATTTTCTGTTCACCAAACTTGACTGCGCTCAGTCGACGTCGTAAAATTCTTTGAAAATGCCTCAAATATAGTTTGCCAGCTAGATGTCTTATCTCATGTGCCTGTTTGCTCATTTTGCAAGACAACATCTGCCCGTCCTCATACTGTTTCTGTGATCTGAGAATGAATGGGGTGTCCTGGCACATTAGAGGAACAGCACGGAGGTCACTATAGCTGGAGCAGAGTGAGGGAGGGGGAGCACGGTTGGAGAGGAGGGCATGAGGAACCCAATGGTACAGGGTCTTGTAGGCCGTTGTGGGGACGTTGGCTTTTACGCAGAGGGCAACGGGGAACCATGGTAGGGTTCTCAGTAGAGGAGGAATGTGATCGGAATTACCTCTTAGACTGATCATTCTAGCAGTGGTGGGGAGAACAGACCATAGGGGGCAAGAGTAAAAGAAGGGTGACCTGTTAAGAGGTAATTGCAGCAGTCCAGCTCAGAGACAGTGCTTTGAGCATTTTATTATTGAAATTTTCAAAAATGTACAAAAGTAGAAAAATTAGCAAATCTTTTTTTTTTTTTTGAGATACGGAGTCTCACGCTGTCACCCAGGCTGGAGTGCAATGGCATGATCTCAGCTCACTGTAACCTCCTCCTCCTCCTGGGTTCAAGCGATTCTCCTGCCTCAGCTTCCCAAGTAGCTGGGACTACAGACATGTGCCACCATGCCCAGCTAATTTTTGTATTTTTAGAAGAGATGGGGTTTCACTATATTTTGGCAAGGCTGATCTCGAACTCACCTCAGGTGATTCGCCTGCCTCAGCCTCCCAGAGTGCTGGGATTACAGGCATGAGCCACCACACACGGCCAATATAGTAAATCTTATGTACCCAGTTCCCAATTTCAACAATTGAAGTTATTAACTTTTGACTAATTTTGTTTATACCCCTTGCAATCCTCTCCCATTATTTTCTCTTTTTTTGGAGATGGCATCTCCCTCTGTTGCCAGGCTGGAGTGCAGTGGTGTGATCTCGGCTCACTGCAACCTCCGCCTCCTAGGTTCAAGCGATTCTCCTTGCCTCAGCCTCCCGAGTAGCTGGGACTACAGGCGCGTACTACCACGCCCGGCTAATTTTTGTATTTCTAGTAGAGACAGGGTTTCACCATGTTGGCCAGGATGGTCTCCATCTCTTGACCTTGTGATGCCTTAGCCTCTCAAAGTGCTGGGATTACAGGTGCTAGCCACTGTGCCCAGCCTGGTTTTTTTTTTTTTTTTTTTTTTTTTTTTTTGAGACCCAGTCTCACTGTGTCGGCCAGACTGGAGTGCAGTGGTATGATCTTGGCTCACTACAATCTCCATCTCCCAGGTTCAAGTGATTATCCTGCCTCAGCCTCCCAAGTAGCTGGGATGACAGGCATGCACCATCACTCCCAGCTATTTTTTTTGGTATTTTTAGTAAATTCAGGGTTTTGCCATGTTGGCCACGCTGGTCTCGAACTCCCGACCTCAAGTGTTCCACCTGCCTTGACCTACCAGAGTGCTGGGATTACAGGTGTGAACCACCACGCCCGGCCACCATTGTTATTTTCAATAACAGCTTGAGATGTCATTAGCATGTCACACAGTTCATCCATTTAAAGTGTACAGTTCAATGGTTTGTAATATGTATATTCACAGAGTTGGGCAACCGTCACCACTAATTTCTGAACATTTTCATCATCCCCCAAAGAAACCCTATACCCTTTAGCTCACCTTGTCTTCCCCCCCAGCCCGAAGTGGCTCTCTCCCTAGCAACCATTAATCCACTTTGTGTGTATGGAGTTGCCTATTGTGGACATCTCATATAGAGTCATACAATATTTAGTCTTTTGTGACTTGTTTATTTTTCTGAGCATAGTATTTGCAAGATTTGGTCATGTTACAGCATGTGGATGTACTAGAGTTTGTTTATTCACAGTTGATGGACATTTGGGTTGTTTCCACTCTGGCTGCTGTAATGCTGCTACAGGCATTCATGTGGAGACACGTGTTTTCATTTCTCTCGGGTATATACCTAGGAGTTTTCTGATTATTTGGCGGTGAATTCAGACATCATCTTTAAACATTTAAGTGTGCCTCTCTCTTGAGACAGGACTCTGAAAAACAACCACAGTACCATTATCACGCCTTCAACATTTAATGTTAATTGCTTCGTGTGATCAGATGGGTTGGGGGATACATTTTGACAGGATTTCCTGATGGATTAGATGTGCTTGTGTGTGTGTGTGTGTGTGTGTGTGTGTGTGTGTGTGTGTGTAGAGAGAGAGAGAGAGAGAGAGAGAGAATTAAAAAGGGCTTTTGACAACTGGAGGATGGATTTGCCATCAGCTGATAACAAAGAAGGCCTTGGGTAGATCTGGGTTTTGGGAACTGTCAGGGGTCTTAGAGAGGTTCATTTGGAGAGGACTACTAGGTATCCAAGTAGAAATGTTGAGTTTGATAAATGAATATGGAGTTTAGAAAAGAGGTCTAATTAAGCACAAGATTGGAGTTGAAGCCATGAGACTGGGTAGAACTCCTGCGGGAGTGAACACAGTTACAGAGAAGGCACAGTTACACAGTTACATTGTTCCCTAGGACAGTGCCCTGGTTCGCCCCAACATGAAGGGTGGGAACCCAGTGAGAGTGCCTGGGCAGGAGCAGCCAGCAAGATAGGGAATAAACCAGGAGAAAGGGGCTGTTCTGAAAGCTGAGGGTGGAAAGTAGATTGAGGACGAAGCGATCAGCTATGTCAGCTGCAGTAGGGTATTCAGGTGGACAGTATTGGTGTTAACAGTCAAATGGCCAAGTTTATTTGGTGTTAAATAAACTTCTTCCCTCGCCTGAAGCCTGCTTCCAGAGACCTGTATCAGTACCTGTACCTCCTGGTAGTCAGTCTTCCTGGGTAGGATTTCAAAGGACTCCAGGCTGGCACTGCCCTGTGTGGTCTGCTTCTAGTTCACGAGAGAACACAAGTGACTCAGCCTGTCCCTCCACCCCGCTGTCTCAGGCCGACAGCCCACTGTTAGATTCCTCAGCACGTGTTGTTAGACACCAGATGTCCCCTCTGCCCTTGCCCCTAGTCCCAGGAAACACTCATCAGGCTCTGCGTGGTAAGCCCTCTTACTAGGTGTATGAGTTTCCCAGGGCTGCTGTGGGTGGTTTAAAGCAGCAGACGTGGTCATCTCACAGTCTGGAGACCAGAAGTCCACAATCAAGGGTTAGCAAGCCCACACCCTCAAAGGCTCTAAGAGGGGACCCTCCCTTGCATCTCTCTAGTTCTGGTGGCCCCAGTTATTCCTGGGCTTGTGGCTGCCTCCGTCCAGTCTCCGCCTCGGTCCCCATATCGGCCTCCTCCCCTGTGCGTCTCCCTCTGGCTTCTCCCTTCTATCTCTCATAAAGTCACTGGTTGTTGGGTTTAGGGCCCACCCCCATCACCCAGAATGATCTCATCTTGAGATCCTATATCTGCAAAGACCCTTTCCCCAAATAAAATCACATTTATATGTTCCAGGGGTTAGAACATGGGCATATCTTTTCAGGGAGCTACCATTCAGCCCATTACACTGGCCGAGGGGCTGGTACCCCTCCGCTTCTCCTGCTCGGGGGTGTGTAGGGGTCAGGACATCTCCCTCCACAAACAGTCCTCTCCCGACTCTCCCACCTCTGGTGAAATTCTTCCATTTCCCGCCTTTGGAATGGAAGAAGCATCCTGAGGCACTAGGGGAATTATCATTTTCTGTTTAAAATGTAGCTCCAGAACTTGTAGGCTCATCCTGCAGGGTAAGGATGTGGGGCTCCTGTGACTCCCCTGCCGCCTTCCTCTTGCAGCCCTGGCCCTGTTGCATGAGCAGACACCTCTGGAAGAGCCAGCTGTGTGAGATGGTGCAGCCCAGTGGCGGCCCGGCAGCAGATCAGGACGTGCTGGGCGAAGAGTCTCCTCTGGGGAAGCCGGCCATGTTGCACCTGCCTTCAGAGCAGGGTGCTCCTGAGACCCTCCAGCGCTGCCTGGAGGAGAATCAAGAGCTCCGAGGTGAGGAAAGAGTTGGGATCTGCCCTGCTGAGGGGAAGGCATCCTCTCCCCACCTGCACCTCTGCGTTTCCTAGGCCTGGGATGGGGGATGTGCTGGCCTCCCTCTTGGTTTCAGGAAGTAGACCCTGAGATGTAGATTAGCAGGAAGGAAGTTTAGAGTGCTCTCAGGACCAGTACTGGGAAGGGAAAGGAGGGACAGTGGAAGAAGCCAGGGTGGGCAGAGGGAGAAGCATGCTGGTGGGCAGGCTCCGGGACAGCCTCGGCGGGACCCTACAGGGAACTGTGGAGCTGGAATGAACCTTCCAGTTTGGACCAACATGTCCAGGCTTCTGTGTGTGTGCACTGAGCACTTACAAAGTGCTGTCCATCCTGGGACCGGGCAGAGTTGGCCCTGGGAAGAGGTGTGGTCTGCCCGAGAGGGGGTGGGGCCTGTCCTGGAAACGGGCAGGGTCTGCCCTTATAGAGGAGCGGGGTCTGTCTTGGGAAAAGTCCGTTTACCCCCTCCCACCCCCAGACACCTCAGCGGAGGTGAAGGCCGACCTGCCATACCCAGCCCAGTGGCTGGGACCAGGGAGTTCTTTTGTAGGCTGCCATCTGGGCACCCCTCATCCTCATGCCGCTCAGCTCCAGGTCGTCATGGGTTCAGGGCTCAGTTGCATGCTCCTGCCTGTGCCCCGGGCGTGATGACACCCCCAGCCCCTGCCCCTCTTTCCTCCCACCCCCCTCCTCACCACTGCTCTGCATGGGCCCGGGTTAGCCCAGGGGGGCCAGGTGGCACCCGCCGTACAATCTTGCCTTTCTGCTGCGGGGGGCGTTGTAAACCACCGGACTCAGAGCTGCAGGGAGGGGCCGCACAGACTCCCCACGTGGCTCACTGGGCATGGTGGGGCCCGTAGCCCCTTTACTTCATCCTTTGGTTCCTGCTGGGGACTTAGGCCTAAGCGTCCATCCTGTCCTGGAGGACAACACCCCCTCCTTGCAGCTCAGGGTGTCATCCCTGAGCTGGCACCTCAGTTGCGTATTCATTGGCTCTCCGTGTCCTGGCTGGCTGGCAGCTCTTGGGCAAGGTGGCATGTGCCGTGACCAGTGGAGGCCACTGTCATGGGCCCACTCCCCTGCCGCCTTTTCTTGGACTGTGGTCTGAGATGTTACGTGGGGCTCTGTGCTGACAAGTCACATACTCTGTAGGCTTCAGAGAGTGGCTCTGGCTGGCACCCTATAGGCAGGGAGAAGGCCTATACCTGCAATGTGTCTTCTCTCCCTGTCAAGGCGAATCGCCTTTCCTTCCAGGGAGGAAGGCCCAGTGCAGTCAGCTTGCCGTCGAGGGGCTGCTTGGTCTCCTTGAGGGCGAGGCTGAATTGGAGAGTTCCTGCTGGAGCATGGAGGCCCAATACGACCTGCCTGCTCCAGGACAGGGGCCCTACCTCAGTGCCATCGGCACCTGGGGCTGAAGAATTCTCTTGTGCTTAGAATCTTTAGGGGGAGACTGATGGAAAGAAGTTGCATGTCCGTAGTGTGTGATTCCAGTTATGTGGCATGTCCCGAAGAGGCCAGTCTGCAGAGGCAGAGGCAGAGGAGGAGGGGCTGGGGAGTTAGATAGTACTGATGGTTGCACAGCCTTATCGATACCCTGAAAACCACTGAATTAGTGAAAATGGTGAATTTGATGTCATATGAATTTTACCTCAGTTAAGAACATTTTTAAAAAGACAAGTTGCAGGCCGGGCGCAGTGTCTCACGCCTGTAATCTCAGCACTTTGGGAGGCCAAGGCGGGCAGATCACCTGAGGTCAGGAGTTCGAGACCAGCCTGGCCAACGTGGTGAAACCATCTCTACTAAAAATACAAAATTAGCTGGGTGTGGTGGCGGGCGCCTGTAATCCTAGCTACTGGGAGGCTGAGGCAGGAGAATTGCTTGAACCCGGGAGGCAGAGGTTGTAGTGAGCCGAGATCGCGCCACTGCACTCCAGCCTGGGTGACAAGAGTGAAACTCCATCTCAAAAAAAAAAAAAAGACAAGTTGCAGGTGAGCTGTGCTGTGGGCAGAGCAAGCAGGATTCTGATGGGGGCTGGGGGTGAACGTTGCGCTCGTCAGCAGGCAGTAGTTAGTTGGTTGAGGGCTCTGATCACTGGGTGACATGAAGCCACTGCCTGCCCCGTTTTATCCTGCTCTGTAGTTGCTAAACCTTTGCATGTCACTGATCAGTTTCGTGTTCTCAGATGGCTCCTTCACTACTTGGGGTGTCTCCTGGGTGTGGGGCTCTTCTTCCTGTGGCCTCTGCTGACTGCCTGGCACTACTAGCACATGCCCTGACGAGGGGCGGACCAGCGGCTTTTCCTGTTTGTTTTCTGCTTTCTTGTTTAACCGTCCTCTTCTTGTAAGGTGGATGTTACTGTCGCTGTTGACTATGCAGATGCCACTAACTTGCCTGGTCCAAGCCTCTGGGCCTCTCAGGCTGCAATCAGCAATGCTGCAGTGAAGTTTGCCTGGGAGGCTGACCCTGTGAGTCTGCAGGGATGTCAGGACCCCTGATCCCGAAGACAGCAGAGATGTAGGCCGGGAAGGACCAGTACTGGGCGTCCGAGGGCAGGCACACCTCAGACTGACCAGAATACAAATGAATTCCAGTCACTGACAAAGAAAGTGGCATAAGGCCAGGCACAGTGGCTCATGCCTATAATCCCAGCACATCGGGAGGCTGAGGTGGGAGGATCACTTGAGGCCAAGAATTTGAGACCAGCCTGGGCAACATAGCAAGACCCTGTCTCTACAAAATAAAAAAAAAGTGGCATTTGAAACATACTTTTTTTTTTGAGACAGTTTCGCTCTTGTTCTCCAGGCTGCAGTGCAGTGACACAGGTTCAAGTCCACCTCCCAGCTTCAAGTGATTCTCCTGCCTCAGCCTCCTGAGTAGCCGGGACTACAGGTGCACACCACTGCGGCTACTTTTTGTATTTTTAGGAGAAACGGGGTTTCATCATGTTGGCCAGACTGGTCTGGAACTCCTGACCAAGTGAAGCTGATGTGTTTGGTATTTTCTTGGAGAAACTGAGAGGCATTAGTATAATTGATTTTGGAAGTGTTTAAAGAAACAGAAGGGAGTGATGAGACGCCGTCCACCCCTGAGAGAGGCTGCATGGTATTATGGGGGGGGGGGGGGGGCACCAGGATGGTCAGTTATCCTCCCAAAGTGCTGGGATTACAGGCATGAGACACTGCGCCCTGCTTCTGGCCTCTGACTTCCTGAGCCTTAGGCCCCTGTGGGCCCAGGCGGGGCCCGGTGGGCCGGGCTGCCCAGCTCCCCTTTGCTGTCCCCTCTGCCACCAGATGCCATCCGGCAGAGCAACCAGATGCTGCGGAGCGCTGTGAGGAGCTTCCTGCATTTCCAAGCCAGCCAGAGGGAAGAGAAGGAGTTCCTCATGTGCAAATTCCAAGAGGCCAGGAAACTGGTGGAGAGACTCAGCCTGGAGAAGCTCGACCTGAAGAGGCAGAAGGAGCAGGCCCTGCGAGAGGTGGAGCACCTGAAGAGATGCCAGCAGGTAGCTGGGGCAGGAGCAGGCTCAGAAAACCCAAGGGGACGCCCATGTCTACAAGGGAACCCGTGGTCAGGTCCCCAAGAGCACCTGGGGCTCGATGCTGTGCTGGGAGGGCTCAGAACTCAGAAAAGCTGTCACACTCCTAGTTGTGGTTTATTACAAGGAAAGGACACAGGTTACGGTCAGCGAAGACTCAGGGCGCACGGGACAGGGTTCAGGAGAGACCAGATGTGGCCTTCTGTGGCTCCTTGCCCAGGGGAGCTGTGCAGACACCAGCTGTTTCTTTCAGCAGTGGTGTGGGACAGTGTGCACGGAGTCACAACCAGGGGAAGCTCACCCCTGCTGTGGCAGTTGGGGTTTCCGTGGAGGGTAGTTCGAGTAGGCACAGAGCGCCCGGGTGGCCGACTTCAGTCACTTGGGCCACAGCCACCAGAGGGCCAGCTGTGTGGCCCAAGGCTCCCCCCATAAATCATGTCTTCAGCACCGACCACCCGGTTTCAGGGCCTCTGTGTATGGGGTTGGCTGAAGGCAGGATCCTGGAGACGGGAGTCAGGAAGGGGCTGTGCTGCCTTTGAGGGGCAAGGTGGGGGAGAAGTGGTGGAGATGAGACCCTGGCGGGCACCTGGCACTTGCCACAGGCAGGCTCCGCTCCCATGGGGAAAGGCGTGGGCCGTGGGCTGTGCACGCCGCTCCACTCAGGTGCTGATCTCCCGTGTGGGAAGTGGCTGAGTTTTCTACAGCTGCCGTGACCAAGCACCACAGACTGGGGGGGCCGAAGCCACAGAAACGTGTGGCCTCCGGTTCTGGAGGCCTGGAGGCTGAGCTGGCGGTGGCGTCGGCAGGGTGGGCTCCCTGACCCGCCTGGGGCCGTGAGGGAGCTGCCGTCCAGGACTGTCCCCAGCGCCGGGGGCTGCCGGCTGCACCTCTCCAGTCTGCGTCTCCGTCATCCTGTGGCTTTGTCCCTGCGGGCCTCTGTGCCTGTCCTCCTCTTTACAAGGACACCGGCATTGAAGATAGATACATAAAAGCGGGCCTTATGTTCAAGCTGAGAAAGAGATTTTCTTCAGAAACGCCTGCTTGTGGGGGAGAGAGCTGAGCTCCGTTCCTGCCCCAGCAGAGGCGGCCTGGCTTTGTGAAGCTGGAATGAGGGAGTCGGGAGGGGGCGAGGGGGGGCTCCAGTGAAAGACGACAGGGCGGCCGTGTGTGGGAGCTGCCGGTTGTTACCCAGGTTGGGATCCTCCCTCCCTCGGAGACTTGGACACTGGGCCCCGTCCCTCCTGAGGATTCCATTTCCAAGGGGTGGCTGCGGGGCCCTCGGGGGAAGAGCCTGGGTGGTGGGTGCTACACAGGTGTCTCAAAGGGACAGGGGAAGCCCTGTCTAGTAACTGTTCTAAGAAAGGGAGGTCAGCTGTTGGCCGGGACAGACAGACAGCAATCTCTTTGGACAGCCCTGAGCGTTTCTAGACGGGAGCTCACTCAAGAGGGGCTGGGGTGTCCCAGGGGTCCTGTGAGGTGGTGGCCAGGTGTCTTAGCGCTGGGGTTTGAGTGGAGCGTGCCTGCCGAGGGGTTCTGCAGTTCCCAGTGTTGAACACAGTTTAGTATCCACTGTTGCTTTGCACAGACTCTCCATCCTGGTGACCTCGGGTGTGTCCTGTGTGTCCTTTGCCGTGTTTGTGTCTGGCCTCCTTTCCCAAGTCTCAGGCTGAGAGATTCCCTCCTGCGGCCACAGCTGCAAGGCCACCCGGTTCAGTGCTCACGGCACCTTTGTGCTCCTTCGTCTCTTTGGGGATCTCTTTCTGCCCCATCTGTGTCTCACCCTGTGGCACAGGGTGAAGGTGGGCAGCTGGGGAGGGTTGGGGCCCTTGGGCTCATGAGGCAGGCCTCAGCTGCTTGTGGGCTGCCCTGGGGCTTGCAGGTGGCAGGAGTGGGCAGCTGGGGAGAATGCAGTGCTGACAGGAAGTGGCTTTTTCTCCTGCAGCAGATGGCTGAGGACAAGGCCTCTGTGAAAGCCCAGGTGACGTCCTTGCTCGGGGAGCTCCAGGAGAGCCAGAGTCGCTTGGAGGCTGCCACTAAGGAATGCCAGGCTCTGGAGGGTCGGTGAGTGGTGGGGGCCAGCTCCGGAGCACCTCCAGGCTTTCAGAAAGCATGAGGTGGGTTTAGGGGCCTCCAGGGTGCTCCTTGATGAGGATAAACAGGGCAGGCTGCATAAACACTTTAGGGCAGGCGTTGGGAGAGGTCTGGGCCAGGCATCCAGGACCTGGCTCCCAGCCAGTTCTCTGCACTGTCAGACCCTTTCATGGAGTTTGGATTATTTCCTTAAGAGGCATTTTGGGGGCCCCAAGCCAACACCCACGGTGTCTGAGTTCTCTGGAAGGACTTCTGGGACCGGGGCACAGTCACCCTCGTGGCCGAGGTTGATGACAGGGAAAAGGGCACAGGGCAGGAGCTGCGTGTGGAGTTGGAGACGCTGTGTCCCAGGCTCCTCCCACCTTGCGAGGGGCACAGTGAGAAGTGCCTCCCACATGGGCCACGTTCCTGCCCAGGGTTGCCCGCTAGAGACTCAGCATCCTGGGGTGTTTACTGGGGGCGGGTCCTGTCAGCATCGTCTGCCAGGCAGGTACCTAAATCTCCGACTCCCAACAGCAGAGTGGGTGCTCATGGCAATGATATGCCTACAAACGGCCCAGGTGCAGGGGCCTTGGGCCTGCTGGTTAGTCTCTTTTGAAAAGGGGTCTTGGTTCTTCTAAGTGGGACCATTGGGTCAAAGGGCAGGGAGGTTTCTGTGGTTCTTACTTGGCCCTGCTTCTACCCTCCAGACAGATGGATCAGCTGCCGCGGGGCCCCAGCCATCCCAGTGCAGTAGGTGGTCAGAGCACACTTGGGGCAACCAGCGGGGCAAAGGGGAGGGGGAGCTTGACCTGGGCTCTGATGGGCAGAGGGAGCCCGGGCAGGGTGTGGCGGCAGCGTGCGGGCAGGCACAGAGGGAGGGGGAGAGAGCCAGGCAGCCAGACCTGCCAGGCGGAGTTGGGGTGACTGGGAGAAGGGCCACCCAGGGTCCGCACAGAAGCACCCACCATCATCCTGCAGTGGACGCTGTGGAGGGGCTCGGAGCCGTGGGATGAAGGGCCAAGAGCGTGGAAACTGCAGGTTAAGGGGACTGAGCCTCCACGCAGGGCGTGCTGGGATGCCAGCAGAGCTCTGGGCAGCAGCAGGGATGGGGCCGAGGCCTGGTCTGCCGTTGAGTTCAGTGCTTGTACACCCAGGTGGGCAGTGTCTTACTTGTAGAACAGTCTCTCCTGACCCTCTCCACAGAGACTGCTTTTGCTGGGGCCCCCAGCGGCCCCCCCATTGGAGCTCCGTGGGCAGTTCTGAGGGCTCCTCTCACCTGGCCCCAGCACTGCGGGATGCAGGCAACCCCATCCTTTTCTTGGACCTCACCTGCTGCTCTCACCTGGCCCCTTGCAGTTGTCCTCGTGTCTGGTGACAGTGCCTCCACCCTGCTGCCTTGCATTGGCTTGTAGTCAAAGGGTGTTCGGGAGCAGACCCTTTCTGCCCATGCCCTGCGTGGAGCCCCTCCACTCCCCGTGTTCCTCCTCCCTGAGTCTGCTCTTTCCCCATGCCAGGGCTCGGGCGGCCAGCGAGCAGGTGCGGCAGCTGGAGAGCGAGCGCGAGGCACTGCAGCAGCAGCACAGCGTGCAGGTGGACCAGCTGCGCATGCAGGGCCAGAGCGTGGAGGCCGCGCTCCGCATGGAGCGACAGGCTGCCTCGGAGGAGAAGTGAGTCATCGGGGCCGCATCACAGGATCTTCGGTTCTACACTTGTTCTCAGCCAAAAGGCCGAGAAGTGCTGGGTCTATGGTTCTTTCTGCCTTCCGGGGGAGTCCTTCAGATTCTGTCTGTGGCTGTGGGCCCATTCTGTCCCTTAGCCTTGCTAACAGTGGAGGCGAGCATGATGACACCCAGTTTGTCTTTGATACAATTGTGCCATCTGCTATCCAGACCACGTTTCACTGTGTCCACATGTGGCCTTTTTGGTACTTCTTTTCCTAGCCACTAGGTCATCAGGGGACTTGTCCTTTCAAACCCCCTGTAGGCTGGGTGCTGTGGCTCATGCTTGTAATCCCAGCACTTTGGAAGGCCGAGGTAGGTGGATCACTTAAGCCCAGGAGTTCGAGACCAGCCTGGGCAACAGAAAGACGACAGAAATACCCGCAATGTCCTCCTCCTCCCAGCATCCACCCTGGGGCCTCAGGTTCCTGTCCTTGACGTGCCTTTTCAGTCCCCTCGAATGTAGAACAGTTACCGGCCTTTCTGAGTTGTTTGTGACGTTCACAGAGTGCGGGTTGCTCAGTTGTATTGCTGTTACTGGTATTATTATCACTCCTATTATTTTCAAGATAGGGCCTTGCTCTGTCGTCCAGGCTGGAGTGCAGTGGCTTTATCTCAGCTTACTGTACCTGGTGCCTCCTGGGCTCAAGCAGTCTTCCCACTTCAGCCTCCGAAGTAGCTGGGACTACAGGCGCAGGCTGCCACACCTGGCTAACTTTTGTATTTTTGATACACGTGGAGTTTTGCCATGTTGCCCAGACTGGTCTCAAACTCTTGAGCTCAAGCCAGCCTCCTGCCTTGACTTCTCAGAGTGTGGGGATTACGGGCGTGGGCCAACACATCTGGTCATGATTTTATTATAAATATTTGAACATGTTAGCTTTAAGGAAAATGATATTAACTGTCTGGTGACTGGACCAGAAAAGCCTGCCTCAGAGTCGACAGCTTCAGGAGTCCTCACACAGCCTTGGAAGACCCCACTCCAGGCCTGGGATGCACGGGAGGGGAAGGAAGCGGGTGGAGGTGGAAGCAGGCAGAACTGTGGCCGGACTGGCCTGAGGTGGTTTCTCCAGCACAAGCTCCTTTTCCTCAGGCGGAAGCTGGCTCAGTTGCAGGTGGCCTATCACCAGCTCTTCCAAGAATACGACAACCACATCAAGAGCAGTGTGGTGAGCAGCGAGCGGAAGCGAGTGAGTGCGGCCGCTGGGGCTCTAGGGCTGGCCCTGCGTCTTCCTTTCCCCACGTCCCTGAACCTTGAGAGCGGGCTTTTGGGAGGGACGCTTGACTTGCCCTAGACCTTTGTCAGGCTGCAGCTGTGACAGCTCAGGGAAGCTGTAGGGAGATGGCGACCCTGGGACGTTGCTCTCGGGAGTGTCAGCAGGCCACCATAATGAGGGGCTGGGGCAGAGCCACGGGATGCTTCCTCTGTGGGGCTGGGGATATCTTGTCTCCGTGGACATTCCCTCTTGCCAGCCATCCGCATCTGCGCTCCTGGCTCAGTTTCCCCCAAGCCAAGGTAAGCCCGGCAACATTTCCACCGCAGTGTTGGCTAGGAGCCTTTTCCTAGTTTGTCCTCCTTAGACCTAAACTGGGTGCAGTTTGCTAGTGATCCCATTTTAGCAGGACACTGTCAAAGCCTGAAGCCAGGTCACACGAGGAAGAGTTAGTGACACAAGTGGCCATGTAATCTCTGGAGGGAAGTGTTGGCAGGGTGTGTCTGTGTGTGTGGGGGGGTGGCTAGTGATGCCTGTGTGGGATGAGCACACCTCTGACCAGGTGCAGAGTGGAAGGAGCGAGGGTTCTCAGTTCAGTCGTGCATGTGGCAGGCACGGGCCGGCTCGCTGTGCGCGGGCGTGGCCTGTGTCCTGTGAAGGGTGGGAGGAGGGCTGTGCCGCTGGGGATTCTGGGAAGGGAATGTCCACCCAGCTGGGAGGTTGTGCCAGGTGACCTCAGCGTGGCCTCTTTGGTCCTGAAGAAAACCTCAGCGTCTGCTCTGTCCTTTTGGGTCGTGACAGGACACAGCCTTCTCCCTATGCACGCTGAAATCCTGCAGTGGGCCCTCAAATCAGGTGGCTGGCATCACCCAGCTTGGTCAGCCAGGGCCACTGTTTCATCCTTCTCAGTTCCCAGCCAGGCCTGCCCTCGGCCGACGAGGCTCCGTCAGCTCCCCCTTGCCTGTCTTTAGGGAATGCAGCTGGAAGATCTCAAGCAGCAGCTCCAGCAGGCTGAGGAGGCTCTGGTGGCCAAACAGGAGGTGATCGATAAGCTGAAGGAGGAGGCCGAGCAGCACAAGATGGTGATGGAGACGGTTCCGGTGCTGAAGGCGCAGGTCAGGGCTCTCCTCTCTGGCCCACCCTCCCGCTGAGACCTGCTGAGTCTCTTTGGCGTCTTTTTTCTGTGTGTGTGTTTTCTTTTTGAGATGGATTTTTGCTCCCATTGCTCAGGCCAGAGTGCGATGGCAGGATCTCGGCTCACTGCAGTCACCGCCTCCCGGGTTGAAACCATTCTCCTGCCTCAGCCTCCCGAGTTGCTAGGATTACAGGCGCCCTCCAGCCCGGGCTAACGTTTGCATTTTTAGTAGAGACCGGGTTTCACCATGTTGGCCTGGCTGGTCTCAATCTCTTGACTTTGTGATCCACCCACTCCAGCCTCCCAAAGTGCTGAGATTACAGGCATGAGCCACCATGCCCGGCGTCTTTGGCGTCATTTTGTGGTGGCCTTTCGTAAGCTTCTCAGCCGCTTGTGCTGCTCCTTGACCTCTTGGTGCACTTCGGCGTCAGTCGCCGACGTATCTGTTTCCTCTGTGCCTGGCATAGTGCCCAGTGCCCAGTGGGTGGCCAGCTTGTGGTGGGCACATCGCTTTCTCTCGGATTTGCCAGGCGGACATCTACAAGGCAGACTTCCAGGCTGAGAGGCAGGCCCGGGGAGAAGCTGGCTGAGAAGAAGGAGCTGTTGCAGGAGCAGCTGGAGCAGCTGCAGAGGGAGTACAGCAAATTGAAGGCCAGCTGTCAGGAGTCGGCCAGGTGGGCCTCTGACAGTCTGTCCCTGTGAGCAGTGGGTGCGACACTAGGGGGTTGCCAGTGGTGACTGCAGGAGACGGATGGCTTCTGGTGTTCCGGGTTAGGACTCACTGCGGCCCCTCTCCTCTCACCTGAGCTTCCAAGAGCTTCTCTGACACTAGGCCAGCCATGGAGCTTTACAGAAGCGTGGGCCTTGACTGGACGGTTTCTGTTTTCAAAGGATTGAGGACATGAGGAAGCGGCATGTAGAGGTCTCCCCAGGCCCCCTTGCCCCCCGCCCCCGGTGAGTGAGCAAGCATCGGGCCTGCGGGAGGAGGGGGAGGTGCGTGGGGAGGGCGGGCGCTGTGCTGCGGGAGGTCACAGCTGGACCTTCCTGTCGCTCTCTGGATTGACGGCGGAGCTCGCACTGGTCACCCCATCGGTAGCCCAGCCCCTGACCTGAGGCTAAGGGACGCCTGCAGTGGCGGTGGTGGCTCCTGTCTCACAGTCCCGCCAAGTCTCTGTCCTCTCCATCCTCCCCTTGCTTCTGACTCTTCTCTTTTCCCAGCCCACCACTCCTTTCTCCTGGCTCAGCCCAACCAGAGGAGGAGCCCCCCTGAAGAGCCACCTGACTTCTGCTGTCCCAAGTGCCAGTATCAGGCCCCTGATATGGACACCCTGCAGATACACGTCATGGAGTGCATTGAGTAGAGCGGCCGGCGTAAGGCCACTGCCTGCCGAGGACATGCCCGGGAACGTGCTGTCTGCGCTTTCTTCTCCTGCCTGCCTAGCCCAGGAGGAAGGGCTAGATGACCACGAGTGGGGTGCTGCCTGGAGCCCCAGGAGCCTGCCGCAGTGCCTTAGGCTTTAGCTCTGGGTCCACTGGTCCCCTCTTGTAGGGCAGCTGCGCCCCAAGCAGGCCTGATGCACTGCTCTTCTTGTTGCCTTTGTCTGCTTGAACCACTTGCCTCGGGCTAATCCCTCCCTCTTCCTCCGCTTCCCACTGGGGAAGTCAAGAATGGCGGCCAGGTGCTCTCAGGGAGAACTGCTTCCCCCGCTTCCCTGGGCAGAGCTGGGTGGCAGCTCTTCCTCCTGCTGGCCACCGACCTGCCCTCTGCTGTGCTCTGGGAGTGCTGCCCTCTTACAGTGCACACGGCTGCTCCCTTTTGGACCGCGTGCTATTCCGTTTTGCAGCGAGACTGATGTGTATTTAACCAGTCACTATTGATGGACATTGGGGTTGTTTCCAGTCTTTTTGTTACCATAAATAACGGCACAGTAAAATCCTTGTGCACTAGTTGAGCGTATCTTTGGGGTAGATTCTGAGAAGTGACACCGCTGAGCATGGGTGATGGGTTAGGCGGTACCTGAACACAGTGGCTTTTGCCTGTAA
Source organism: Ateles fusciceps (assembly GCA_036589455.1). Lineage (NCBI taxonomy): Eukaryota > Metazoa > Chordata > Mammalia > Primates > Atelidae > Ateles > Ateles fusciceps. Next base: position 41,149 of record JAZHEH010002527.1, on the reverse strand, counting down.
TTTCAGTACTTTGGGAGGTCAGGGCGGGCAGATCACCGCGGTCTCACAAAGTCCTGTGATTACAGGCATGAGCCGCCACACCTGGCAAGGCTGGTCTCCTCTGCAGGCGCGGTTTCAAGCCTCTGTCTTAGCCTCTGTGCTTGTAGCCTGCAGTCCGTGGGGTCCCTGGGCTCTCCCTCGGGAGAGCCATCACCCCGGTCTCTCCCTCTGTCATTGCACAGTTCCTCCCTCTTCGTCCGTGTCTTCCCTTCTGTCTCCCTCCCTCCTTGGAGCTTGGTTCCCTAACTCTCCCCACCCCCCTATTTCCCTAGCCTTGCCAAGGAGGGGCTGGGAAAGCCCATCTGGGATTTCGTCATTCGATAGGCATGCAGTTCTCTGTTAAGAGTGAGCTTAAGCATTGTTCCTGAGGAGTAAGGACCTTTTTTAGTTCTGCTTCTGAATGGACTGCTCATATTGGTTTTTTTTTGAGACAGGAGTTTTGATTTTCTCACCCAGACTGGAGTACAGTGGTGGGATCTTGGCTCACTGCAACCTCCACCTCCTGGGTTCAAGCGATTCTCCTGCCTCAGCCTCCTGAGTAGCTGGGATTACAGGCACCTGCCACCACGCCCGGCTAATTTTTGTATTTTTACTAGAGACGGGCCAGGCTGGTCTTGAACTCCTGACCTCAGGTGATCCACCTGCCTTGGCCTCCCAAAGTGCTGAGATTACCGTGCTGGGCCAATATTTGTATTTTTAGTAGAGATGGGTGTCTCTACCACGTTGGTCAGGCTGGTCTCAAACTCCTGACTTCAGGTGATCTGCCCTCCTTGGCCTCCCAAAGTGCTGGGATTACAGGCGTGAGCCACCTCGCCCCACTGGGCTGCTCATATCTTTTATGCATTTTCTTTTATTGCTTTTAGAAACTCTTTGTCCATGAGCAGGATTAGCTTTGTGCCCGTGATACAAATTGTAGCTATCTTTTCCTGCTTTGACTTTGCTACTAGTGTTTCTTTGTTTTTTGTTTTGAGACAAGGTCTCTCTCTGTCACCCGGGTGGCAGTACTGTGGCACAATCGCTGCTGTGATTCAGCCTCGGCCTTGTGAGTAGCTGGGATCATAGGCGTGGGCATCACACCCCACTAAACTCCTAGTGTTTCTCGGCCTCGAAGTTTATTTTCTGTAGTCACATTTGTCCATTTTTGTTTCCTTTGGCCGCTTTGCGTTAGAGTCGCGCTGACCACCTGTGGTCTGTCGGGTGGTGCTTCACACAGGGACACTTTGAGTTTACAGTCACGCTCACCACCTGCGGTCTGTCGGGAGGTGCTTCACACAGGGACACTTTGAGTTTACAGTCAGGCTGACCACCTCGGTCTGTCGGGAGGTGCTTCACACAGGGACACTTTGCGTTCAGAGTCACGCTGACCACCTGCGGTCTGTCGGGAGGTGCTTCACACAGGGACACTTTTCTTTTTCTAACACCGAAGCATGTTTTTATCTTCACCAAGAGTATTGTTGCCCAGTTATGAAGAACAGACGATTCTACTTGTTTTACAAGATTCTGGAAATTTCCTAGGATGTCAGAGCCCTGGGCATGAACCCTGCAATTGTAGCAAGGGAAACGAAGTTGGAAGTTGATTCCCCCAGCACCAGGGCCTGGCTTCCTGCTGTCCCCAAGCAGCCCTGGTTGGGGACGGGATGTTGTGAGTCCAGCCCAGGCTTCCTCGCAGGGCTTCCAGCTATTTGACAGTGTGCGGCTGGCTAGAATTGGAATATCGGGCCTTCTAAAAATTAGCCTGCCCCTGAGGGCTTTCTCAGCATCTGCAAGGGCGAGGGGAGCGACTTTTCCCTTCTTCAAGCCAGGTGTCCATCAGATTGTACTTGGGAAAACGTTAAAGGCACACACAGCTTCTCTGCTTACGGTTGCTGCATTTCAATCCTAATCCGGCGATTTTTTCTACAAGAGCATTTAAACTTTTTTTGGAGGGAGGGTGTATGAGTTGATTGTGCCTGATGTAACAAAGTAATGCACACTTCGGGCTTGAAACAACAGAAACTCCTTCCACAGTGTTGGAAGCTAGACTCTGCAATCAAGTTGTCAGCAAGGCTGGCTTTTTCCTTTCTTTTTTGAAGACAGAGTCTTGGTCTGTCACCCAGGCTGGAGCACAATTGTGCCATCTCGGCTCACTGTAACTTCTGCCTGCAGGGTTCAAGCGATTCTTGTGCCTCAGCCCCCTGAGTAGCTGGGATTACAGGTGCATGCCACCATGCCCAGCTAATTTTTGTATTTTTAGTAGAGACAGGGTTTTGGCATGTTGGCCAGGCTGGTCTTGAACTCCTGACCTCAAGCGATTCTCCCATCTTGGTCTCACAAAGTCGTGGGATTATAGGCGTGAGCCACCGCGTCCGTTGGGCAAGGCTAGTCTCTGCAGGGGCTGAGAGAATCAGTGTCAAGCCTGTGTCTTAGCCTCTGCTGGTAGCCTGCAGTCCTTGGGGTCCCTGAGCTTATAGAGCCATCACCCCAGTCTCTGCCTCCGTCATCACACGGTCTCTCTTCGTCTGTGTCTTCCCTTGTGTCTCTTATAAAGGACACCAGTCATCGGACATAGGGCCCACCTGGATAATCCAGGATGAGCTCGTCTTGACATTCATAACATCTTCGAAGACCCTTATCCTGAAGAAGGTCACACCCACAAGATACGCACGTATGTTTTAGGGCCGCCATACAACCCAGTACAGGCACATCTTCCAGAGCACACAGATGAGGGCAAATGCAGCGGCAGCGCCTAGGAGCCTGAAAACCACTCCGAATCTGGGGGTGGGACCAGGCGTTGGTCTAGACCCACTGCCCTGCCTGGAGGTCGGGCTGCCTCGCTCCTCCTGTCACCCGGCATAGGGTTGACTGTACACCAGACACCAAGGATTTAAAAGCGTTTGTCCAGAAGCGTGGCATTCCAGGGTGTTCCTTTCCGGCTTTACTTAGGTTGAGCTTCCAGAACAACTGGTCACATTACTCTTGGGAGGGAACTAGCCACCTGCGTTATTGGCTGTAGTTCCTTGATCCACAGCCAGAAGCCCATCCCTGCCAGAGCTTGTGGCATTCTCTGGTGTTCATGTGCGCACGAGCGGTGCAGGCGACCAGTAAGCACAGTGAGAAAGCATTTTGCCCCCCACCAGTAACTCCAAGAGCAAGCAAACAGTGATATGAAAATAGCAACTGATGAAGTCCTAGGTGAGCGCTCTGCTGGCAAGGTGCAGGGCACAGGCCTTGCAGTGCTGCCCCTTCCGAGAGGGCCATTTGCTGGGACAGAGCAAGCCTGTAGGCAGTGTCCTCAGCCCTGGTGCATAACCCTTAGAGATAGTCAGCTATTCATGATTGTGGCATTGGGGAGGCACTCACTTTATCATTTGTAGCCGCCAAGGGCTGGGGTGAAGTAAGAGGTTGCGTATCTAACCACGTAGCCCGGCACAAGCTGGCGTTTTGAACATCCCACGCGCAACATGCCCCGTAGCATGTTTGTGTGAACACGTCAAGTGACGAACTTGTGGATAAAGTGTGACCCCAGTAGAGAAGTTGCAGCCATGAGTGCACACCCTGCTAACGTCTGCATGGATGTGAGTAGCTGGGTGGCCAGTAATGAGAAGTGTTCCTTACATGTTAACATATTTTCTAAATGCCTACAGTTTGTATGCACTCCTTTGATACATAGAGAAAACATCTTCCCACACAGTCGCTCGTGTGTTAACGGAGCTCTGTTTTCCTCTGTGCCAGTGGTTGACACAGCGGCTCAGCAAGGCACAGGGCAGGGGCCACCCCCGCCATTCCATGGGGCCGGGGCTTCCTGTGTCTCCTGGGGCTGCCGTGACCAAGCACCACAGACTGGGGGGCCGAAGCCACAGAAACGTGTGGCCTCCGGTTCTGGAGGCCTTGGAGGCTTGAGCTGGCGGTGGCGTCGGCAGGAGGGGTGGGCTCCCTGACCCGCCCGGGGCCGTGAGGGAGCTGCCGTCCAGGACTGTCCCCAGCGCCGGGGGGCTGCCGGCTGCACCTCTCCAGTCTGCCAGTCTCCGTCATCCTGTGGCTTGTCCCTGCGGGCCTCTGTGCCTGTCCTCCTCTTTTACAAGGACACTGGCATTGAAGATAAGATACATAAAAGCGGGCCTTATGTTCAAGCTAGAAAGAGATTTTCTTCAGAAACGCCTGCTTGTGGGGAGAGAGCTGAGCTCCGTTCCTGCCCCAGCAGAGGCGGCCTGGCTTTGTGAAGCTGGAATGAGGGAGTCGGGAGGGGGCGAGGGGGGCTCCAGTGAAAGACGACAGGGCGGCCGTGTGTGGGAGCTGCCGGTTGTTACCCAGGTTGGGATTCCTCCCTCCCTCGGAGACTTGGACACTGGGCCCCGTCCCCTCCTGAGGATTCCATTTCCAAGGGGTGGCTGCGGGGCCCTCGGGGAAGAGCCTGGGGTGGTGGGTGCTACACAGGTGTCTCAAAGGGACAGGGGGAAGCCCTGTCTAGTAACTGTTCTAAGAAAAGGGAGGTCAGCTGTTGGCCGGAACAGACAGACAGCAATCACTTTGGACAGCCCTGACGTTTCTAGACGGGGGCTCACTCAAGAGGGGCTGGGGTGTCCCAGGGGTCCCGTGAGGTGGTGGCCGGTGTGTTAGCGCTGGGGTTTGAGTGGAGCGTGCCTGCCAAGGGGTTCTGCAGTTCCCAGCACCGTCATTTTCTTTTCTTTCTGTCCCTCCTTCCCTCCTTCCCTTCCTTCCTTCCTTCCTTTATTTCTCTTCTCTTTCTTTCTTTCCTTTCTTTCTTTCTTTTTCTTTCTTTCTCTCTTTTTTCTTTTCTTTGAGACGGAGTCTCCCTCTTTACCCAGACTGGAGTGCAGTGGCGTGACCTCAGCTCACCGCAACCTCTGCCTCTGGGGTTCAAGCAATTCTCCTGCCTCAGCCTCTGCAGCAGCTGGGACTACCGGCGTGTGCCACCACACCTGGCCAATTTTTAGTAGAGACGGGGTTTCACCATCTTAGCCAGGCTGGTCTCAATCTCCTGACCTTATGATCCACCCGCCTCGGCCTCCCAAAGTGCTAGGATTACAGGCGTGAGCCACCATGCCTGGCCAGCACCGTCATTTTCTCCTCCCAGTCCCCGGCAGGTGCTTTGCAGGCTCCTTGCTGGTTCCTGTGTCTCTGAGCTGAGTCCCGCATTCTCTTCCTCTCCTTGCTCAGCCACTCCCGCTTTGTGACCTTGTCCATCTTCAAGGCCTTGATGCTGATGAGAGATGTCTGTCTTGCAGCCCTGATCTGTTCCTTCATGAAAGTGAGCCCAGCAGCCGGTCCAAGCCACAACCCGCTGCCAGCTCTGCCCTTTCCCTCATCCCCCAGTTGCTGAAGCCAAGATTGATTCCTATTCCTTTCGTGATCCCTCACCTTTTGCCGAAACTATCATGGTGACCTCCTTGCTGGCTTCACGTTGGAGACAGTGGGCTCCCTGGGATCCACTCTGCACATGGCAGCCGATGTCATCTGGCAAACCTTTGCTGAAATCCTCTTCTGTCCTTGGGTTGTCCTGGAAACCTGAACTCGATCTGCAGCTTGGCTCGGCAGAGCCCACGTGTCACTGGGACACCACGTCATGTCCCTCTCCTGCTGGCCCTTCCTAGCACACACGGCACTTGACCCTGTGGTCTCCTCATCTTTGTGTGGCCGATTTCTTTTTCTCATTCAGCTTTCAGTTTAAATCTTAAACGGCTCTTAGTTTATCACCTTCTTCACCTTAAAAATACTCATCCTAAGTCGCACGGCTCTGTTTTAACTCCCTGCTTGGCAGTTCAAATGACCTCATTTATCCTGCCTTTTCTCTCTCCTTCCACCAGAGGGAGAGCAGGGACCTCCTCCAGCTCTGTAGGCACCATCCCCAGGGAACAGGGGTCTCCAACCTTTTTGGCACCAGTGACAAGTTTTCCAGAGATGGGGGTGGGGTGGGGGGTTGGGTGATGGTTTGGGATGAAACTGGTCCACTTCAGATCATCAGGCATTCGTTAGATGCTAATAAGGACCACACAACCTAGATCCCTCACACACACAGTTCACAACAGGGTCCGAACCCCTATGAGAATCTACAGCCACCACTGACTGGACAGGAGGCAGAGCTCAGGAGGAGCATCTGGGGAGCAGCTGCACATACAGATGAAGCTTCGCTCACTTGCCCACCACTCACCGCCTGCTCTGTGGCCCAGTTCTTCACAGGGTCACGGACCAGTGTCAGGACCCCTGCCCTAGAACATGCTCAGCACAGCTACACTTCGTGCGCGTTCCTTGGCAGCCCTGAGCTTGTCTTGAAGCTCCATCAGGATCTCCCTGTCACCATAAGTGGTACTTGGTAGAAGTGACTGCATTACCGGGATAAGCCTATTGTAGGGAGCATGGTGACTGACTTGGGGGGACTTCTTCTCTCTTTTTTTTTTTTTTTTTTTCAGAGATGGGGGTCTTGTCGTGTTGCCCAGATCTGGTTTCAAACTCCTGGGCTCAAGCAATCCTCCTGCCTCTGCCTCCATAAGTGTTGGGATTACAGGCGTGAGCCACCGTGCCCAGAATGGAGGAACTTCGTCTTGTTTTTCTTTTTTTTGAGATGCAGTCTCGCTGTGTTGCCAGGCTGGAGTGCTGTGGCACTATCTCAGCTCACTACAACCTCCGCCTCCCAGGTTCAAGCCATTCTCCTGCCTCAGCCTCCTCAGTTGCTGGGACTACGGGCGCCTACCACCATGCCTGGCTAATTTTTGTATTTTTAGTAGAGTCAGGGTTTCACCATGTTGGCCAGGCTTGTGTCAAACTCCTGACCTCGAGAAATCCACCTGCCTTAGTCTCTCAAAGTACTGGGATTACAGGCTTGAGCCACTGAGCCCAGCATGAGGGGACTAAGTATTTTAATTTACTTATTTATTTGTAATTTGGATAGATCGATGTTGTTGGCCTTATAATGTATAAGCAGGAGCACAGACTCTGGGTCTCGGGGACAAGTCCCACTCTGCCCCTTGCTTAATCTCTCTGAGCCTTGGTTTCCTCATCTGTACAAAGGCAGAAATGCCCTTCACGTGCAGCAGAGTTACTGAGGAAAGGATGGATACAGTGCCGTTACAGCAGTGCCGACCCAAGGCACAAGGAAAAAACCATGAAACCAATTCTAGCTTACACCACGCCCCAAACTGGATTTTCCATTTGACTATAATTCCTGCCAATAAGGGTTCAAAACGTTATCTAAGGAAAGTCGGTTGGTGGTTGCTGGGCTGGAGGAGCTGGGAGGAAATGGGGAGTGAGTGCTAATGGAGACAGGGTTTCCTTCTGGGATGATGAGAATGTCTTGAAACTGGTCATGGTGATAGTTGCTTATGAATACACTAAAAACCACCGAGCTGTACACTTTAGACATGTCAATTGTGTGGCATGTGAATTAAACCTCAAATTGTTATTTTTAAAATGTTGTCTAAGAGACCTGTGTGCCTCCTGTAAGCACCCATGAAAATGCAAATGAAGACACAGAAGAAAATCAACATTGAACATTTACACCCTCTCCTAAAGCTGTTTTTGACGGGTGACATTTCCTCCCTCCTTCCCCTCTCTCCCTCCCTCCCTCCCTTCCTCCCTTCCTTCCTTCTGTTTCTTAACAGTAGAGACAGGGTCTCACTGTGTTGCCCAGGCTGGACTCGAACTCCTGGAATCAAGCAATCTTTCCACCTTGGCCTCCCAAAATGCTGGCGTTGTAGGCTTGAGAACTGGCGGGGGGGAGAATGGGTGACTGACTTTGCCTTGTGAAGCAGAGTGACCCTGCTCTGTCCTTTCCTCAGAGACCCAGGGTTGGTACCAGACCAGAAGAACTAGCAGCTGCTCTTCTACGGAGCCCAGGCTACTTTCTCTATAGTCATTGAGAGGCGAACCCTCAAACAGAGAGTGTGTCAGCAGGGGGTGGGCAGCTGATGGATGTCACTGTACCCTTGGAGGAACAGAACTCAGCGGGCACTGAGTCAGGAAGCAGGGGGATGCAGGAATTCGTCAGTCATGGGGCCTGGCCCTTATTGTGCTTGTCTCATCCAGATACTCTTTCTCCATTTCCTGGCACCCTGGGAGTGCTTCCTCCTCACAGCCGTAGCCTAGACCACGATGCAGCCGTCTGCCAGCCATTGTGCTATTTAGTCCTTGCGGGCCAACCGACCCACTTGGGCCTCACGTCCATCTCCTGCCTGCTGGCCTTGGCCAACGTATTCACCTACACCATCCTCGAAGCTCTACCCGAGTTCTGCAGGCCACCTCACCCACTTCTTCTGCGACCTCTGCCCTGCTAGACTCTCTTGCTCCAGCACACGTACCCAATGAACTTGCCCTGTTCTTCGAGTTTCTGGTGGCTCTTGCACCCTGAGTCCTGGTTGTGGTCTCCTATGGGCATGTTGTGGCTGCTGTTGGGAATCGTTCCACCCAGGGCTGAGGAAAGGCCTTTTCTAGCTGTGATGCCCACCTCACTGTGACCTGTCTTCTCCACCTCACTTCAGTCCCCGGCCACATCCTTCCCAACTCTGCATACTCTCAGTGCCGTGGTGGTCCTGAGTCATGTGCTCTACCCCTTTTTCTACAGCACGTGGATCAAGGACGTGAAGAGGGCTTTGTGCAGGCCCTGGGGGAAGAAACGGTTTACTAGGCACTAGTCACATGACATCAAGGTGGCACGCCTTCTCCACGATGAGGCTGCCGTTGGGCCTGATGCTTTACTGGGGGGTTGGCTGAAAGCTAATTTGTATGCCAGATTTCTCCCCATTCCAACAAACGTCAAATATTTCTGTTGCATTTTTAGTTGTAAATCATACATCTTTGCTGTCTGTTTCTAGCTTACGAAAGTAGAACATGGTCGTTGGAGGGTTTGGTGCAATTACAGAGACTTATGGAATGACACACACAAAGTTACTTCTGTACAAGAAAATTCTACGAGCAAAGATAAAAAGAAGCAATGCGGAGCAATGTACTTCCAATGATGACAGATATAGGTATCTTGAACATGGAAAGAGTACTCTCCAGTCAATAACTAAAATGTGACTATTCCAATTATTAAAAAAAAAACGAAAAGGATGTGAATGGATGGTTCTCAAAGAGGAGATCCCATGGGCCAGATGTCACATGAATTGCAGTTAAACAACATAAGGGATCGATGGGAAAGTAATACAATATAGAGATATGATTTTGGAACATGTTCTGCTTGGAGTGTCTTATGGGCTGAGTTGTGTACTCCCCAAATTTATATGTGGAAGCCCTCACCCTCAACATGCATGGATCTGGAGACAGGGCCTCTAAGAAGGCCACTGAGGTTGAATGAGGTCGCAGGAGCAGGCCGCTGGTCCTATAGCACTGAAGCCCCTATAAGAAAAGGAAGAGAGCCTTGGATCCTCAGTCCCTCAAAGTCCTAACAGGACCATTCATGGCCGCTCCCGGGTGCTGGAAGATGGGATCGGCAGGGCTTTGGCAATATTTGAAAAGTCCTGTTTTTGCTCCCCCCTGCTGTGTTTCTCTAGACCCTGCCCTCCACATACAAATAACAGCTTGAGCAACTAGCGTTCCCTTCCTCACTTCCCACTAAATGTGCCTGTGCTCCTTCTCACCCCCACCCAGGAGCTGTGGGTAAAGCCCTAGAAGCAGGGTGAGCAAGGCAATTCTCTCCACTTGCACCCCGTTCCTCAACATGCACATCACATGTCTTCCGAAGCCTCTTGAGGGTCGTTTCTCAGAACACGTGCCCTGAGCCCAGCTGGGGCCATTCTCATCTGGCTCCCTGTGATGTCCTGGTGTCTATGGCACCCTGTCAGTCCTTGGCCTGACTCCCAGTCACGGGCTGAGTTCCTGAGTTTTTCTGAGGAAGACAATTATGTACATCCATCATCTCCTTAAATGCAGGTACCCTCAACGGAGGTGTCGCTATCAGGTGCGCTTTATGAATGAAGGAACAGACTTGGAGAGGCCTCGCTGTTCTGTCTAGGGGGGTGGCAGGCAGGGGAATAGTTGTGTGTTTTGACAATTAAGTGCTCAGTGTGTGTTCTAAGAACTATGCTCCTCACCCTGCAAGAGTCTTATCCACCCATATCTTCCTTTTTAGACTGCGGGGTGAGTGACTTCTCCTTCGGCTGACTCTGGGCCAGCTAGGGTAGCTACGGTAGGCCTTCTAAGGTATTAATCACTGCCTTGTTTCTTCCCTCCATACTGGTAATTTAAGGGAGAATGTCAGACAGAATACAAAGCTTGGAGCCAGAAACAGCTGTCTATGAATCTCTGTTTAATACCTTGCCAGGTTTCTGATAAGTTTCTCATTAAGGAATGAAATTTTGTTTATTGCATGAACTTCCCTAACACCAAGAGGGTGTTCAACAAATGGTGGCCTGTGTTTTCCTTTCATGATCTCAAGAAGACCACTCCCTGTCAAACCAGCTGGCTTCATTTTTCTCTTTACAGTGCTACTTGGTACGCGATGTTAGGAAAATGTGCAGTGGTGTCCTGGATGCGGGATAGCCCACCTCTTCCCAACTCAGACTGAGCAACCCTGGCTGGTGCTGTCATGCTGCTCAGCTTGTGATCTGGCAAAGAGGAGGAGTAGGATGGGGGTCCCGGTGGATACATAGAAGGATGCCACCTCTCAGTCATCCTGTCTGGACTTGTGGCAGGCTCTGGCCCCCTCCTCCTCACTCCTCTCTGTTCCATCCTGTACTTTCCATACTGCTGCCTCCAGGGTCTTGTTGCCGAGAATGAATCCACACTCTCCTTGTGGACAATCTTGAAACAAACTGTGACCTAAAGAGCCCCTTTCCAAGCTATTCCACCAGGCTGGGCCAGTAATAAAGGTGAAAATTCCAAAAGATATGGGTGGTAAACCAAAGCAATTTGCATCTGTAAATTTCACACATGAAGTATCTGCTCATCTTAGTGGAATCAAACTCTATGGAAGGCCTATCCAGTTTAATTTAGACAGGAAGTAGTCATGCCTCGCACGATACTAGTTTACCATGCCCCCAGCCTCGTGTTGCCAATTCAAGCCCTGCCCCCACATCTCCCAGCGTGGGTATGAAACGCAGAGGTAACAGGGGTCCTATCTGACAGATACTTCAGAGTCTTTCCCCTTCTCCAGAAAATTTTCAGAGACAAGCAGTGATGAACAGTGATTTCAGAAAAATGCCATCTTTGCTTCTCCACCTCTGCGATCAACTAGGATTTTCACCAGCATCAGTTCAATCACACAATCGTACTTTGAACCGAGTCTTCGAGTTCGCAGTGGTGCCAAGATGCACTCTCATCACAGCGCAGAGTCATACGGAATTCTCATCCCTACCTAGCAGTTCGACATTATAGCCAGGAACAGTGTCACACTCATCGTGGTATCTCACCACCATTAACAGAGGACGCAGAGATGATTTCTTCTACGATGATTGGAACCACATGGCTGGATCATGACTGTGATAACAGAAGAGGCAGTCGTAGCAACGGAAAATGGCTCTCATCTCGACACTAACAAGTGTTAAAAGGACATTGTTTTTATAGGATCATTTTAGGCCCTTTGTCTAAGTTGGTGTGGAAACATTTTGTTGAGAACCTGTACAGAGCAGCAGCCTTGCAAGTTGTCACATTTCTTTATAAACTTTTGTAAATGTATAGCTACAACTTAATACAAAAATGAAAAGAATTGTGGTTTTATTAATTACATGATTAATAGCCTTTCACCCCTGGGTTTTATGCCACAACTCCTAATCCTTTTAGACACTTTAGGAGGGATCGAATTCTATAGATTGGTTGTATGATAAGAGCAGATATATATTTTTAAATTGTACTTTAGGTTCTGGGGTACATGTGCAGATCACGCAGGGATTGCATAGGCGCACACATGGCAATGTGGTTTGCTGCCTCCATCCCCCCCATCACTTATATCTCCTGCATCTCCTCCCCATGCTATCCCCTCCCCGACCTCCCCCACCCCCATGCTGTCCCCTCCCTTGGCCCCCCCCAACAGACCCCAGTGTGTGATGCTCCCTTCCCTGTGTCCATGTGTTCTCATTGTTCATCACCCGCCTATGAGTGAGAACATGCGGTGTTTGGTTTTCTGTTCTTGTGTCAGTTTGCTGAGAATGATGGTTTCCAGGTTCATCCATGTCCCTACAAAGGACACAAAGTCATAATTTTTTATGGTTGCACAGCATTCCATGGTGTATATGTGCCACATTTTCCTTGTCCAGTCTATCGTTGATGGGCATTTGGGTTGATTCCAGGTCTTTGCTATTGTAAACAGTGCTGCTATGAACATACGTGTGCATGTGTCTTTATAATAGAATGATTTATAATCCTTCGGGTATATACCCAGTAATGGGGTTGCTGGGTCAAATGGAATTTCTATTTCTAGGTCCTTGAGGGAGCGCCACACTGTCTTCCACATGGTTGAACTAATTTACACTCCCACCAACAGTGTAAGAGTGTTCCTATTTCTCCACACCTCTCCAGCATCTGTTGTCTCCAGATTTTTTAATGTATCGTCATCCCTTTTTTTTTTTTTTGTAGAAAGTGATTTATTTAGAGAGAGAGAGAGAGAAACAGGAGAAGGAGAGAGAAAGAAACAAGTAGTTCTCACAATGAGTGAGAGAAAGAAAAGATGGAATCCAGGAGAGGAAGCAGCTTCCACACTGAGTGGAAGGGAATAGAGAGAGAGAGATGGGGTTTAGGAGGGGAAGACAGGCTTCCACGAAGAGTGTGGAAGGGGACCCCAGAGGGGAAATCCAGGAGAGAGAAGATGGCTTCCACGACAGAGTGTGGAAGGAGAGACTCCAGAGGGGAAATCCAGGAGAGAGAAAAACAGCTTCCATGAGAGCATTCATGGAAGGGGGATCTAACATGGAAGTCCACAATGATCACCATTCGTAACTGGCGTGAGGTGGTATCTCCAGTGTGGTTTTGATTCGCATTTCTCTAATAATCAGTGATGATGAGCATTTTTTCAGATGTTTGTTGGCCTCATACATGTCTTCTTTTGAGACAGTGGTTGTTTATATCCTTGACCCTACTTTTGGATGGGTTTGTTTTTTTCTTGTAAATCTGGTTCAGTTCTTCGTAGATTCTGGATATCAGCCCTTTGTCAGATGGGGTAGATTGCACAATTTTTTCCCGTTCTGTTGGTTGCCGGTTCACTCTAATGATTGTTTCTTTTGCTGTACAGAAGTTCTGGAGTTTTAATTAGATCCCATTTGTCTATTTTGGCTTTTGTTGCCAATGCTTTTGGTGTTTTAGTTATGAAGTCCTTGCCTATGCCTGTGTCCTGTATGGTTTTGCCTAGGTTTTTCTTCTAGGGTTTTTATGGTGTTAGGTCTTATGTTTAAAATCTTTAATCCATGTGGAGTTAATTTTAGTGTAAGGTGTCAGGAAGGGGTCCAGTTTCTGCTTTCTTTAGCACATGGCTAGCCAGTTTTCCCAACGCCATTTATTAAACAAGGGGAATCCTTCCCCATTGCTTGTTTTTTATCAGGTTTGTCAAGATCAGATGGTTGTAGATGTGTGGCATTGCCTCCAGGGTAAAGCGGATAGTTTAATTACCATGTATCTTTTTGCATTGCAAAAAATGTCTCGTTCGTGAATCAGATTTTGCTGTATGTAACAGAGAGCATCCCAGCTGGCTGTCTGAAGTGGCTATCATACACTTTTTTGAAAAGAAGATTCATGAAGGCTGTAAGTGCTGCCTCTTTCAGTCAAAACTGTAAAAGTTTTAACAGTTTCAACATGCTCAGGAGGTGTGTGCAAAGACAGGTTTACTGGAGATTGTACAGGCTGCTTTTTTGTTTGAACCGTTGAAAAACTGTCGTCCTCACATTTTCTGATTTGAAAATTTTTGAATCTTGTTTAGCAAAACTTTTACATATGAAGATACTGTATCCCTTTCATTTGAGACAATTGTTTGTAAGGATTCATCTGTTGAAAACCAGGAGATCCTTTTGAATACCACAGCACTTGTACTTGTTGCTCTTTACAGATATAGAAAATAGTCTAAAAACAAAATAGGAGTGGTAGTGAAGTAGAAGAGCCACAACATAGGCTTACAAATTTCGAAAATAATAATCCGGTGTCATAAATTTATATAACACAATACATAATGATACTCTCCACTTGAGAAGCTGTGATTGAGGTCCCAGGCTAAGACTTTGACCCTGTCTCAAACGCTAATCACTTGGAGGGAGAAAACAGCCGACTGCTGTCTGCCTGAACACGTTTGGCAGAGACTGTCCAGTTGGGGCTTCTGGCAGGCTGAGACATCCAGGCAAGCTCTGACTTGGGGAGGAAGGCTAGCGGGGCACTGTCTCAGGAGGCGTGGGGCTCATGGTCACCAGGGGAGGGAAGAGAGAAGTGTGAACACAACCCTTCACACGAGGACACTGCTGTAAACTTGTACACCACAGGCTGTGGCTCAAGTTGGGCGTGAAGAGATCTATCTAGGCTCCAGCGGAGAAGAGCAGGTCAGACCCCACGCCCAATTAAGTCCCCTCCCTTTTGCCTGTCTGCTGAGGCTTCTCTCCAGCCCAAGAGAAAGTGGCAGGTGGCCCAGAGGAGCCCTAGGTCCTAACCCTGCTCCTTCTGCTACCAGCCCAGCACCTGTTGATGCTGAAGCTGGTCGTACAACGCCCCTTACAAGCACTGTAGACAAAACGACTCTGCCCATTGATAAGTAGCTAGCCTTCATCTTCAGCTACACCAGAACTGGCATCATTTAGCATCAGGAAGATACATAGTGAGATGGAGATACCACCACATACTTCGCCACAGTGAGATACCACTGCATACTTAGTAGAAGAGCCAACGTGAGAAAGACTGACCGTGCCAAGTGTTGGCAAGTGTCCTGCACATGAGACCTCTGCATGGGGCCGTGCTCTCAAAGGACCTCACTCTCTGTCCAGCGCTCTGCCGTGGTCTGTGAAATCCTCATCATTTTGTACTGAAACTTGCGTTATGTAGTTGAGGAGATATGCGGAGGCGTGGCCCAGGCCCACAGGCACCGGGGGCAGTGCGCAGCACACGTGCCATACCTGGGGCAGTCTGGGGTGACATGGGGCCTTGGCAGCTGGCCAGGGTGGGACCTGGGCCCAGAGTTGTGGTGGAAACAGTGGCTGGGACACAAAGGACGTGACACCCTCGAGCCCTTGGCCATCCACTTCTAACTGACAGTGAGCAGACTCCCCCAAGTTGGGCCAGAGTCACCAAAAGAGGTTCACATCCCTCCCTTGTGATTCATAAGCCACTGGCTGTGACTTCTGCCTCTACCCCTCTACTGAAACTAAGGAGGGAGAAGTGGCAGGTGATGGTGAAGGAAGAGAGGACAACGCACAGGTTCTGGTCGCGTTGGGCATAAACCTGGTGGGAAATAAGAAGCCCAGCAGGACTGACATCAAGCTAGGGGAGAGATATGAGTGTTGCCATGGCAGAGAAGAAAGGGAAGGAGGGAGAGTTGGGAAGAACATCCCAGTGAGGAGTGGGAAGAGGGGCAGGAGCTCTGGAAGGGGCTAATTTGCTCCTGCTGAGGAGCTGGGAGGATAACAGTGATGGATGAGAACTGTTCTGCAGAACCACAGGGTCCCCAGACCCGGGTCACTATGGCCAGCGGACTGGAGGGCTCCTGCTCGGAGGGTAGCCCAGGCTCCCCGATAGAGTAAAGTGAGGCCACAGAATCTTGTGGGTAACCCCCCCCCCCACATGGGCACCGAGGGAGGGAGAGCTGTGCAAACCCCAGGCACAGTTAGTGCCTGAACAATATCTTAGTTCATAGTGTTACTACTCAGCTATTTCCTTCACATAATCCTTTATATATAATCATGTATTAGTTTATAGTTGGAACAATTAGTGCCTGAAGTGTAACTTACTGCTTACATAGATCTAGCTTATATAATCATACTTAGTACTTATATCTAGCATACTTAGTTCCATATAATCTTTCTCAGCTCTGTAAATGTTTTCATTTAATTATTTATAGTCATATAAATATTGCAGTCTATATAATCATATATATATTCTATAATCACATAGGTATTGTAGTCGGGAGCTATACCGATACATTTAGTGCCGATTTATAGAATCCTTCTCTATAACCATATAGTAGTTTGTAGCAGGAGGAGTGCCTAGAGCAGTCACAGAACAGAAGCAGTACATGGGAAAACAGCCAGACCAGGATGAGAACCAAAGACCCAGGAGGCGGCATTCCTGCCTGAAAGGGCATACGCTGTATGGCAGGCTTGGAGCAAGAGCCTCTCCTCCTAGAGAAAGGAGTTGTAGTACCTTGCATCCAGCTTATGTGGAAAGTCGGCCTCAGACCTGAGATCCTGGAAATAACTGAGGGAGAAGACCCCTCTGGTGTGACCAGTCACGGCGGCTGTCCACCCTGTCAGTCTTTTCTGGCTTCTGTGCTAGCTCAAATCATCCTCCCATAAATATCTTAGAGAAGAGCACACGTCTGTCGGCTCCCCACTGCACTGGCTTACAGCATCCTTCTATAGGCATCCTCTGAAGTCTTTAGCCCCCAGATAAGAAGTGTTGCACATGACACTTGTTGCACACAGCCCACCTCCTTGCCCTCGGTGCCCATGTCGGGGTGGGCCCCCCCTCTTTGTACATGACCCTCTACTACTGCGCATGCCACGTCCCCCTACTGTGCACGGCCCACCTCTCTGCCCAGGTGACCTAACGGGGTTGACCCCTCGCTTGTGACTCACATGATTATGTATGCCCTATCACTAAGCCTATAGATGACCTCACGACCCTCCCCCTGCCTGTACCTAGTAGATACAGACGTTTCTGGACGTTCGGGGCCTCACCTGTCTCCATTCACAGGTGGCGTGGCCCCCTAGTCCAGCTGCTCTTCTCCAGTTCCTCTGTGTCCTGTCTCTTTCCTTCTCAGATCCCTGTACCTCAGCACAGCTGTAGGGACACCCCCAGGACCTCGTAGGGCTGTGGCCCTACAGAATCTGAGAAATACTTCAGTTAAAGGCTGCAATGAATGGGGGACGAAAGCCATGCTAAACCTGAGGAAGAGAGGAAGCATTAGTGGGGCGGCAGCGCAGGGAGTCGGCGTTGCCATACCTGCTTGACTCTAACAGTGCCAGCTGCTTCTGTGTATGGAGATGCTGTGTTCAACCTGTCAGAGAGAGTCGAGTCAGGCTGGAGTCTCCCATGGAAGCCAGGCCCCAGCTGTCCCACATGGCCAAGACCTTGGGAAAGGGTATGGAATGTACACCACTCACTTGAAAGGATCTGGAACTTCTCAGTGAGGCACTGCATGGCCACTGAAACAGGGAGAGGCACAACTAGGCACTCCAGGCACAGGGAGACAGAAGCCTTCCCCCTCACCCACTGGGGACAGGCCCAACCTGGCAATATGAACACCCCATCCATACCTGGTGGTGTCCAGCTCCAGGAATGACCCACCCATCTGTCATCCCAGTTAAAGGCAGATACGTTTTCTAAATAAGGTCACCATGTATGAGCAGTGCTGAAACTTTGGTGCACATCAGAATCTCAGAGCCTATTAAAATATAGACACTCCCCCGCTAAGCAGCACTTAGAGAAAGCAAGTGAAGTGTCTCCAAACGTGGGACTTGCTGGTACAGTGTATGCATGCTTCAATCTAGTTCCACATAAAGGCGGATGGATGCATGGATGGAGGGATGGATGGACAGACAGATTAGCTAAGCAGATTGGCTAACCCCATATGCCCTGATGTGGTGATTACACATTGCATGTCTGTATTAAAATATTTCAGGTACTCAATAAATATACCCACCTACTATGCACTCATAAAAATTAAAAGTCAAAATTAAAATCAACAAATAGATTATATAGGTTGGATGGGTGGATGGGTCTGGCCTACGGGGCCAGACCTGCCAAAGTCTCCCTCCCACAGGAATGGTGGTCCCTGAGTGGCTGCCTACACCCCAACCCCAGCCCTGCACCACCTCAGGTTCTGCACTAGTATGCCGTGGTCTTCCCCCTCTCCCCAGCCTACTAAGTTGATCCTTGATGTTTTCGATTTCTTTCTGCAGCAGAGGGCACTAGCCCTCTGGGTGGCAAGGTCTGAGATAGGTCTCTCCTACCACCCAGCATGCTGTCGCATGCTCAAGGCATCAAGGCTTCCCCATTCTTATTTCTCGGGGCATAGAAGAGGGAATTTAGCATTGGGGTCACTGCTGCAAAAAGCCACCCCTCTCTGTAGATGGCTCCCTAAAAGCCACTGGAGCCTTCTAGGACTAACCTTCAAGTGATTAACCTCCCTTGCACCAGGAAGATGGGATGTAACATCTTGGTGGGGGCTTGCTGGACAAGACAAAGCCGGCCCCAGACATGTGGGTGACTCCCGGCCACTGTGCTACGATTGACAAATAGACCTTTCTGTGCCATTTCTCCAGTTACACATCCTCATTTGTGCATTTGCCATCTACTGAAATACCAACGTCCTTGATCCACGCCGAGCCGTTATTTTGCCCCCGTTTCTTCTGGAGTCAATGCCATTTTCGATTTGCCGTCTCCACCAGTGTCTGGCACACATGAGGGCTCCCCAAATGTTGGATCCCTTCTCCTTCTTACTCTCCCTATGTCATCAATCAACTAGCTCTGTAAATGTTTTCATTTAATTGAATAGGCATTTACACACACATACTGTGGAGCAGGCGCTGGGAAGACTCTTCCTTTGCAATACCCCGTATAGCCATCCCTTCCCTTCTCTGCTTGGAAGTTTTGGGGACACTCATTACCTCACTCCAAGTCTCAGTATTAGCAACCTCCTGCACAGAGTCCCTGCCCTCAAGTTCACAGTGTGATGGGAGGAACAGAGAAGAACACACAGTTAATTCTTATGTGATATGTCATATGTTGGGGGTAGGCTCAAGGTCCTACGAAGACACCCAGAAGGGTGCCTAACCAGTTCTGATTAGGGACAAGGTGACATCTCTGCTGACACACAAAGAATGAGAAGGAACTAGCCAGTCAAGGAGTAGAGGAGAGGAGAGCGGTGACACAAAGGTGAATGCTCCAGTTCCTGCTCATCATCTTTGGGGTAAGAATCTGACCATTCCAATATAGGATGAGGAGGGTGAGGCAGAGGGAGAGCAGCAGAGAAGGGAAGGACTCGATCGGCTCACTGAGTGGCTCACGAGCTATCACAGACAGATGCGTGTGGTTAGACCAGGTACTCTCCAAGTAGGGCCTGTGAACCAATGGCCTCAACTTCCTGTGGGACTTGTTAAAGACCTGTGACATGGTTTGGCTCTGTACGCCCACCCAAATCTCACCTTCATTGTGATCTCCATAATGCCCACGTGTCAAGGGTGGGACCAGGTGGAGGTAATTGAACCATGGGGGTAATTGAATCATGCTGTTCTCATGATAATGAGTGAGTCTCACCAGATCTGATGGTTTTCATAAGCGTCGGGTATTTCCCCTGCTCATTCTGTCTCCTGCTGCCCTGTGAAGAGGTACCTTCCGCCACGATTGTAGGTTTCCTGAGGTCTCCCCCAGCCATGCAGAACTGCGAGTCAATTAAAACTCTTTTCTTTATAAATTACCCAGTCTCGGGTATTTCTTCACAGCAGGGTGAGAACGGACGAATACAATATGGATCCACAGGTCCCATCCCAGACCTACTGAGTCAGAGACTCTGAGAGTGGAGGCCAGAAATCTGTGTTTGAACAAGCCCTGCAGCTGGTGCCGATGCCTCTAATGGTTGAGAACCACTGGATGGAATAGAACTTAATTATTCCCTGGTGGTTTTCAATTTGCATTTGAAAGCAGGAAGGAGAGAAGAAACAGACACAGACAGCTATTCGGATGCTTTGTCTTGGTGGGGTTCGCCCCTCCCAAAGAATTTTGTAAAACCATACACACACACACACACACACACACACACACACACACAGAGACACACACACACCCCACATCTTAAAACTAGCTTCTGGAATTTTTCCTGTTTAATCAGTTGCAAAGATATGATTTCTGGCTTACTGTAAATACTCATTGTTGACAACTATTTGCGCCTGGGTATTCCTTGGAGAGACCTTGTTTGGCGCACTTGGCACTGGCTTTGAAGAGCAGGCACTGAGACCACACAACCTCGCCAAGGCCGTTGATGGGGCTTTGCTCCCCCGGTGAGCTCCCGTTGAAAGGCTCCACCATGTCCTAGAGCACAGGATGGGCTAGTCATTCTGGAAACTTGGTCTCTTCCCATTGGCATCAGGGCCGACTGTGACCTCAGGCAGATGTGCTTGAGTGAGTGGAGACGATGGAGACAGTGCAGTAGGAAGGGAGCATGTGGATAGAGCTCAAGTATTTCTTCTTTCCCGGGGGTGTGGGCTAAATGTCACTCTTTTTCCATAACTATCAACATTTCCTAACTACTTGGCACCCCAGATTCTGAGGTCCAGCTGGGGTAGAAACGAGAGACAGCTCTGTAGGCACAAGATTGCCAAAGATGCCACAGGTCACGGCTGCCCCCAAGAAAGTCACCTGAATTCAAGTGACCCTGCAGCCCTCCACTGTTGACCCATGGCTGATGATTCAGGGCTGCAGTGAAGCCAGGATACGTAACGTGAAAGTCTGGTCCTCTTGCTAGGGACAGACAGAGGCCAAGCCGCAGCTGGCATATGTTCAGCTAGACTCATACTCTAGGAATGGCTCACAGAGTGGCCCAGTAAAGTAGTCCCAGACTTTTCAGCCTGCAGTTGGGCTGACTTGGGGGTTAACTCTGCTGACCTGATTAAGCCGAGAGTCTTAGGAAATACGGAGGGACCTTGGCTAGAGAGCCTCGAGGGAATCACTTAGAGGTGTCTGCCAACCCTATTGCTGAAGTTATGAGTGCCTTCCGCAGGCAGCTACGATTGTTAAGTGTGGTCCTTGGTGGAGCAAAGAGAGTGACTCTTTGAGCCAATGAGTAACAACAAATAACAAGTCCATGCTGCGACCTCACAGCCCAACAAACGGGATTTCTGCACTCCTTGTCCAACACAGAAGATGACCTGTGGGAGTTCATGGTTCCTTTCAGGAACTGGTGACTCTCATGTCGAAACATAAGCATTATGGGATGGACTGCTATCATTTTCCCAGTGCCTATTCGATGCCAGGTCTGTGCTGGCTGCTATGAGGAAGGCTGACACTTGGAGCAGATGTCAAGAATTCAGCATCAGATTGAAGTCAGCTTAGGATGCTTACATTTAGAATTAGTCTGCTTAGAAGGAAAACTGAGGGCAAGACTTGACTGAGGGATGGACTTGAGCTGGAGCCAGACAGATGGCCAGAGGTCAAGCTCAACTCCACCCCTTCCTGGATGAGTGATTGATTTTGGGTGAGGTAGGATACTCAGCCTCTCTCTCTCTCTGTCTCTTTCTCTCTTTCTCTCTCTCTCAGCTTTAGATGTTTCCTCTTCATGTGGAGCGAATAATAGCAGCTAGCTCACTTCATCATTTAGAGGAATAATGCAGAGAACATATGGATACCTTGTTCATAAGTGCAGACATCCATTCAGAAAAGAAGCGCAACACTCCCCCCACTCCCACTAGTGAGGTCTCGCCTTGTGGCTCTCAGGGCGTCTACACTGGAACACAACGGTCCTGTATCAACACACACTGGGGTATTCTGTGGTTAGCAACAACACACAGAGCATGGGCAGCCTAGGCCAGTATAGCTACTTTGTCTCTCTTTCAGTGCAGAAGTGGAAATGGGCCTGAGATAGCCCCAGCACATGTCTCAGGGAAGCTGAATGTACTCAGGTAGAATAACTCCCGGGGAACAGGAATTTTACAGCTAGATAAACGGAACAAAAACCTTTTGGTGTTGAAGAAGAAACAGGAAGGCTGGTCAGTGAAACAGAATCAAGAGTCCAGACATAGATGATTTTATTCCACATGGAAATATAGTAATATAATAAAGGAGAAATTTACATTTGAGAAATGATAGAGGCAACATTGAATAAACGGCATTTTGGAGAACTGCTCTCCATTTTGAACACACACACACACACATACACACACACACCTCTAACGTGTTATGAATATTCCTCTCATTTGCCTTTGGCACCCACACATTTTCAATTGTATGCAGCCACTTTATCGTTTTTATGACTTTTCTTCGCTGTGGTTTCTGAGCTCAGAAGTGTTTTCAGCACTCTCAAATGAGAAAATGTTCACAGCAATCTGATGAAGCCAATTTTGTTAACAGAGAATTTTAGGACAACTCAAACAACCCAATTTTAGAAATGTACTACACATATGAATAGGGAGCTCATAAGAAAGGAAATACGAAAGCAAATAATCATATGAAAAGATGCTCAGCTTCACTAATTTTAAAATAATTTTCATTTCCTTATTTTTTTTTTTCTTGAGACAGAGTCTCACTCTGTCACCAAGGCTGGAGTGCACTGGTGTGACTTTGGCTCACTGCAACCTCTGCTTCCTGGGTTCAAGCGATTCTCCTGCCCCAGCTTCCTGAGTAGGTGGGATTACAGGTGCGCCACCACACCTTGCTAAATTTTGTATTTTTAATAGAGACGGGGGTTTCGTCATGTTGGCCAGGCTGGTCTTAAACTCTTGAACTCAAATGATCCACGCGCCTCGGCCTCCCAAAGTGCTGCGATTTCAGGCGTGAGCCACCCCGCCCGGCCTCCTTCTTTAGTTTTTAAAGGAAAATTAAAACAACAATTTTTTTGTCTGTCTGATTGGCAAAAATTTAAATAATTCCCATCAGTTCGCAAGGATATGAGGCTAGCGACACTGTCATAGGCTGTTGATGACGGTGTATATTGGAGGGCAAGTTGGCAGCAATGTAAGATAAGGGGAGGGGAGGGAGGGCCCAGATGGCCGGGGGAATCTCCTCTGGCTAGAGCAGAAAGTACTGAAGGTAAAGAAAGGACCGGCAGGCGTGCTAAGCAGCTTGTCCTGTGTTTTAATTGAAGGCTTTCCTGGGGTCTCACCCTGTGCGCTGCAGAGAGCAAGTCAAGACTGTGGAACAGCCTGAGCTGCAGGGAACCTGAAGGAAGCTTTGGCTAAACTTGGTGACATGGTTTGGCTGTGTCCCACTCACATCTCATCTTGAAGTGTAGCTCCCATCATAATTCCCACACGTCGTGGGAGGGACCCAGTGGGAGGTCACTGAATCATGGGAGTGGATTTTTCCCCATGATATTCTCATGATAGAGAATAAGTCTGACAAGATCTGACTGTTTCATGAAGGGCAGTTCCTCTGCGTGTGCTTTCTTGCCTGCTGCCATGTAAGATGAAGCTTTGCTCATCCTTCACCTTCTGCCATGATGGTGAGGCCTCCCAGCCATGTGGAACTGTGAGTCCATTAAATCTCCTTCCTTTATAAATGACCCAAGTCTTGGGTATGTTCTCATCAGGAGCATGAGAACAGACTCACACACTTGGCCGCTCTCCCAGAGCCATGCTCAGGTGTCTGCCCTGTTTGGAAAGCCTTTCCTGGAGATACACTCTCAGATCTGAAAGACACGCATCCTTCTGCCCTTACAGCCATATTAGTACATTGGCTTTCATATGTGTTCATTGAACCACCATTCATTTAGCATCTATGAAGCAGCAGACACTGGGGCCAGGCTCTAGAGATGCACCTGATGGCAGAAACTCCCCCGGGGCCTTAGGGACCCCAGCTACTGCCACTCAACACATGCTCATCCCAGACTGGAGAGCTCATGGGCTAGGAGAACACGGAAAGAGTCAGCAGAAAGGTGCTACATGTTTGCCCATCAGTCCTGAAGAAGTCGTTTCCTTACCCTCAGGCTGGCTTTTCATGCCATGTCACTTTCTTCTTGTGTCTCTTTTTGGTGGCCTGGCATGAGGGGTTTGGTGTCATTGAGACAGCTCTTCACCACTAAGACAACACCACAGGGAAAGAGGGAGTAGAGAGCCAGACAGAGCAAGGTCTCCATGGAACTACTGTATCGGGGAGATCATTGTCATATACATGAGGCAGTGCTTTGCCTGAACTGGCTCACATCCATATTCCCCATCATCCCCCTCCTATCTTGTCTCATTGGCTGACACTGCAATGTAGAGCACATCCAAGGGCCTTTCTGGCTCCTTCTTGGTGGATATTGGAAACTCAGAGAGCTTCCTGGTGATGTTTTAAAGTTAGTCCACACCTTGACTGTCTGTCACCTGGGGATAGAGTTTGGATATTTGTCTCCTCCACATCTCACATTGAAATGTGATCCCCAATGTCGGAGGTGGGGCCTGGTGGGAGGTGTTTGGGTCATGGGAACGGATCCCTCACGAATGGCTTGGGCCATCCCCTTGGTGATGAGAGAGCTGTCGCTCTAGTTCACACGAGATCTGGTCATTTAAAAGTGCGTGGCACCTCCCCCACCCCCTTGCTCCTGCCCCGGCCATGTGATGGTCTCAGCTCCCCTCTTCACCCTCCGCCATGATTGGAAGCCTCCTGAGGTCCCACCAGAAGCAGATGCTTCTATGCTTCCTGTATAGCCTACAGAACCGTGAGCCCATTCAACTTCTTTTCTTATGAATGACCCAGCCTCAGGCATTTCTTTATAGCAGTGCGAAGAACAGCCTAATACACCTGTGAATGTAGGAGCCGGTTGCCATCATCCTGGTAAAAGGTGCAGAAGATATTGGTCTTCAGGGAAAAGGAAGAAAGGAGCAGATCCACAGGGCTGAAAGACACAGGGAGGGAGGAAGTCCTGATGGTGTCTGAGTCTCTCTGGTTTCAGTTTGTTCCTGAGGCCCAGCTGCAGTCCTGTCCTGGGCTTCTGAGAGACAACCAGCCAGCATCCCACAAGCCTGGAATTCACATAAGAAGGTTCCATGCTTTCCTGACCTTGGTGGAGTTGCTTTCTGCTTCTTTTGATCCACAGAATCCCAGCTACTACATCTGCTTGATCATTGCTATAGTTTGGATGTTTCATGCCCTCCAAATCTCATGTGAAAATTGATCTCCAATGTCAGAGGTGGGGCCTGGTAGGAGCGTTTTTTGGGTCATGGGGCACCTCCTTCTCTCTGTGTCCTGCTTCCTTTCTTGTCCTGTGACCTCTGCACACGCTGCCTCCCCTTCACTTTCCACAATGAGTGGAAACAGCACAACGAGGCCCTCCCCCAGAAGCAGAGCAGGCGCCAGCACCATCCTTTCTGTACAGTCAGCAGAAGCCTGAGCCAAATAAACCACTTTACTTTATCCGTGACCCAGCCTCGGGTATTCCTTTGGAGCAACACAGATGGACTACGACACTCATCCTTGCAGAGAAGGTCTGTGTCTACCAATATTGGGTGTTAAGGAGGCTTCATTAGACACTCTGTGTTCCCATCTTTTGAGCAGGATGAAGAGAGGTGGAGAAAGTCTAGGCTCTCTGTGGTTCTACTTTGCCAGCTAAGAGATCTGGTTAAACGTGAAGAGCCTAAGAGAATGGCAGCAGCGTAGTGGGGTGGTGCCTCCTGACCCGGCACGTTTTCCTCTCAGAAAGCCAGATCGTGGCAGTGGCCAGCCCTTTCCACGGTGCTGCCACACGTAACCAGTATAAGGCAGGAGTAAAGACTCCTGTGATCTTCTCCGAAAGCTGGACTTCGAGGGGTGTTGGTGGGGCCAGATGTGTCTCCAGCTGCTGCACAACTCCACCTTGCTCCCAACCAGGCCCCTCTCAGTTAGTGGGTGTCATTCCCAAGACGCTGTGATTTCATATGCAGGGAGCCACAGGCTGGCCCTGCCTTTAAATTAGTCTTGCACCCTCTCCATGAGAGGCACAGAAAGTGAAGTTCACAAAATGAGGATGGTTCACGTAGCAGGTTGAATTGTGTCCCCCAAAAGTCATGTCTATCTGGGACCTGTCGATGAAACCTTATTTGGAAATAAGGTCTTTGCAGATGTGATCAAGGTAAGATAAGGTCCTTATAGTGGGCCCTAATCCCAGTAGGACTCGTATCTTAATTAAAAGGGGGTAGATTTGGAGACGGACACATACAGGACAAGGTCATATGATGACAGAGACAGAGCTTGGAGTGATGTGTCTAAGCATCGAAAAGCCACAGAACACCAAGGAACGCCTCTTTGGAGGGAGCGTGGCCCTGCCAATACCTTGATTTTGGACTAGTGGACACCGGAACTTGCAAGAAAATCCATTTTCGTTGTTTTAAGCCACACGTAGTTTGTGGTGTTTTGTTCTGATGGCCCTAAAAAAATGAATACAGTCTGCAAGTGGATGATAATCCACAAACTGCTTACAGCCTGTAATAAGTAAGTACAGAAATTTAGCGTATAGGCAGGCAGGGTAAATCTGTGGAATCACAGTGTCTGTTGACTCTAATAATAAAATAGATGGGCTTGGATTTGCCATGTCTTTTTCAGCTAATGGTACCATAAATTTTATTGTTTTTACAAAAGTACCAATCCATGACAGATTGTAACTAGGAGAGAGAGACAGAGACAGAGAGAGGAGAGGAGAGAGAGAGAGAGAGAGAGAGAGAGAGAGAGAGAGAGAAATAGGATAGCAAAACCAAAACCCGAGGGCAACATCCACAATAAAACTAAGTGGTGTCAAGATGTCCACATGAACTCCAAAATCGGGACTAGCTGAGACCAAACCACCCCTCCTGCACCTGCCCCAAGATCTGCAGTCTTAGCATCTGAGGAAAGGAAGTAGTGGGCACCTGCAGACCTAGAATTCCAAGATTTAACATGCCTTCAGGCAATTGCAGCTCTGGAATTTTTGGCGGTTGCCTCCAGTACAGAACAAGGTAATAAAAGTAATCTATAAATCTGTAGCCAACCATTCCAAAACACAAGTGGACTGTAATGAGTAAGCTCAAGTGTGACAAAAATGATCAGCCAGATTGCTTCATCGCATTTCAGCCTGGTACTTGCAGAGGGCCCCATTGAGCGGAGCTTACTGTCCAGGATTCGGCTGCGGCTGTGGCTTCCTCACTCCCTCCAGGCAGGCATGGAGCACTATGATGAGGGGAGGGGGGCCAGAACGCTGGAAACCAGAAGGGCTAGTTAAGAAGCCAGAGGACCCCCAAACCTAAAATGCAATAAAAAATATTAAAAAAAAAAAAAGAAGCCAGAGGAGTTCCTGAGTCCCCCCCTCTCCCCACAATCAGAATTACATGCCTACATCTTTAGCACCAGAATTCCTGCAAGCAATTTACAAGTATTAGCACTGAAGTTGAGAATTTGGGGGAGTAGGGAGGGGCCGAGAAATAGCACTCTTCCCTGCCAGGGTTCCTAACTCACTGAGAAATTCCACAAATGTGCCAGCAGATGGGGAAGCAGCCTTGGTGGATAGGGCTTGTTAGGCGAGCCAAATGGGCTTGCTAATTCCTCACAAGCTCCCTAGTCTAGACTCAGAGTGGCCCACTGTACGAAGGTTTTGGGTCTGTAGAACAGGCTCACATCTCCAACATTGCTGCCTGCCACCAAGCTGGGCAGGAAGGAAAGGAAGAAGCGACCAAATCTCCCCACACTAAGAACTTTTGAGAAATTAACCACTTGATCAAGAAATCTGGATACGGGTGCCACCCACCAACTGGGTATTTTACCACATCTGCATGGCGCGTTTCTCCTTCCTCAAGGAGACTGGGAGAGCAGAGTTACCCCAACATGCACACCTAATATTTCACCAATGTTTGTACCTTGATATGGTTTGGATGTGTGCCTATTCAGATCTCATCTTGGATTGTAGCTCCCATAATCCCCCACGGGTTGTGGGAGGGACCTGGTGGGAGGTAATTGAATAGTGGGGGCGGGTCTTCCCACGGTAGTGAATAAGTCTCCGCGAAGATCTGATGGTTTTACAGAGGGCCCGCTCCCTGCGCATGCTCTCTTGCCTGCTACCATGTAAGACGTGCCTTTGCTCATCCTTCGCCTTCTGCCATGATTGTGAGGCCTCCCCAGGCATGTGGAACTGAGTCCATTGAACCTGTCTTTCTTTATAAATTACCCAGTGTTAGGTATTTCTTCATAGTGAAACAGCCAAGTATAAAAGGGGTCCTAGGAGAATCTCCAACTGGTTGGGGCACTGGGAGAACAGGGTAGCACCATGGAAGTTGTGCCGTTTGCAGGTGGGAGAAGCCTGGTCATTCCCATTCCTGCGTGGTAGCCAGGGATTCAGCCTGCCAGACGGGGCCCTGTCGACAGGAACCCCTCGGGGTTTGCTGAGAAGTCTTCTTCCTTTTTACCGAATACATTCCATAACGCTTCACCCTTCAAAATATATGCGTGCCTTAATCTTTCCTTGTCTTGTGACAAGAACCTAGTTTTTAGCTGAACTGAGGAGAAGTCCTACAGCAGTAGCAGTACGAAAATGGTCAAATACATACTTCTCAACCCACTGGGCTTAACTAGTAAGTCTATGGTGCACCCACAGCCAAAAGTTTACCCCTTACTCTGTTTGCTCACCCCAAAATTATTTCTGGCCATCGTTGCCCAACATATCTCATCAGAGGCTCTGCAACAAGGTCAAATGATGTCCGTGAGGTATTCTAATAATGAGAGTCCAGCACATGTCCGAAATATAAACCTTCTCCTACCAAGAATTGCCTGCACAGATGATAAAGTTCAAAATTCTCCTGGTCAGCCTGCGCAACATAAGGGAGACCCTGTCTCTACAAAATAAAAATAAAAATAAGTTAGCCTGGGTAACATAGGGAGACTCCATCTCTACAAAATAAAAAACTAAATCTAAAAATAAATTAGCTGGGCGTGATGGTGTTCACCTATGGTCACAGCTACTTGGAAGGCTGAGATGGGAGGATAGCTGGAGCCTGGAGCTCGAAGCAGCAGGGAGCTGTGATCATGCCACTGCACTCCAGCCTGGGCAACAGAGCCAGACCCTTTCTCAAAAAAATAAAGATAAAATAAAGATTAAATCTCCTGGCAAATGGTAAGTTCAAAGACATTAGAGAAAAGCCCTGCTGGCCCCATACCCACCAAAGTCTTTTGATCTTGTGAGCTAAAGCTGGAAGAAAATGTAAGTCCCCAATTACTCTCTTCAACCTTATCTCTGCTCCCACTCAGTTAGATGTTCTCGATGGCTTGTGGGCCCAGAGGTCTGCAGTCTAGACCATCATCAATGGGACTGCGTGCTGTTTATTCAGTGCCTTGGCAGTTGGGTTGTTTAAATGCCAACTCACTGTGACTTTCCCCTTTAAAGGGTTTACAAGATGCATAGGAATATCTAGCCCTGGCCCTGTAGCCACCAAATGTAGAAGACAAGCCAGTGTACCATCCCGGCAGAATTACGTTCCCAGAACTCAGCCCCACGTTGCCCTAAACCCTATCAGTATTGGCAATCTCTAACTGGTATGTAAGTTGAGGGAGGTGCAGAGTCTGGGTAATTTTGAGAGCTGTGTTACCTGAGCTCTTGCTGCTTTAGGATGTCTAGAAGCTTGCAAAGGCAGCAGCCCGTTACTGAGGTTTTATTTGTGGTGCCTTTCTTTCAAAATATTCAGTTTCTGTTTGAATCTTCTTCCCTTTCCATTCCTCCCTTTGGGCCCTGTGCCGAGGCAATCCTGGCTAGAAAGCTGCCTGCCTGCTTAAGTTGCCCTAAGGTCTCCCCTAGCACACACTCTCGGCCTCGGGCCGGGTGTCTCCCACAGCATCCTTGGGTTTCTGCTGTTGGCTGGCTTGGATCAGGAAGCCTTGCCAACTCTGGAACAGTCCCGCACGCTTCCCACTTGCAAGGCAAGATCCCTGGCAGGACGCCTCCCAAAGCCTGTTGCCTGAGTGCTCAGAGCAATAGGGTTTCCATGGCCGGTGTCTCCATTATAAGCAGAAGAGCTCTGTTTTAGCAACTGTGGCTGAGATGAGACGGATGCCCGAGAGGAGGAAGGGGGAGAGCAAGGTGGAGGGGCTGGAACCGTGCCACCGTGCAGTGTTGGGAGACCCTCTGGGGGTGGAGGCAGAGGCAGAAGCTACTGGAGTGATTCCAGGGGGAGAGTGTATGACTCTAAGCTTAGACAGGGTTGTCTGGGGGTCCTGTTTCTTGTTTTGGGGATTCCAGTAAGAGGTCATGCTGGCCCTCCAAGGATTGGAGGCTTCCAAGACATGGCAGCGGCATTGGCCTGTGCACTGGTATACCTGGAAGGGTAGTGGTGGTGGACATGGGGTTGGGAGCTTAGAGTGGCTGTGGCCGGCAGGCAGGGAACGACGCAGACGCCCACTGTGCTGGGCAGCAGTGACCTCGGCCTGCTCTAGCTGCTGAGAGGCCGACTGTGTGCAGGCTGGATGTTGGGCTGCACCCTAGTTAGGAGCCACTGGGATGTGGCTACAGTTGCCTGGGGTGATGATGGGGCTAGGTGGAAGGGTTAGGTCAGCTGAGTGGTAGCGTTGTTGGGTTCTCCGACTCTTACTTCCCACCTCACTCCGTGAAGATGACTTGCTCACTTTTTGACTGACTTTGGCTCTGCAGATTAAATGTGGAGGCCCTGAGAGCCCCAAAGAATGTCCTCTCTGAGTTATTACAAAAAAGTACAGATCCTAGCGTGCTGGCTGGGGAGGAGGGGGTGTTTCAAAGGCCACCCATCTCAGGCCCCATTGCCCACTTTACGTGTCTCTTAGCAAGCCATGAGCATGGGACCCCACCCAAGCTAAACTTGCAGGTTTCTGGCCTCTGGGAGTCAGCCTGAGGCCCATTCGCAGGCTGGCAATGGCACAGCCTGGGTGCCTTCTCAGCAGATCTTACTGCAACAACATTGCCCGCACCTATGCCGTCTCTAGGGCTTGCACATAAGACATAAGTGGTCGGGGTTTGGATTCCGCTGGAACCTAGGAACCGAGTGACCTGGGGAGGCACTCCCCGTGGTGGGTGGGTCCCAGTAAGGCTGGCTCGTCGCCTTCCCCACCTCTCCTGCGACTCTCCACGTCTTGCCTCCGCTGCTACTTAAGGCAACTTGCAGACCTAGACGTCTCCTCGAAGGACACTCCATTTGTAAGAGCCTCCTCAGCAAATACTTCTGAGGGCTGCTCCCTGCTGGTCCAGACAGGCTGGAAAGCCACCGTCTGGGCTCCGGGAAGCCACTGGGCCCCACCACTGTTTTCACCGGAGGATGGGCTGTTCTCACTTACAGCAGGTGGTTCTCCCACCCAAGAGTCTCCAGACGGGGCTGCTCTTGGGATCTGTGCCCCTCCCCAGGTCGCCCCTAGGCCTTGTCTCCCGGGGCTTACTCAGGGGAGTGAGAACAGCCTGGCATGCTGTGCTGCATGCCGGGTGCACTCCACGCCACAGGCTGTGGTAAAGAAACACCAGGAGCTACTTCAACAGCTACGTACTCAAAGACTAACGAAATTGTGATTTATTTTAGTTATATTTTATTTATTTTTGCTTATGCGTATGAGTACTTTCTGTTATTAATATCACTCTATAATTTGTTAATCACAGCTGCATTCACACTGTGGAAGGCAGCAGCTACAAAGGATGACATTTCGTTAAGTTACAAGTTAAATTACTGCACGAAGGGTGGGAATTTTGTAGATGGTGATCCCATTGCATGTTTGCAGGGGGTGAGTGTGGTGTTTATGCACATGCACGTGTGTGTATGTGTGTATGTGTGTGCGCATGCCTGTTCCCGTGTGTGTGTGTGTGTGTGTGTGTGTGTGTGTGTGTATGTGAGTGCGTGTTTATGCACACAGCACCAAGCAGGGAAGGAAATGCCCCTGGCAGCTAAGAATGGTTCTCCTAGACAGTGGGGAAGACTAGGAGCAGGAACTTTCACTCTGACTTTCACGTCCTTACCTCTCAAGTGTTTGCATGCTGTTTGACTTTTACCTTCCTGTTTGTGTTTTCCAGAATTTACGGCCCAAGGAAACAGAGCATGCCCCTATGCCTCTATAGCACTATCATGGGAGAAAGACTTGACATGATTTGATGTGGCAAAGCTACAGCCAGGGGCACCAGTCCCAGGAAGACGCACATGAACAAGAAAGTAAGTTCTCGCCCACAGGGAGGAACAGCCAGGGACAGTAGAGGGGCTGTGGGATGCTGAGCTGGGTTTCTAGAAATGGGCTGGGCTCTTGCTGGAGGGAACACCTGTCTGGAAGGAGGCTGGTCACCCTGCCCTTTGCCAGTCCTTTCAGCCGGGGCTCCTGCTACCGTAGCAGGGGTACATGCCACAGGGGGAAGCCCGAGCCGGGCTGGGCTCCGCTGGGACAGGGCACCTGGGGCAGGAGCTAGCTGCGGGGCCAGGAGCAGGAGGTGGGTCATCCAAGGAAGAAGTCTCCCTGACCATGTGCCCTTAGGCGAGGAGTGGGCACATGGCCCTCTGGGACCTGTCGAGCTCATACACTCCAGGTGTCTTTCGGGTAAATAAAACAACCAAGTAATTCTCAGTGCAGTGCGAAAGGGACTGGGAAGCTGGAATCACAGTCGCCACCTGTGCCGAGCAAAGCCACGATTAAAATGGGCCTTCTGCTTTCACTGAACCCACTTCGTGCCTCGGTGGCCCCAGTAGAAATGGCTTCTGTAGGCGGCAACGCCACTCACACTGGGCCCTGAACCCTCCTTGATTCTTGGCTTGCTAAATCTTGAGAATCTTTGAAGATTGCCGGGATGGGAGAGATACACGGGGAGAAACGGGAGGTGAAACAGCAGGTCCTGCCAGGGGAAGGAGGAGAGAAACGTCTCCCCCGAGGGTAGGGGAACAGGCTGAGCCCCTCCATTCCCTCCCTGACTCTCTCCTAACTCAGTCCCCGTCACTCCCACTCAGCGACCTGGCTTGCCCTTTGCCCTCTGCTCTTCTCACTCTATGCCTGACCCTGCACTGACTGTAGAAAATGCAGAAATAGATACACGTATTCATTCAACAAGCACTTTTATTGATTTATTGATTGCTTAATTGATTGAGAGATGGGGTCTGGCTCTGTCGCCCAGGCTGGAGTGCAGTGGTACGATCACAGCTCACTGCAGCTTCCACCTCCTGGGCCCAAGTGAACCTCCTGCCTCAGCGTCCTCAGGAGCTGGGACCACAGGCGCGCACCGCCATGCCCCCACAACTTTAAAAACGCTTTTGTAGAGATGGGGTCTCACTGTGTTGCGCAGGCTGATCTTGAACTCATGGCCTCAAGCAACCCTTCTGCCTCGGCCTCCCAAAGTGCTGGGATCACCAGCATGAGCCACCGTCAGGCCGGCCAACAAATATTTTATTGCAGACTCCTAACGTGGCCAGTCGTGGTTCCAGAGGCTGCATAACACACTGTGCCTGCCCTCATGGAGCTCATAGGCTGTGGCAGTAGGTGGAGAAATAAACAAAGGATTACAGGGCTCAGAGGTACATCATCCAACCGACTGGCGAAGCCGGGAGTGCTGTGGTAGCGTAGGGAAGGAACTTTTTTAGGGGGTCAGGGGAGGCATCCAGAAGGAGGCTAGGGCCTCCCCGCAGCGGAGGGAGTGGCGACACCAGAGAGGCAGCACATCTGTGGCAGGTTGGGCCCCTTCCTCTCTAGCGTCCTGCTCACAGCCCGTTGGCTGCAGGAATCCTGGGAGTTTGGAGGTGGTAGTCAGGGAAGCACAAAGTGACCTGGTGCACAAAGCCAGGAGTGTCGGCGCCTACAGCAACCCCCACAGCCCGGTGACTGTGTCTAAACCTGTTCAGTACCTCGAGCTCAGCCCCTGCCCCACCCCAGAAAAGTTTTGAAAACGTAGAAATGCGCCGACAGAAACATTGTCTTTAGTGTCAGGGGAAAAACAACTTCATGTTTAGAATTCACTTGTCTGGGTTCATTTTGGTAAGAATTCAACAGGTGAACTGAAGTGGCATCATAAGCGGTTTTTCATTTTCAGCTAACAGAGGGTAGACTCTAAAAAGCTGGTTAGAGTGAAAACCAGGGGTGGGCCTGGAAAAGACGGTTGGAGGGCTGCGAGAGCTGGCTGCACTCTCATTCCTGGAAAGGGCTTCAGAGCTTCCCCACCACTTGAAGCATTGCTTAAAAGAAGAGAGAGAGAGAGAGAGAGAGAGACACTAAATCCTACAACCCGGCTATACACAGCAGCCTGTACAGTAGGATGAGCCGACTGGAGAAAGTACACCTTAAGCCCCTAGTTTGTTATCTTGGGCTTTGGGGACCTGGAGGAACTGCAGATCTTCTTTTTGGACTGTTTGTAATCATGCATCTTGTCACCCCGGCGGGGCACACAACCATTGTGCTCCTCATCCTCATCTGACTCCTGCCTGCACACCCCCAATGGCATCTCTCCTCCGAAACCTGTCCGCCCTTTAGATTTGCTATACATTGGTTATTGTCCCAACATGCTGGCCAATTTCCTATCCAGGAAGCCGCTGATGCCCCTCCTGGGCTATGCCCTGCAAATGCCTGTGTTTCTTGCCCTGGGCGGGGCCGAGTGCTTCCTCCTGGCTGTGATGGCCCACGATCGCTTTGTGGCCATCTGCAAGCCCCTGCGCTACACACTCCTCATCACCAGGACCCTCTGCCTGCAGATGCCTGACTCTGGCGTGCATTGGCGGCCTTGCACTCTCCCTCACATTGACCATGCCGATATTCCTCTGTCCTTTTGTCAGTCCCGTGACATTAATCATTTCTTCTGCGACATCCCCCCGCCATGCTCTTCCTGGCCTGCTGCAACACTCGAGCCAACGAGATTGCCGTCTTCCTTGCCTGCACGCTTATCCCTCTTTATCCCCTTCCTGCTCACCCTGCTCTCCCACGGCTTCATTATTGCGGCTGTCCTTAGAATGGCCGCTTGGCTGCCGGCAGGAGCAAGGCCTTCTCCACCTGCGCTGGGCACCTGCCGGTTTCGCTTCTACACCATGGCTGTGCAATCTTCATCTACATTCGCCCCAAGTCCTGGCTATGCCCCTGAACAGGACAAAATCGTGTCCTTAATCTACACCATGCCACCCCCACTGCTCTACTCTATCATCTACAGTCTGAGGAACAAGGAAGTCAAGGGCGCCCTCAGGAGACTTCTGGACAGCCGCAGTCCATGAAGCATCAGCCCCATGCGACTTGAAGGGGAAGGCAAGGCCCGCTGGACCGGCCTGGCCCCCTTCCACAGCTGAGCCATCTCCCCCACCCCCACCTGGCGGCCCCACCCCTCCCTTTGAGGGCTTCTCCGTGGCTCCGAGAGCACTGGACTTCACTGCCCCCTTTGCTGTCGCCAGACAGCACAAGGGATGCAAAGGTTTGCTGAGAAGCATAGGATTTGGGCTAGACAATTCCATCTAGCACTCTCAGCACTGGCAGAGACGTGGGCACTTACAGCCAAAGGGCCTTGGGTGGCCCAAATGAAACATTAAGCCAGCCGTATCCATGACCAAGCAACCAGTAGGGCTAGAAATACAAAGGAGTTCCCCAGATCAAAACTAGGGAAGGCTTAGACAGAAAGGCAGAGCCAGCCGTAAAGCAGACTCCCTGTGGCACCAGAAAACGACATCATAATCGCTGGAGAAACGAGGGCGTGACCTGAGGCAGCTGCTCCCAGGGCATGGCAGCAGAGTTGGCCCCACTCTCCTGCTCCCCGGTCCAGCTGACCCTTCCCCACCCTACCAATGTCGGTAAAAGGGCCACTTGTTCCCAGGAGCCCTATGGGTGGCCTGTCTCCCTGGCTGAGCTGGAGACTCCTCTAAGGGGAGAACCAGTTTCGCAGTCTCTGCTGCCCCAGTACCTGGCACATGATAGATGCACCATAAATAGTAACGGAGCTGAATCATTAGCCCGCTGAGTTTTGGTATAGGAATGGCTTCAGACCTTAGTTGCTAACTAGACATAAACTTTTCACATTTGCCGGACTGAGGCCCCTGTGACTTAGGGACAATGACCAGGTGTAATGATCTCAGCAATGTATTTGCTGACCCCCACTCCCACCCCCACAGGCTGGGCCAAGTGATTTGATCTCTGAGTCTCCCCTCCGCCACAACACTTAGCAGGAAATAAACAGTTTTTGTTTCTGTTAGAGACAGCATCTTACTCTGTGACCCAGGCTGTAGGACAGTGGTGTGATCACAGCACATTGCAGCCTCAACCTCCCAGGCTCAAATGATCCTACTGCCTCAGCCTCCAGAGCAGCTTGGACTACAGGTGTGCGCAACCGTTGCAGACGCTTAATATCGATATTAATTTTATTTAAGATTATTATTGTTTTAGAGGAGACTGGGGTATCACTATGTTGCCCAGGCTGGTCTCGACCTTCGGACCTCAAGCAATCCACTTGCCTCAGCCTCCCTAAGTGCTGGGATGACAGACGTGAGCCACTGCTCCCGGCTAGGAAATATCTCTTGAA
Source organism: Ateles fusciceps (assembly GCA_036589455.1). Classification (NCBI taxonomy): domain Eukaryota; kingdom Metazoa; phylum Chordata; class Mammalia; order Primates; family Atelidae; genus Ateles; species Ateles fusciceps. The sequence goes on along the minus strand of JAZHEH010002527.1, from coordinate 4,908 downwards.
GGAAAGAGTTACAGAGTACTTCGTGTGTCTCCAGTACCGGGCTTGGCACCGGGCATGCACAGAAGCTCTCATAGAGCTTCCTGCCTCTATGGAGCTCACAAAGTAGGCTGGGCTGCTAGGCATAGACAAGTCACTGTCATAGACTAGTTACTTACCACTCCTTCACAGGAAAAGGTCACTTACCCCTACCACCAAACCTACGCACGGCCACATGCTGTCTCAAAGGGTCTACCCGGCGCCTTTCCATTGCCCTCAAACGATGGCGGGTGGGCACTCAGGCAAGACCGAAGGCTCAAGGCTGGGGCACTGGGCTAGCCAAGGCTTCCCAACAGGCCCCCACCCCGAGCCCCCACAAGAGCCCGCAATCACCCTACAGGGCGAAACAAGCCAGGCCCAGCAGCCCTAGGTATGGCTGAACCCTTCCCCTGCTCCGTAGAGGGCCAGCCTACGCCATCCCCACTTACACGGCCCATGTGGGCCACACATCGGTAGAAGGGGCCGGTAATCTGTGCAGACCGGGGGACATGGTTCTCCTTATACAGGCTAGAGAGGATGCCGACCTGGGCTAGGAGGAGGATAGTACACGTTGAAGGGAACGGATTAGATGGAGGGAGATGCACAGTGCATGGCCATGGAAGTGCCTGTCGCCAAGTCAGAGATCGAAGGAGAGGGAAGCCATTCTGGGAGTGGTGGTGGGGAGGCACAGACAGTAAGGCTGGCCGGGGGCAGGTTGGGTTGGAGGCACCTATAGGCCTATACAAGCTGACGTGGCTCTGACTTGGTTGAACTCTGCAATTCAAGTAAGGAGACCTCTTTTAATCGTAATTCGATGGCTCTCGGTGAACATAGACACCTGCTCCCCGCCACCTCTGGCTTCACCATCCCAGATGATGCCTAGTATGATTTCGAACACATGTCATCCATTCCAAGAAGCTTCTCTGACTCGGAACACAAAGGCTATCACTGCCAGCACGTGTGGGCACCAGGACCGGCCCTCTGCAGACGAGGGGCCGATCACGGGCCCCCTGTATGTTTTGTGTCTAAGCACACGTGTGTTCCTCAGTGAGCACCTCCAAAGGTGCAGAAGAGAGAAACACCTCGTTGTGTAATAGCGGCAAGATGCTCAGGAAGCGAACTATCAACAGCCCTCTGGAGGAAAAACTTTCAGGGGTAGGATGAACTCTGTGTGTGGAATTTGGGAAGAATCTGCTCTTCGGAAGCGGCTCAAAGCCACAGAGACTACCGGGAGAGCCGTGTGGCCTCGTCCCGGTGGTGACTAGCGTGGGCGCGTAGGCTCGGTGACTTCAGGGACTTCCCACACCACCGGCCTCCTCATTGCCTTAAGTAAAAGCACCAATTAGAACAAGTTTCAGCAGGAAAATTACGGCCTCCAGTGAATCTGAACAGGCTAATTTAAACTTTGGCAAACTGGTTCACTCCTGCAGCTAATTACAAATTTCCCTCAACAACCTAGTCACGAGTAACTTTCTTAATTGCTTCCTGCTAATGAATGTAATACATGTTCACTGTAAAAGAAGAGGAAATATGGGCAAAATTGGAAGAGGACATAAAAACTAACCGTTATCTCCACTGCCAAAGATAACGGCAATGAAAATGTGGTGTGTTTCTGGCATAAGTGAGCTAATTCTTACTAGCAGCTTACAACAGTGGCTGGAACATGGCAATTGCCCAACAAATGTTATCGGTCACTGCTAGCAGGCTTAGAAAAGCCTTTTTCCTTTCAACAATCAAAAAAAGTTTTGTCTGAATTTTCTTCCAGCGTTTTTAGTTTTATTGTATACACCTTAGGCCTATACATTCTCAACACTTCGGATACTATAGACATACTTCTCTATACACCATTTCCTCCCTGTGCTGCCACTCAGATACGTAAGGGCAGCCTAGAAGTCGGCATTCCTTTGCTCCATCTCCCCATTTCTGTGCATCCGTTTCATGTCATTCCCTCCACACTCAGCTGGACCTTAGAGTTGTCCTTCACAGGGTGAGAGACTAAGACATTTATCCAGTGACTTTTGGCCGCATCGGTGGGCGCTGTGTCCAAGGGTACAGATTCCCCCCGAGCTTCCAGGCCTATGCTGAGCAGGGCACAGGAAAGAAGGAGATGTGCCAGGAGCTGCAGGAGGGGGCGCTGGCACAGGGCACAGAGGTCCCCACCCCAGCAGCTAGAGCCAACAAGGCACGTGCAGGGGGCCCAGAGGCTCGGCAGGATCTGAGACGTGAGAAGATGTCTGCAACACAGAGGCGCAGGAAGAGGCCGGAGATGACGGTGACTGTAGGGGCCTCCAAGAGGCGCACAGAAAACAGGACAGAGCTTGGTAGAAGCAGCACTCATTTGTCACCCTGCCACACACAGCCTAAGTTTTCTCCTCTGACTGCCCCCATCTCAGTAGGACCGAATAATGCCAATGCCTGGAGAGCCCCCTGCACAATCTGCCCTCATCCTCCACATCCGCTCCTCCCCAACAACTGGGGCTCTGGACCTGCTAAGGAGCTCTTTCCTGTTTTCTCAGACACCTCTGGAATCCTTTCGCGCGCCCTTCCCCTGCCCTGTGCGGCTGCTCTCCAGCTCACTCTCGTCCTGCTCTCCCCCAGAACCTCAGCTCCAGGGGAACGAGGCTTTCCCTGGTCTGCTGCCTTCCCTGTTCCCTCTTCCAGTCCCCAGAAGGGTGTCGACCCCAGCCACAGAGGCCCCCAGAGCAGAAGCCTTGCCCACCGCAACAGCTCCTAGCTTGAGGAGGTTCCCCCACCCCCTCCACCCCGACCCTTCTCCGGGCAGCAGAGGCGGAAGCAGGAGCCCGCTTTGGAAAAATGACATGTTTTTATTGCTATGTCTGCAGCGGCTCTTTAGCACAGCAGAGAGCTCACAGCCCCCGCTGCCCTTGCCAGCCCCCAGCCCTCCAGCCTCTGACCGGTGTGGGGTAGCCTTTCTCCCAGGGTCACTCAGCTGTCTCCTGGACTGGACGCTACACAGACATACGCGGGTTAAGCCGCTGCGCGGAAGACTGGAGGCGTGGGAAGTGCAACTGCCTTAAGCCTGGAGGTGGGAGCTGTGCCCAGGGTCACTTCCCGGGGGCGGGGCCTGTTACCGACATACCAAGGGTTTGGTCTAAGTCCTGCTGCTGGCCGCACAGAAATCCAACCACTGGGATGAAGTACAAATTGCCAGGGAAGAGAGCTTTAATCCGGGTGCTTGCAGCCAGGGAGATGGGAGCTCAGTCTCAAATTCATCTCCCTTGACCTACTAAAACTAGGGGTTTATATCTAGGGACGAAATGCACCAATGTGTAGGAAAACAGGAAACTTGGGAGGGCCCAGGAAGCAATACTGATGAATGAGGGGTCTCAGCATCTCATTGCCTGGATGTGGTGATCTGCTTTCTAGACTTTCAGAGGCCTGAAGGTCATTTCCTGGAGGAAGGAGTTCAGATAAAACAACTGTGAGGTTTACGTTCTTAAGACCCGAAGGGTTGGTTTTACGTTGATCAAAAAGAACAGCCTATGGGACGACTGGTACCTGGGCTTCACACCCAGCCCAGGGTGCAGGGTGTGGGAAGCCTGAGCCAGCCTGGTGAGCAGCCCAGACACCCAGGACGGGAGGATTGCAGCTCTTCGCCCCACAGACTTGTCATTACAGGGTCGGGGAGACACACCCAGCTCCTAGGGCCATGCCACCCCCACCCCTGCCCGCCTTGGTACTTTTCCTGTGGATCTGACCCCCTCCAGACACAGAGGGAGGCCAGCACCCTGGCAGGCTAGACACAGACCACAGGGTCACCTCCCAGCCTGAGGGCCTCCCGGCAACTCTTGACCCCCGCAACAGATACCCTTCGAGACTTTCCGTTCCTAGGGGAGAAAGAGAGGGAGGGAGGGAAACCCCATGTGGCATGTGGCTGGGAGAGGATGGAGCTATGGGGGCCGGCACCAACGAGGTTCTGCATCTTTTCCCTCCCCCAGCCCTGGTCCGCCGTTCCTCCCATCCACATGGGCTGGACCTGAGGGAGGGGAGCCCCTGGGAGACCAGCTAGGCCACCCCTCGACCCACCCAACCTGCAGCCTCAGCTCCCCTACCAAGGCGGGGCGCTGCTGAACCCAGTTAGAGGCCCAGCCCCGGGGCTGCTCCTGGCTGCTCCCCCAAGGAAGGGCAGGGCAGGCAGGGTCCAGGACTCATGGCCACACAGCCCTGGCCCAAGTCCCCCAGGCCTGTCTTCCTCCTCTACGTGAGGGAGTACCGGGGGAGTGGTGGTCGGCACGGCCCTGGGCTCCGACTCCCTGCAGGAGTCCCGGGACAGGGCCCTGGTGGACACAGCAAGCTGCTCAGGGGTGACGGGGTCCAGGCTGGCATCGACGCCACCTTCCGGCCGGGGCTCTTGGCCTGGGCGGGCTTGGTGAGAACCAGTCGCGTGCTCCCGGGCTCGCCCCGGGGCCTCCCAGGACCGGACGCAGGAACCCCTGTGCGCAGGCGCCCTGGAGGCTCCCGGTGCTGCCCATCCTATGCCAGGGCCCGGAAACTAGTGCAGGGGTTCCCGTGTCGCACTCCTTCGTCCGGGTGGGCCCCGGCTGCCTGCTGAGCGCGGCACCCCGGCCTAGGGGCCATGCAGGCCGGCGAGAGGCCGGAGAGCAGGCCGGGAGGGGCGCAGCGGGCGATGCCGATGGCCACAGGGAGGCCCTGGCGCGCTTGGGGTCTTTAGGGGGCGATGCTGGCGGCCATAGGAGAGGCTGGGTGCCGCTGGCGGCAGGCAGCCTTTAAAGGCTCAGGGGCAGCGAGGGCCTCGTAGCCGGAACGGAGGTGGCCCTCAGGGGCCACGTGGCGGCGGGGCTCTGTCCGGACTGGAAGCTTCTCGTCCGAGGCCTGGGCTTGATAGCTCGCCTGCTTCAGTTGTATCCTGTT
>JAZHEH010002526.1:0-29872 GCA_036589455.1 Ateles fusciceps | reverse complement strand
TTGTATTTATCTTGCCAGTTTTCCTTCTGTAAGTTTAAAATTGTTTCCAAATAAAAAATTAAAAAAGGGGCGGGGTAGTGGTGGCTCACATCTGAAACCTAGCACTTTGGGAGGCCAAGGGAGCCGGGTCTGTTGACCCCAGGATTTCGAGGCCTGGCCACGATAGTGAAACTCTGTCTCTACTAAAGATACAAAAATTAGCCAGGTGTGGTGGCGCATGCCTGTAGTCCCAGCTACTTGGGAGGTTGAGGTGGGATGATCACTGAGCCTGGAGAGGTCGAGGCTGAAGTGGGCTGTGATTGTACCATTGTACCCCAGCCTGGGTGCCAGAGTAGAGACCACTTCTCCAAAGAAATCAACAGAAGAAGAAAATTTTAAAGGAAGATATGTGCCAGGCACTGTCCCAGGTAGTAGAATACTTCTGGCAACAAAAACAGACAAAAATTCCTGCTCTCATGGGCTTTACATTTTAGTGGGAGGAGTAAAGACTAAATAAATCATTATACTGTAGTGTGGGTAAGAAAAAACATCTAAAAATTATTATATCAAGTCAGTTGGGAATAAGTGCAATGATTAATAATAAACCAGAGGAAGAGCATGAGAGTGACTCTGGGATCTAGCTATGTGGACTGGGTAGGCACTCTATTTAAATTAGGCTAGTCAGCAAAGGTCTCTTTGGGAGATAATGCTTGAGTGGAGACCTAAAAGATAAAGATTCAGTTATAAAAGGTCTGGGGAAAGAGCACTCTCAGGCATAGGGACGAGCAGGTTCGAAGGACCTAAGTGGGAATGAGCTTGGAATTTTTAGGAGCCCCCGCAAAAGCCAGTGAAATGGTAGGATAATAGATTAGGCATGGCAGAAGGTAGAGCAGTTTTGCAGGTGTGTGTGTGTGTGTGTGTGTGTGTGTGTGTGTGTGTGTGTGTTGGGATTGTGAAGGTAGTTTAATGTCTGACTCCAACTTTTTAAAGCTATATAGTATGAACAGCAGAACTCTGAAATTTGACTTTCTGGGTCTCAAATCCAGTTTATTCTACCAGCCATGTGACTCTGACAAAATGCCTTAACCTTTCTGTGCCTCAGTTCCCTCATTTGTAAATGAGAACTAATAATAGCTCCAACCTAAATAGGTTACTTTGAGAATTAAACAGATGGGTGCATGTAAAATGCTCAGGACAGCGTCCAGCATGCTAACCCAATGTATGTTAGAAATTATCTTAGTTGATTTGGCCTGGGCTTATTCACTGCCTGGTTGGTGTGTGTGTGGCAGGATCCCCAGGAAGTATAGCTTGTCTGGCTGTATGTGTCTGGCGGGGGGACAGAGCAGCCCAGGCCTGAGAAATGTGACCCTGCACAGTAAGGGATGAGGGCTACTTCCTGCTCATTCCTACCTCCTACCAAAACCAAGTCCTGTGAAAGGGATTCTAGCAGATGTGAACTCTTGAATAAAACAGGATACCATGAATTCACATTTACATAAGTGAATAAAGACACAGTCAAAATCCCTTATTGAAGCCTAATTCTAATTTTTTTTTTTGAGACTGAGTTTTGCTCTTGTTGCCCAGGCTAGAGTGCAATGGCATGATCTTGGCTCACCGCAACCTCTGCCTCCCAGGTTCAAGTGATTCTCCTGCCTCAGCCTCCCAAGTAGTGGGATTACAGGCATATGTCACCACGTCTGGCTAATTTTGTATTTTTAGTAGAGATGGAGTCTCTCCATGTTGGCTAGGCTGGTCTTGAACTCCTGACCTCAGATGATCTACCCGTCTCGGTCTCCCAAAGTGTTGGGATTACAGGTGTGAGCCACAGCGCCCAGCCAATTCTAATTTTTTATACTTAACCTAGACCCAAATTCAACTCATGTTTGAAGTCTTCTAGATAAAAGCCACTCCTAATCTCTGTCCCATATACAAATGAAGTCCTGATCCTTTGTCCAACCAAATCCTGACCACTTCTCCAATCCGAGGTCTGCTGCTGGCTCCGAATCTGGCCTAGCTCTGCATTTCACTCCCAGAGGCCCCAAACTTGGCCCCATCTTGGCCTCCTATCTTCACTTAATCTGTTACTGGCCTTGACTCAGGCCCCGTCACAGCTCCAGTCTCAATCTTGGTGCTATACTAGATAAGTGTGCTGATCTTAGAAACATTTCTTATGAGGCACTCAGATTCCTGCCTTTCATTCCTAACATTTTGTAGGGAAACTATAGTGTTGGGGTGAATGAAATTAGCTTGGGTGATGAGAGGTGCTACTCCCATAATTTATTGGCCTGATCTTTCACTTACTTATTATTAACCCTCAGTGTGCTATTCCTTTTTGCCTTTGCTCATGTTCCTCTTTAACTGCAATGCCTCCTCTGCGCCTCATCACCTCCCCAAATCCTTAAATGATCAACTCTTGATACTATATATAGTGATACTATACTTCCCTTAGGACTTGTTTCTGGGCCAGTGGATTCTATACCCATGCCTTTTGGACTTGCACTCGCACTTTGTTTTACATCCTGATTTTTGGTGGGAAATTTCTGTATAGGAGGGGCTGATCAATGGCATTCTAGGTGAATTGGGTCTTGAAACTACATTTGCACGGCACTTTACCAGAAATTGAGGAAACAAATTTTCTAAATCAAATAATTTCAGATGGGCTTCCATTTTGGGTTGCATGATAACCTGAATGACCTTCCTGATTTAAACAACTAAATTTTTTAATAGAATATAAAGAAAATTGGATAGTTTAAAATGCTGTATTGAACTACCATTAGATTAAGAAGCAGATCAATCCTCAAAACAAGGCAGAGTGTATTCATACAATGAGATACTACTGAGAATTAAAAGAGGACACATGATGGAAATATGCTATAACATGGATGCATCCTAGTGCTAGGTGAAAGAAGGCAGGCACAGACGAGTATATACTATATGATTCCATCTAAATGAACTTTAAGAACAAGCAAAACTAACCTATGATATTAGAAGTCAAGATAGTATGAAAACAGCCTAAAACAGAAGAAAAAGCAAAAAAGAAGTCAAGAGAGTGTCTATACTTAGGGAGTAGGACTGGAAAGGCGCATGAGGGAAACTTGTGAGAGAAATGTTCTTTCTTTTTTTTTTAAAAGACAGGGTCTCACCCTGCAGCCTGGAGTGCAGTGGTTTGATCAAAGCTCACTGTAACCTGAAACTCCTAGGCTCTAGCAACCCTCCCACCTCAGCCTCCCAAGTAGCTGGGATTACAGGTGTGTGCTACTATGCGAGGTCATTTTTTTTTGAGGCAGGGTCTCACTCTGTTGCTCAGGATGGAATGCAGTGGTGCAATCTCGGCTCACCGCAGCCTCTGCCTCCCAGGCTTAGGCGATCCTCTCACTCAGCCTCTCAGGTAGCTGGGACTTCAGGTGCATGCCACCATGACTGGCTAATTTTTATACTTTTTGTAGAGACAGGGTTTTGCTTTGTTGCCCAGGCTGGTCTTAAACTCCTGGGCTCAAGTGATTCTCTGGCCTTGGCTTCCTAAAGTGCTGGGATTATAGGCGTAAGTCACTATGCCTGACTGTTCTATATATCTTGTTCTTAGTGATGAAGATATCTGTATATAGATATATTATATATTTGCAAATTCATACAGTTGTTATTATTTGTGCTGGAGCCTACCCAAAGTGAGAAATCTAATAGGAGAACCACTAAGCAGAAAAAAGATGAAATACCTAAAGAGTAGCACCCTTAGTGTAAGGGTAAAGGAGAAATAAACCCTGCCAAGCAGGACAGAAAGAAAAATCGCTCATTTTGACTTCCTTGCTGAATTGAAAGAGAAAATTTCCCTATAGCAGCAACGGGCACACCTAGACCCAGATCTTAGATTTTAAGTATCACTTCCGACTAAAAAGGAACTCAGAATCCCGTGGAGTAATAGCTGATTTCCAGGGCTGGGATCAGGGGACGTTATAAGGCTGGAACATCTTGTAGTGTCAGGGAGTAAGGAAATGTTCTCCAGATGATAGGGGCATGTCACAAGGACATAGGAGTCACCTCAAAGGAATTTGCTCTGGCCAGATGAGGCAGTTTAATAATCATAATAAATAAAAATGTTAACATCATAACCATTGAATACAATAGGAATCTATGAGTCTGTTCCAATAAATAAATAAATAAAGGCAAGTATTCAATAGTCACATGTAGCTGGTGGCTATCTTATTGAATAACGCGAGCTCTAGAGAATCTGTCACATATTTACATGAGGGATCATGTACAGAAATGCCTATTGTGGCGGGTGTTGAACAATGAGAACACGTGGACTCAGGGAGACGAGCATCACATACTGGGGGCAGTTGGTGGGGGGGGGGTAGGGTAGGGACAGCGAGGGATGGGGGAGGGTGGGAGGGATAACACTGGGAGAGAAATGCCGGATATAGATGAATGGGGAAGGGAGGCAGCAAACCACCTGGTTATGTATGCACCTATGCAACAACCTTGCAAGACCTGCATGTGTATCCTAGAACCTAAAGTACAATTAAAAAAAAATGCCTATTGTAACATCGTTTGTAATAGAAAAGTAGAAGCAATATAGAAGTCCATCAGAAGTAGAATGAATGAATAAATTGTGGTTTATTTAAACAATGAAGCACATACAGCAGTGAAATGAATAATTTACTGTTACATGGGCCAACGTGGATGAATCTCAGAAACACAATGCTAACTGAAAAAGCAAGTCATGGCCGGGTGCGGTGGCCGATGCCTGTAATCCCAACACTATGGGAGGTCGAGGTGGGTGAATCATGAGGTCAGGAGATCGAGACCATCCTGGCTTACGCAGTGAAACCCCGTCTCTGCTAGTACAAAAAATTAATTGGGCATGGTGGCACATGCCTGTAGTCCCAGCTACTTGGGAGGCTGAGGCAGGAGAATCACTTGAACCCGGGAGGCGGAGGTTACAGTGAGTCAAGATCGCGCCACTGCACTCTAGCCTGGGCGACGGAGTGAGACTCTATTTTTAAAAAAATGAATAAATAAATAAAAATTAAATAAATAAATAATAAAAAGCAAGTCATAAAAAGAAAACAAAATAATCTTTTGTATAAAATCCCAAAACAGGCAAAACAAGATATTATATAAGGATACAAACATAGCTAATAAATAGAAGCAAGAAACTACAAAATTTAGGGTAGTGGTTATTTTTGCATAGAGGGAGTGCTGTGTGCATTGCGGAGGGCTTCTAGGGTAATATGATGTTGAGTACCTGGGTAGTTATATCATTCTGTTTTCCCTGACACTATCTATGTGGAGATACATGTCATTATTTTAATTCCCTTTATATGTATGACACTTTAGGTTTTTAATTTAAAATGTTTTATTGAGATGGAATTTATATAACTGTAAATTTATAAATAAAACTAACAATTTCATTTATTATTTTTTCACTTTCCCTTACGTTATTGGGGTATAGGTGATATTTGGTTACCTGAGTAAGTTGTTTAATGGTGATTTGTGAGTCTCTGGTGCACCCATCGTCTGAGCAGTATACACTGCACCATATTTGCAGTATTTTATCCCCTCATCCCCCTCTTACCCTTCCCTGCAAGTCCCCCAAAGTCCATTGTATCATTCTTATGCCTTTGCATCCTCACAGCTTAGCTCCCACATATCAGTGAGAACATATGATGTTTGGTTTTCCATTCCTGAGTTACTTCACTTAGAATAATAGTCTCCAATCTCATCCAGGTCACTGCAAATGCTATTAATTCATTCCTTTTTTATGGCTGTGTAGTATTCCATCGTATATACATATACCACAGTTTCTTTATCCACTCGTTGATTGATGGGCATTTGGGTTGGTTCCATGATTTTGCAATTGTGAATTGTGTTTCTATAAACATGTGTGTGCAAGTATCTTTTTCAAATAATGACTTCTTTTCCTCTGGGTAGATATCCAGTAGTGGCATTGTGGATCAAATGGTAGTTCTACTTTTAGTTCTTTAAGGAATCTCCACACTGTTTTCCATAGTGGCTGTGCTAGTTAAATTTCCACCAGCAGTGCAGAAGTGATCCCTGTTCACTGCATCCACACCAACACCTACTGTTTTTTGGTATTTTGATTATGGCCATTCTTGCGGGAGTAAGGTGGTATCACATTGTGGTTTTGATCTGCATTTCCCTGATCATTAGTGATGCTGAGCATTTTTTCATATGTTTGTTGGCCATTTGATATTTTCTTTTAAGAATTGTCAATTCATGTCCTTAGTCCACTTTTTGATGGGATGGATTGTTTTTTCTTACTGATTTGTTTGAGTTTGTTGTAGATTCTGGGTATTAGTCCTTTGTCAGATGTATACATTGTGAAGATTTTCTCCCACTCTGTGGGTTCTCGGTTTACTCTGCTAACTCTGCCCCAGAGCTCTTCAGTTTAATTAGGTCCCAGCTATTCATCTCTGTTTGTATCGCATTTGCTTTTGAGTTCTTGGTCTTGAAACCCTTGCCTAAGCCAATGTCGAGAAGGGTTTTTCCAATGTTATCGTTGAGAATTTTTATAGTTTCATGTCTTAGGTTTAAGTCCTTATCCATCTTGAGTTGATTTTTGTATAAGGTGAGAGATGAGGATCCAGTTTCATTCTCCTACATGTGGCTAGCCAATTATCTCAGCACTATTTGTTGAATAGGATGTCCTTTCCCTGCTTGACATTTTTGTTTGCTTTGTCAGAGATCAGTTTGCTGTAAGTATTTGGGTTTATTTCTGGGTTCTCTATTTTGTTGCATTGGTCTATTGGCCTATTTTTATACTAGTACCATGCTGTGTTGGTGACTGTGGCCTTATAGTGTAGTTTAAAATCAGGTGGTGTGATGCCTCCAGATTTGTTTTTATTTATTTATTTTTTTGGTTTAGTCTTGCTTTGGCTATGCAGGCTCTTTTTTGGTTCCATATAAATTTTAGAATTGTTTTTTCTAATTCTGTGTGGAATGATGGTGATCTTTTGATGGGGGATTGCAATGAATTTGTAGATTGCTTTTGGCAGTATGGTCATTTTCACAATATTGATTCTACCCATCCATGACCATGGGATGTGTTTCCATTTGTTTATGTTGTCTATGATTTCTTTCAGCATTGTTTTGTAGTTTTCCTTGTAGATGTCTTTCAACTCCTTGGTCAGGTATATTCCTAAGTATTTTATTTTTGCAGTTATTGTAAAAGAGGTTGAGTTCTTGATTTGATTCTCCTCATGGTCGCTGTTGGTGCAGAGCTATTGATTTGTGTACATTAGTTTTGTATCCAGAAGCTTTGCTGAATTTTAAATCAGTTCTAGGAGCTTTCTGGAGGAGTCCTTGGGGTTTTCAAGGCAAACGATCGTGTTGTCAGCAAACAGTGACAGTTTGACTTCCTCTTTACCGATTTAGATGCCCTTTATTTCTTTTCTTGTCTAATTGTTCTGGCTAGGACTTCCAGTACTATGTTGAAGAGGTGTGGTGAGAGTGGGCATCATTGTCTTTTTCCAGTTCTCCAGAGGGGAAGCTTTCAACTTTTCCCCATTCAGTATTATGTTGGCTGTGGGTTTGTCATAAGATGGCTTTTATTACACTAAGATATGTCCTTTGTGTGCTGATTTTGCTGAGAGTTTTAATCATAAAGTGATGCTGGATTTTGTCACATGCTTCTTCTGCATCTATTAAGTTGATCGTGTGATTTTTGTTTTTAATTTTGTTTATGTGGTGTATCACATTTATTGACTTGTGTATGTTAAACCATCTCTGCATTCCTGGTATGAAACCCACTTGATCATGCTGGATTATCTTTTTGATATGTTGTTGAATTCTGTTAGCTAATAATTTGTTAAGGATTTTAGCGTCCATGTTCATCAAGGATATCAGTCTGTAGTTTTTGTTTTTGGTTATGTCCTTTCCTGGTTTTGGTGTTATGGTGATGCTGGCTTCATAAAATGAATTAGGGAGAGTTCCTTCTTTCTCTGTCTTGTGGAATAGTGTCAAAAGGATTGGTACCACTTCTTCGAAAGTCTGGTAAAATTCTGCTGTGAATCTGTCTGGTCCTGGACTTTTTTTTTGTTGGTAATTTAAAAATTACCATTTCAACCTTGCTACTTGTTATTGGTCTGTTCAGGGTACCTGATTCTTCCTAATTTAGGCTAGGAGGGTTGTATTTTTCCAGGAATTTATCCACCTCTTCTAGGTTTTCTAGTTTATGTGTGTAAAGGTGTTTATAGTATCCTTGAATGATCTTTTGAATTTCAGGGGTGTCAGTTGTAATGTCTCCTGTTTCATTTCTTAGTGAGGTGATTTGGGTTTTCTCTCTTTCTTTCTTGGTTAATCTTGTTAATAGTCTGTCAATTTTATTTATCTTTCAAAGAAGCAGAGTTTTTGTTTCATTTATCTTTTGTATTTTTTTTGTTTCAATTTCATTTAGTTAAGCTTTGTGCAGTGGCAGTATCGTAGCCAATGAGGTTTTATCTGAGGCGTGATTATTGCTGATTGAAAACTTTTCCCAATTTCATTTAGTTCTGCCCTGATCTTGGTAATGTCTTTTCTTCTGCTGGGTTTAGGTTTGGTTTATTCTTTTTTTTTCTAGTTCCTTTAGCTGTGAACTTAGAATGTCAGTTTGTGCTCTTTCAGTCTTTTTGATGTAGGTACTTAGGGCTATGAATTTTTCTCTTAGCACTGCCTTTGCTGGATCCCCGAGGTTTTGATAGGTTGTATCATTATTCTCTCAGTTCAAAGAATTTTTACATTTCCATCCTGATTTCATTTTTGATCCAGTGCTCATTCAGGAGCAGCTTATTTACTTTTCATTTATTTGCATGGTTCTGAACGTTCCTTTTGGAGTTGATTTCCAGTTTCATTCCACTGTGGTCTGAGAGAATGCTTGATGTAATTCTGAAGGTTCCCTTTGGAGTTGATTTCCAGTTTTATTCCACTGTGGTCTGAGAGAGTGCTTGATATAATTTCAATTTTCTTAAATTTATTGAGGCCTTTTTATGGCCTATCATATGGTCTATCTTGGAGAAAGTTCCATGCACTGTGGAAGAGAATGTGTATTCTGTGGTTGTTGGATAAAATGTTCTGTATGTATCTGTTAAGTCCATTTGTTTCAAGGTGTAGGTTAAATCCATTGTTTCTTTGTTGACTTTCTGTCTTGATGACCTGTCTAATGCTGTTAGTGAAGTACCGAAGTCATCCACTATTATTATGTTGTCGTCCATCTCATTTCTTAGGTCTATTAGTAATTGTTTTATAAATTTGGGAGCTCCAGTGTGAGGTGTGTATATGTTTAGGATTATGATATTTTCCTGTTGGACAAGGACTGTTACCATTATATAATGCCCCTCATTGTCTTTTTTAACTGCTGTTGCTTTAAAATTTGTTTTGTCTGATATAATAATAGCTACCCCTGCTTGCTTTTGGTGTTCATTTGCGTGAAATGCCTTTTCCCACCCCCTTACTTTAAGTTTATGTTAGTTCTTATGTGTTAGGTTGAATCTCTTGAAAACAGCAGATGGTTGGTGAGTTCTTATGCATTCCGGTTCTGTATCTTTTAAGTGGAGCATTTAGGCCATTTACATTCAATGTTAGTATTGAAATGTGAGGTACCCTTACTTTCATCATGCTTTTTGTTTCCCATATACTTTGTTTTTTTTTTTTTTTTTTTTTTTTTTTTGTTTGTTTGTTTGCTTTTTAGAATGTATTTTGTTTTATAGGTCCTGTGTGATTTATGCTTTAAAGAGTTTCTCCTTTGATGTGTTTCCGGATTTGTTTCAAGATTTAGAGCTCTTTTTAGCAATTCTTGTAGTGGTGGCTTGGTAATGGTGAATTCTGTCAGCATTTGTTTGTCTGAAAACGACTGTATCCTTCCTATATGATGCTTAGTTTCACTGGATACAAAATTCTTGACTGATAATTGTTTTGTTTGAGGAGGCTGAAGATAGGGTCCCAATCCCTTCTAGCTTGTAGGGTTTCCGCTGAGAAATCTGCTGTTAATCTGATAGGTTTTCTGTTATAGGCTACCTGGTGCTTCTGTCTCTCAGCTCTTAAGATTCTTTTCTTTGTCTTAACTTTGGATAACCTGATGACAGTGTGCCTAGGAGAAGATCTTTTTTGATGAATTTTCCAGGTGTTCTTTGTGCTTCTTGTAGATGGATGTCTAGGTCTCTAGCAAGGCTGGGGAAGTTTCCCTTGATTATTCCCCCTGAATATGTTTTCCAAGCTTTTACAATTCTCTTCTTCCTCAGGAACACCGATTAGTCTTAAATTTAGTTATTTAACATAATCCCAGACTTCTTGGAGACTTTGTTCATATTTCCTCATTCTTTTTTCTTTGTCTTTGTTGGATTAGCTTAATTCGAAGACCTTGTCTTCGAGCTCTGAATTTCTTTCTTCTACTTATTCAATTTTATTTCTGAGACTTTCCAGAGCATTTTGCATTTCTAAAAGTGTAGCTAAAGTTTCCTAAATTTTTGATTGTTTTTTTCTTTAAGCTATCTATTTCCTTGAATATTTCTCACTTCACTTGTCGTATCATGTTTTGGATTTCCTTGCATTGGACTTTGTCTTTCTCTGGTCCCTCCCTGATCAGCTTAATAACTAACCTCCTGAAATCTTTTTCAGGTAAATCAGGGATTTCTTCTTGGTTTGGGTCCATTGCTGGTGAACTAGTGTGATTTTTTTGGGGGGTGTTGAAGAAGCTTGTTGTGTCATATTACCAGGGTTGGTTTTCTGGTTCCTTCTCATTTGGGTAGGCTCTGTCAGAGGGAATATCTAGGGCTGAAGGCTGTTGTTAGATTGTTTTGTCTCATGTGGTGTTCCCTTGATGTAGTAGTCTCCCACTTTTCCTATGGATGTGGCTTCCTGTGAGCCAAACTGCAGTGATTGTTGTCTCTCTTCTGGGTACTTAGCCACCCAGTGAGTCTACCTGGTTCCAGGCTGGTACTGGGGGTTGTCTGTACAGAGTCCTGTGATGTGAACCTGAACTGTCTATGGGTCTCTCAGCCATTGATACCGGTGCCTGTTCTGGTGGAGGTGATGGGGGTGGGGTGCAATAGACTCCATGAGGGTTCTTAGCTTTGTTGGTTTAATGCTCTATTTTTGTGCTGGTTGACCTCCTGTCAGGAGGTGGCGCTTTCCAGAAAGCATCAGCTGTAGTGATATAGAGAGGACCAGTGGTGGGTGGGGCCCTAGAACTCCTAAGATTATATGCCCTTTGTCTTTCACTACCAGGGTGGATAGGGAAGGATCATCAAATGGGAGTGGGGCAAGGTATATCTGAGCTCAGACTCTCCTTGGGCGGGTCTTGCTGTGGCTGCTGTGGGGGATGGGTTGCGATTCCCAGGTCACTGGAGTTATGTACCTAGGTGAATCATGGCTGTCTCTGCTGTGTCATGCAAGTTGTCAGGGAAGTGGGGGGGAAGGATGGCAGTCACAGGCCTCACTCAGCTCCCATGCAAATAAAAGGCCCATCTCACTCCCACCATGCCCCCCACAACAGCCCCAAGTCTGTTTCCAGGCGGAGGACAAAACAGGCTTGAAAACTTGCCCAGGGCTACCCACCTTCCAGCTATGAAAGAAAAGGACTTGGTTCTCCCCCGACCTGTGGAGTCTGCACACCGAATTTGCACCCTCCTTCTGGTCAGGAGGCTTCTTGCCCATTCAAATTGTTACAAAGTTCAACTAGAGATGTCCTTCTCCCTGTGGAGTCTTACCCCCTGCTCCTCTGGTCACCCTTCCGATAGATCCCTGTGGTGCCAGGCAGGAAGGGTCTGCTAGGAGACGCAGCGAGCTCCCCGGGCCTTTCTGCTGCTTCCTCTACCCCTATATTTCACTTGGCTCTCTAAATTGATTCAGCTCCAGGTAAAGTCAGAAGCTTCTCCCGCAAACAGAACTTCAGCCTCTCCAGTGGGAGCATGTGTTCGGAAGGGGCGGGTCTCCCCTTTCCCACTTCCGGCAGTTGGGGCACTCACAGTATTTGGGGGTGTCTCTCGGGTCCTGAAGGTGCAGTCTGCTTCCTTCAGAGTGTCTTTGGGTCCTCTTGGGATTGCTGGTTTGTTCTTGCAGTTGATCAGGAGCTAAAATTCACAATGTGAGCTCCCACAAGCTTCTCTGTCCAGAGCTGCAATCTAATCCCGCCTTCCATCCACCATGATTGCCAAACTCCTAAAAACTGACCAGGTTAAAGTGACCTATTCAGTGGCATTACTGTGCAACCACTGCATCTATCTAGTTTCACAAGATTCTCATCACCCCAAAAGAAAACCCTATTTCCATCAAGAAATTGATTCCCATTCCCCACTTCCCCAGCATCTGGAAACTACCAATCTACAGTCTTTGTGCATTTATCTATTCCTGAATACCTCATATTAAACGGAATCATCAAATATGTGACCTTTTGTGTCTAGCTTCTTTCACTTAGCATAATGATTTTGTGGTTCATCCATGTTGTAGCATGTAGCAGTCTTTTACGGCTGAATAATATTTCATTGCATGTGTATACCACAATTTGTTTCTCCATTTATTTGTTGATGGACATTTGGGCTGTTTCCACCTTCTGGCTGTTGTGAATAGTGTTGCTATGAACATACATGTACATATATTTGAGTACTAGTTTTCATTTCTTTTGGGTAAATACCTAGGAGTGGAATTGCTGGGTCATATGGCAACTCCATGTTTAACTTTTAGAGTAACTGTCTGTAAGGTCTTTAGGCCGACTGATGGCCCCATGAATGCCATGCTAACATCTGTGACCTGCAGGGACACTCCAGATGAGTTCCTAGAAAATCTAAAGTAACTGGAAGACCATGAAAGAGAAAGAAATGATCAACCCCTGCAGTGCCTACTTAATTTTAAGACATTCTCTATTGTTCCTTATTCCCTCTCCAACTGATAAGGGCATTGGACTTTGTAACTGACATGGTCAACCTACGACCCCTCCCAGCTTGCAAAAATCTGCCCTAAACTGTAACTTTCCAC
The DNA here is from genome assembly GCA_036589455.1 of Ateles fusciceps. Taxonomy (NCBI): domain Eukaryota; kingdom Metazoa; phylum Chordata; class Mammalia; order Primates; family Atelidae; genus Ateles; species Ateles fusciceps. Next base: position 16,930 of record JAZHEH010002526.1, on the reverse strand, counting down.
TGCCCACTCCAAACCTATGAAACCAACTCCTATCCCACTGATGCCCTTTTCGGCCTCAGCCCACCTGCACCCCAGGTGAGTAAACAACCATGTTGCTCACACAAAGCCTGTTTGGGGGTCTCTTTATTCAGAGTGCACATTTTAACACTGTCAAACTATTTTTTACAGGACGTTATATGTCTACTTTACAATAAAAAAAAATTAAAAAACCCAATAAGGCTGGAGATGTTAATGTGGTTAACTGGAGACTAAGTCTTCCCCTTTATCTCTACTAAGTATTTCCACCTCTGCTTTTCATCCAGTCTGTACATTTGCTTTACCCTGGAAAATAGATGAAGGGAATTTTCCCAGAAGCCAGTACTTTTTTTTTTTTTGAGACAGAGTCTTGCTCTGTTACCCAGGCTGGAGTACAGTGGTGTGATCTCGGCTCACTGCAACCTCTGCCTCCCAGGTTCAAGCGATTCTCCTGCCTCAGCCTCCTGAGTAGCTGGGATTACAGGCATGTGCCACCATGACCAGAAGCCAGTACTTCTGAATCCCAGGGGAAAGCTGTGTCAGTAGCTTTTCTGAAACCTGGGACATATAACTGAAAAAGTAAAATATTTCCAGTAAGCATTTGTATGTGCCAGGCAGACTGTTAGCTGTTTCATGGATGTCATCACTTTGAAACTTACTCAACTCTCCTGTGATTTTAATATTATCATGGCTTCAGTTTGTCTCTCTTGTGGTATCTAGCACAGGGGGTGGAGGAACTCATTGAATGATACGGCTGGATAGGCAAGAGGTGGTGAATAAGAGGTTCAGTGTCCTCTGGGCACAGTGAGAAGGCCTGGCAAGGGCAATGCCCGCCATATGGGCGCCACAAACAGGCTGCAGAAAGGGTTCTCCTTCAAACTGATATTCTTTAAATATTTGTTCAGCATTTATTTGGCAGGAGAAAGGAAAAACCGATTTTTTCTTTAAGAAAAATTGCATACTTTTCTGGATGTTCAAAATAAGGAACATATTATATGCACCAAACTTAGCATATTTTAACTTATTTGGAATTGCCTTTCATTTCACGGTTTTTCCATTGCTTGTAATTGGAGTGCGTTAGTCACTCACACTCACTAAGGGGAAAAGTAACTAACTGCCCATGGATAGAGACAGGAAGTCTTGTTTAAATATATTTGAAAGGTCTTTTGGCAAAATGGTTTCTACTTTTAAGTAGTTTTTGTTCCCACTTTGTTTTTTTTCTTCCTGAACCTAGCAACTCAGACAGGCACATTAAAATATTTTTATTTTGATAATAAACTAGATGACTTGTTGTAGACAGCCTTACATTGTGCACTATTCAGTTTAGGCTTTGAGAGTAAGCTGCTGACCCTGGCTCCTGCTCCCCCAAGTCAGCTGGATGGTGTTAGCCTTAGGTCCTGGGCGGTATGAGTGTGCACAATTGCAAAAATATTCCATAAATAGTATGAGCTTATAAGGGGTTTGTTACTATTGTGCTTATTCCCATGTCAGGAAGCAGTTAACTTCAGTAGAGGGGTGGGGCCAATTTTTGCTTCACCAGTTAGTTGAGAAGTTTCTTATGGAAATCTGAATTAATTAGCGTAGATTTAATTCCTTGATATTGTTTCCTTTTGTGTAATGGGAAACAACTGGCTAACTGGTCCACTACTTAAACTGGCTTGTCATTTGTGTGTGAAAAGGAAAATGTTATTCCCCTCACCAAGAAGAAGGCTGTTCTTTAGATCTCAAATCCATGTGCAAAGAATCTGGGGAAAGAGAAAACGTCTGCAATTGTGCCTGGATGCCATCCTCTTCTGTTTCTTTAGCTGCTTCACCAATCATCCCTTTCTTTTCAGAAGTTTCAACCTATCTCTGTTGGCAAGCTTCTATTAGCATTGGAAGATGTTCAGTATTTTTCCTTTGCAAAAAGGAAACCCACATCCCTTTGGCTAGTTCCCCCATATCCTTTCTCCTTTACACAAAAGAATTTCTTGAATGAGTTGTCCACACTTGTGTTTCCTCACCCTTTACCCACTCATCAACCTACTGTGATTTGGCGTTTCCCTCTGCTCTTCTACTATAATTGGATCTACCGCCATCAACCAACTATCTCTTACTTGTTAAATTCAGTGGCTTTTAGCTATGTTTTCTCTCTCCTTAATTTGTCATCACATATATCTCTGTTGACAATTCCGCTCCTCCCCCCCCCCCCCCCCACCGCCAGAAGCTTACTCTGGCTTTCAGAAACTTCTGTGGTTGCTGGGGACTGAATGTATCCCCACTGCCCCCAAATTCATATGTTGAAACCTAACCTCCAAGGTGATGGAATTGAGAGGTGGAGCATTTGGGAGGTGATTAAATCACGAGAAGACCTCATAAATGGTATGTTGTTGTAGCAGCCCAAACAGACTAAGACACTGGTTCTTCCACTACTCCAATGGGTCTCTTTCAGTCTTCTTCATGAGTCCTTCTCAGTCTCTTTTATATATTCTTTTCCTTCCTATTCTTTAAATTTGAGTACTTTAAAAAAATTTAGGCTGGGCGCAGTGGCTCACGCCTGTAATCCCAGCACTTTGGGAGGCTGAAGCGGGCAGATCACAAGGTCAGGAGTTCGAGACCAGCCTGACCAACATGGTGAAACCTCGTCTCTACTAAAAATACAAAATTAGCCGGGCGTGGTGGTGCCTACCTGTAATCTCAGCTACTCGGGAGGCTGAGGCAGGAGAATCGCTTGAACTCGGGAGGCAGAGGTTGCCATCGTGCCATTGCACTCCAGCCCGGGCGACAGAGTGAGACTCTGTCTCAAAAAAAAAAAAAAAAAAAAAAAATTAGCTCTCAATTTAAAAATCTTATTTGTTCCCCCCTGCTTTCCCATGCTGAAGAGGCCACATGTAGGAGCTGGCTTCAGTTATCCTCTGTATGCTGGTGGCTCCTACATCTCTTCCTCTTGCTCATTCCTCCCTCTTCAGCTCTAGACATTTATATATGAAGGCCTCCTGATTATCTGCCCCAGGCAGTCTTGCAAGTATCTGAAACTCAACATATATTAAACTCTACTTATCATCTTCATCCCCCCTAGTCCTTCTAAACTTGCTCTCCCTCCTGACTTTCCCAAGTCAGCAAATAGCCCCTCTGTCTGCTCAGTTATCCAAACAAAATCTGAAGCATCAGCCTAGACTCAGCCTTTTCCTTTCAAGTCTTATTCATTCTCTCTTTTCCACAGATCCATGTTCTAGGTGATGTGGTAATCTTGCCTCTCGTCACTTGCCCTACAATAAGATTGACCTTCTTGGAGTCTAGTTCTGATCACATGACTTCCATGCTCAAGAATAAGCACTAGATCAGAATAGAAACATGAATAAAGAACACAAATAGGCAATTCCCAGAAGAAACACAAGTGGACTGGACTGGGCATGATGGCTCATGCTTGTAATCCCAGCACACTGAGAGGGCTGAGGCAGGAGGATCTCTGCAGCCCAGGAGTTGGAGACCAGGCTGGGCAGCATAGTGAGATGCCATCTCCATGAAAAAATAAAAAAAAAATTGCCAAGCATGGCGGCATACACCTGTGGTTCCAGCTACTTGGGAGGCCAAGGCAGGAGGATCCCTTGAGCCCAGGAGTTCAAGTCCATAGTGAGCTATGATTGTGCCATTGCACTCCAGCCTGCGTGGCAGAGTGAGACCCTGTTTAAAAATAAACCCCACAAATGGCCAATAAATATCTAAGAAGGGGCTCAATCTCACTTATAATTATAATACAAATTACAGCACCATGATACCAGTTTTCACTTGCCAGATTTTGCTAAAACCTAGGGTTTTAGTGAGGGGGAAATGGACATCCATACACAGACGGTGGGACTGTAAACTGGCAGAACCTTTTGGAGGCAATTTGGCAGCAGGTATCAAAATATTAAGTTTGCACACCCTTGGATGCACTTTTAGATTTTATTCTACAGAAATACGCAAGTATATATATACAAATACATTTATTACATTATTGTTCGTAGTAAGGAATTGGAAACAACCTAAATGTCTATCAACAATGAAATTATTAAGTAAGTAATGGTATATACAGTATACACATAAAGGGTTACTAAGCTGCCTCTAAAAAGAATAAAGTATCTGTATAACACATGAAAAGATGATGACAATTTATTTTATTTATTTTTTTGAGGCAGAGTCTTGCTCTTTCACCCAGGCTGGAGTGCAGTGGTTCAAGTGATTCTCCTGCCTCAACCTCCCGAGTAGCTGGGATTACAGGCATGTGCCACCACACCCGGCTATTTTTTTTTTTTTTTTTTTGTATTTTTAGTAGAGACGGGGTTTCACTATATTGGCCAGGCTGGTCTCAAACTCCTGACCTTGTGATCCACCCACCTTGGCTTCCCAAAGTGCTGGGATTACAGGCATGAGCCACCACGCCCAGCCGATGAACAAAGAAAATTTCACAACTGTGTTAATCTCATTTCTGTAAAGAATTATTTTTTGTATATATATAAACTTTTGAAAATATAGGTACAAACATTAACTGTGGGAGTAGGAGTTACAGGAGTAGGGAAGAAAGGGGCTTATACATTCTGTTTTACACAATTTTTTTTTAAATTTATTTTGAGAGACAAGGTCTCACTATATTGCCCAGGCTGGTCTTGAACTCCTGGGTTCAAGCAATCCTCTTGCCTCAGCCCTCCTAAATGCTGGGAATACAGGTGTGAGCCACTGTGCCCAGCCTGTTTACACAATTCTATATCCTCGATTGAGGATGCTTTGTTTCCTGAGGTAGAAATAATGATATGGGGATGGAGTTCGATGGGAAACAGGTCTAGGGATATGGATGGTACCATATCCTGGTACCAATTATAATCTGGAAAGTCCACAGAAAAACTGAGGCAGCCATTAGCATTGCTGGAGGATGATGCAGTTTATAGTGGACCAGGCACTGGTACAAAAATGTTAGATTTTTTGGGGTGCTATTGGCTAGCAGAAACAGAAAACCCCTAACATAGCTGGCTTTAGCAATAAGGACATTATCTCACAAAACAAGAAATCTGAGGTATGGCAGCTTCAGGGTTAATGAATTTCGAGGCTTACTGAGGCCATTAAGGTCCCAGATTTTTTCTACCTTTCCACTTGGCTATTTGAAATGTGTCTGCCTGTTTTATTTATTTATTTATTTTTATTTTTGTGGGTACATAGTAGGTGTATATACTAATGGGGTACATAAAATTTGTTGATACAGGCATGCAGTGTGTATTAATCACATCATGGAAAATGGGGTATCCATGCATTCAAGCATTTATCCTTTGTGTTACAAACAATCCAATTATACTCTTTTGGTTATTTATTTATTATATATATATATATTATTGCATTTTAGGTTCTGGGGTACATGTGAAGAACATGCAGGATTGTTGCATAGGTACATATATGGCAATGTGGTTTGTTGCCTCCATCCCCCATCACCTGTATCTGGCATTTCTTCCCATGTTATCCCCTCCCCAACTCCCTATCCCCCACTGTCCCTCCCCTAGTCCACCCCCACAGACCTCAGTGTGTGATGCTCCCCTCCCTGTGTCCATGTGTTCTCATTGTTCAACACCTGCCTATGAGTGAGAACATGTGGTGCTTGATTCTCTGTTCCTGTGTCAGTTTTCACTCTTGTTGCCCAGGCTGGAGTACAATGGCACAATCTCATTTCAATTCATTCAGGAGGTTGAAGCAATTCTACCTCAGCCTCCCGAGTAGCTGGGATTACAGGCATGTGCCACACCTGGCTAATTTTTTGTATTTTTAGTAGAGACGGGGTTTCACCATGTTAACTAGGCTGGTTTTGAACTCCTGACCTCAGCTGATCCACCCGCCTCAGCCTCCGAAAGTGCTGAGATTACAGGTGTGAGCCCCCACGCCTGGCCGTTTTAGTTAAAATGTACAATTAAATGATTATTGACTATAGTCACCCTGGTGTGCTATCAAATGCTAGATCTTATTCATTCTTTCCATTTTTATTTTGTACCCATTAACCATCCCCACTTCTCTCTCACCCCCCAGCCCTATTACCCTTCCCAGCTTCTGGTAACCATCCTTCTACTCTATATCTCCATGGGTTCAATTTTTTTTAATTTTTAGCTCCCACAAATAAGTGAGAACATGTAATGTTCGTCTTTCTGTGCCTAACTTATTTCACTTAACATAATGGTCTTCAGTTCCATTCATGTTGTTGCAAATGGCTGGATCTCATTCTTTTTTATGGTTGAATAGTACTCCATTGTGCATAGGTACCACATTTTCTTTCTTTTTTTTTTTTTATTGCATTTTAGGTTTGGGGGGTACATGTGAAGAACATGGAAGATTGTTGCATAGGTACACACATGGCAGTGTGATTTGCTGCCTTCCTCCCCATCACCTATATCTGGCATTTCTCCCCATGCTATCCCTCCCCAACTCCCCACCCCCCACTATCCCTCCCCTTTTTCCCCGACAGACCCCAGTGTGTGATACTCCCCTCCCTGTGTCCATGTGTTCCCATTGTTCAACACCCCGCCTATGAGTGAGAACATGCGGTGTTTGATTTTCTGTTCTTGTGTCAGTTTGCTGAGAATGATGGTTTCCAGGTTCATCCATGTCCCTACAAAGGACACGAACTCATCGTTTTTGATGGCTGCATAATATTCCATGGTGTATATGTGCCACATTTTCCCTGTCCAGTCTATCATCGATGGGCATTTGGGTTGGTTCCAGGTCTTTGCTATTGTAAACTGTGCTGCAATGAACATTCGTGTGCATGTGTCCTTATAGTAGAACGATTTATAGTCTTTTGGATATATACCCAGTAATGGGATTGCTGGATCAAATGGAATTCTATTTCTAGGTCCTTGAGGAATCGCCACACCGTCTTCCACAATGGTTGAACTAATTGACACTCCCACCAACAGTGTAAAAGCGTTCCTATTTCTCCACATCCTCTCCAGCATCTGTTGTCTCCAGATTTTTTAATGATCGCCATTCTAACTGGCGTGAGATGGTATCTCAATGTAGTTTTGATTTGCATTTCTCTAATGACCAGTGATGATGAGCATTTTTTCATATGTTTGTTGGCTTCATGTATGTCTTCTTTTGTAAAGTGTCTGTTCATAGCCATCGCCCACTTTTGAATGGGCTTGTTTGTTTTTTTCTTGTAAATGTGTTTCAGTTCTTTGTAGATTCTGGTTATCAGCCCTTTGTCAGATGGGTAGACTGCAAAAATTTTTTCCCATTCTGTTGGTTGCCGATTCACTCTAATGACTGTTTCTTTTGCTGTGCAGAAGCTATGGAGTTTGATTAGGTCCCATTTGTCTATTTTGGCTTTTGTTGCCACTGCTTTTGGTGTTTTGGTCATGAAGTCCTTGCCTACACCTATGTCCTGAATGGTTTTGCCTAGATTTTCTTCTAGGGTTTTTATGGTGTTAGGTCTTATGTTTAAGTCTTTAATCCATCTGGAGTTAATTTTAGTGTAAGGTGTCAGGAAGGGGTCCAGCTTCTGCTTTCTGCACATGACTAGCCAGTTTTCCCAACACCATTTATTAAACAGGGACTCGCTTCCACATTGTTTGTTTTTGTCAGGTTTGTCAAAGATCAGGTGGTTGTAGATGTGTTGTGTTGCGTCGGAGGTCTCTGTCCTGTTCCATTGGTCTATATCTCTGTTTTGGTGCCAGTACCATGCTGTTTTGATTACTGTAGCTTTGTAGTATAATTTGAAGTCCGGGAGTGTGATGCCTCCAGCTACCACATTTTCTTTATCCATTCATCTGTTGATGGACACTTAGGCTGCTTCCAAATCTTAGCTATTATGAACAGAGCTGCAACACACGTGGGAGTGCAGATATCTCTTCCTTATACTGATTTCCTTTCTTTTGAGTATATACCCAGCAGCGGGATTGCTGGATTATATGGTAGCTCTATGTTTAGTTTTTAAAGGAACTTCCAAACTGTTCTCCATAGTGGTGGTACTAGTTTACAGTCCCATCAACAGCGTGTGAGTTTCCCTTTCCTCCATATCCTCTCCAGCATTTGTTATTGCTTGTCTTTTGGTTAAAAGCCCGTCTGCCTTTTTTGTAGGTGAGCTTCCTCATGGTTTCACAATGGCTGTCGCAGTTCCAGACAACACATGAAGAAAGCTGTGTCCAAAGGCATAAAGTGGACTTCCTTTTTCTATGTTTCTTTTAAAGATCAAGAAAGATTTTTCTGGCAGAAGAACTTTATTAGTCAGAGTCCTGGCAGGAAACAGATTGCTACACAATGGCAGATTATCTTTTTCATAAGTGGCTGCAGCCATCTCTCTCATCCCATATACTTTTCTACAGTGAGACCTTACCATTCCCCCATTAAGAGGTGAAGTCAAGGCCGGGCGCCGTGGCTCGCGCCTATAATCCCAGAACTTTGGGAGGCTGAGGCGGGTGGATCACGAGGTCAAGAGATCTAGACCATCCTGGCCAACACGGTGAAATCCTGTCTCTACTAAAAATACAAAAAAATTAGCCGGGCGTGATGGCATGTGCCTGTGGTCCCAGCTACTTGGGAGGCTGAGGTGGAAGAATTGCTTGAACCCAGGAAGTGGAGGTTGCAGTGAGCCAAGACTGCGCCACTGCACTCCAGCCTGGTGACAGAGCAAGACTCCGTCTCAAAAAAAAAAAAAAAAAAAAAAAGAAAAAAAAGGGAAGTCAAATTCTCTGCTCTTTGCATACGAGTGGGCTTGTGAATTTATCAGTCATTAGTATATAGCAGAAATGATGGCTGTGTGACCTTTTAGGCTAAGTCATATAAAATGATGCAGCTTTTGTCTGATTATTTGGAACACTCACACTTGTAGCCCTGAGCTGCCATGTAAGAAGTCCAACAGTCCAACTGAGACAGCCATGCTGTAGAGACCAAATGTAGAAACTCTGGTCAACAGCTCAGTTGAGCTCTAGCTGACAAGCGGTATTGACTGTAAGCCATTTGAGTGCGCCATCTTGGACATCCAGTAGTTAAGTTTTCAGATAACTGCAGCCCAAGCTGACATCTGACTACAACTGCAAGAAAGACCCAAAGAGAACATTTTCCACCTGAGCCATTCCCAAATTCCTGACTCAAAATTGTGAGAAAAATAAAATTGTTGTTTTAAGCCACTGAGTTTTGGGTAATTTGTTACACATCGCTAGTAATTGGAACACACAGCCTGAGCGACATGGTGAAATCCCATCTGTACAAAAATTAGCCAGGCATGGTGGCCTGAACCCATAGTTCCAGCTACTTGGAAGGCTGAGGAGGGAGAATTGCTTGAGCCCAGGAGGTTGGGGCTGCAGTCAGGTCATGCTTACGCCACTGCACTCCAGTCTGGGCAACAGAACGAGGCCCCCCCCCTTTTTTTTTTTTTTTTGAGATGGAGTCTCTCGTTGTCCAGGGTGTAGTGCAGTGGCGCGATCTCGGCTCACTGCAATCTCTGCCTCCTGGGTTCAAGCAATTCTCCTGCCTCAGCCTCCCGAGTAGCTGGGACTACAGGCGTGCGCCACCACGCCCAGCTATTTTTTTTGTATTGAGACGGGGTTTCACCATGTTGGCCAGGATGGTCTTGGTCTCCTGACCTCGTAATCCACCGGCCTTGGCCTCCCAAAGTGCTGGGATTACAGATGTGAGCCACCACGCCCGGCCTAGAGGTCCTCTCTTAATAAAACTAACTAAATAAAAAATTGTAGGAAAATAATCTTTAGATTTCCATCCACATCTCAGTTTTCATCACATGCACAACAGTTATCTTCCGTGGTGTAAAATGACAGGAACCATGTAAAAAATTCTTGCATTCTTGTCCGGTTCCTTTTTCAGCAGTTTCTCTTGTGGTACACATATACATTTTTACTTTAATTGCCTAATATAATTTCAACATACAAAGCACACAAGGAGATTTGTGTTCCACCTTACTTTTAGAGTGCTTATCATATTTGACAGAGTGACAGCCTGTCTCTTAAAAATTATACCCATTTTACTAGGTACGTAGAGATTTGGTTTGGCTTTGCATTTTTCTAATGACTAATAATGTTGAGCATTTTTTTCATGTACTTATTGTTTATTTGTATGTCTTTTTGTTGAGAAGTATCTATTTAAGTCCTTCTTTTAAAATCGGGTTGTCTTTTTGTAGTTCAGTTGCAGGAGTTTTTTAATGAGATGGAGTCTCGCTCATATACATATACACATGTACGTTTCAGCACATGTATACAATGTATACATGTATACAATGGAACATTGAAGAGGATGTCCTTTCCAGCACATGTGTACAGTGTATACATGTATACAATGTATAATGATCAAATCAGGGGTGATTAACATACTCATCACTTTAAATATGTCTTGGAAACATTCAAAATTGTCTTTTCTGGCTTTTTGAAAATATACAATAAATTGTAGTTTAACCACATTAATTCTACAGTGCTGCAGAATGATAGAACACATTCCTCATATCTAGCTGTAATTTCGTATCTGTTAACCAAACCCTCCCCAGCCTCCCCCTCCCCCTCCCGGTCTCTAATACTTACAATTCTACTCTTTACTTCCATGAACTCAAATTTTTTTTAGCTCTCACATATAAGTGAAAGTATGCAGTATTTATCTTTATATGCCTGACTTATTTCACTTGATTTATTATGTAGGCTTACCCATGTTGCCACGAATGACAGGATTTCATTCTTTTTAAGGTTGAGTAGTATTCAATTGTGTATATATACCATATTTTCTTTATCCAGTCATCCACTGATAGAAACCTAAGTTGATTCCATCTTGACTATTGTGGATAATGCTGCAATAAACACAGGCATGCAGGTATCTTTTTGATGTACTGCTTTCATTTCCTTTGGTTAAATAATCCAGAGTTTCTGAATCATATGATAGTTCTATTTTTAGTTTTTTGAGGAAGCTCCATATGGTTTTTTAAAATAATGGTTGCACTAATTTACACTTCCACTAACATCCTCGCCAACATTTGTTATTTTTGTCTTTTTGAAAATATCCATTCTGAGGTGATACGGTATCTCATTGTGGTTTTGATTTGCATTTACCTGATGATTCGTGATGTTGAGCATTTTTTTCACGTTTCTTGTCATTCGTATGTCTTCTTTTTGAGAAATATCTATTCAGTTCTTTTGCCCATTTTAAAATTGGATTATTATTATTTTTTGCTTTTGAGTTGTTTGATTTCCTTGTATAGTTTGAATTTTCATCCCTTGTTGGATGAATAATTTGCAAATATTTTCTCCTGTTCTACAGGCTGTCTCTTCACTCTGTTAGTTGCTTTCCTTTGAGGTGCAGAAACTTTTCAGTTTAATATAGTTCCATTTGTCTATTTTTGTTGCCTGTGCTTTTGAAGTCTTAGCTGTAAATCTTTGTCTAGACCAATGTCACGAAGTGTTTCCCCTATGTTTACTTCTAGTACTTTTATACTTTTGGGTATTATGTTTGAGTCTTTGATCCATTTGAATTGATTTTTGTATATGGCAAGAGACGGTGGTCTATCTTTCATTCTGCTGCATATGAATATCCAGGTTTTCCAGCACCATTTATTGAAGAGGGTGCCCTTTTCCCCAATGTATGTACTTGATACCTTTGTAAAAAATCTGTTGACTGTAAATATGTGGGTTTATTTCTGGGTTCTCCATTCTGTTCCGTTCGTCTATGTCTGTTTTTATACCATCACCATGCTGTTTTCGTTACTATAGCTTTGTAGTATAATTTAAAGACAGGTGGTGTGATGCCTCCAGGCTTTGTTCTTTTTGCTCAGGATTGCTTTATTCGTGGATTTTTGTGCTTCCATATGAATTTTAGGATTTTAAAAAATTCTGTGAAAAATGTTATTGGTATTTTGATAGGGATTGCATTGAATCTTTATATTGCTTTGAGTAATATGGTCATGTTAACAATAGTAATTCTTCTGATCGATGAGCATGAGGTGTTTTTCCATTTGTGTCCTCTTCAATTTCATTCATAGGTGTTTTGTAGTTTTCTTGTAGAGCTCTTTATCTCTTTAGTTAAATTGATTCCTAGGTATTTAATTTTTCTGTAGTGTTTGTAGATGGGGTTTCTTTCTTGATTTCCTTTTCACATTGCTTGTTATTGGTGTATAGAAAAGCTACTGATTTTTTATATATTGATTTTGTATGCAGCAACTTTACTGAATTAGTTTATTAATTCCGAGAGCTTTTGGTGGAGTTCTAGGGGTTTCTAGATATAAGGTCATGTTGTCTGCAAGAGGACAACTTTGACTTTCTATTTTCTCATTTAGATGCCTTTTATTTATTCCCTTGCCTGATTGCTATGACTCGAACTTCTAGTACTATGTTTGAATAAGAGTGGTGAAAATGGGTATTCTTGTTTTGTTCAGTTCTTAAGGGAAAGGCCTTAAGCTCTCTTCCATTAGGTATGATGTTAGCTGTGAGTTTGTCATATATGGGCTTTATTATGTTGAGGCATGTTCCTTGTATTCTTAATTTGTTGTGAGTTTTTATCATGAAGGGATATTGAATTTTATCAAATGCTTTTGCTGCATCTATTTGGGATGATCACATGGTTTCTGTCCTTCTTTCTGTTTATGTGAGTATATCACATTTATTGATTTGCATACATTTAACCATCCTTTATATCCCTGTGATAAAGCCCACTTGATCATGGTGAAGTACTTTTTGATGTGTTGCTGGATTCAATTGCTGGTATTTTTTGATATTTGCGTCTATGTTTATCAGTGATACTGCACAGTAGTTTTCTTTTGTGTGTGCGTGTGTGTGTTATGTGTGTGTGTGTCTTTCTGGTTTTGGTATTAGGGTAATGCTGGCCTTGTAGAATGAATTCAGGGGAATCTCCTCCTCTTCAGATTTTTGGAATAGCTTTGAGAATAATTGTTGTTAATTTCTTCTTTATAAGTTTAATATAACTAGCAATAAAGCTATCTGGTCCTGGACTTTTTCTTTTTTCCGAGTTTTATTTTATTTTAGTATTTATATATTTTATTGCATTTTAGGTTCTGGGGTACATGTAAAGAACATGCAGGATTTGTGCATAGGTACAAACATGGCAATGTGATTTGTTGCATTCCATGCCCATCACCTATATCTGGCATTTCTCCCCCATGTTGTCCCTCCCCAACTCCCTACCCACCACTGTCCCTCCCTAGTCCACCCCCCACAGACCTCAGTGTGTGATGCTCCCCTCCCCTGTGTCCATGTGTTCTCATTGTTCAACACCCGCCTATGAGTGAGACATGTGAGTGTTGATTTTCTGTTCTTGTGTCAGTTTGCTGAGAATGATGGTTTCCAGGTTCATCCATGTTCCTACAAAGGACACGAACTCATCGTTTTTGATGGCTGCATAGCACTCCATGGTATATATGTCTCACATTTTCCCTGTCCAGTCTACTCATCGATGGGCATTTGGGATGGCTTCCAAGTATTTACTATTGTAAACAGTGCTGCAGTGACTCCTACCGTGTGCATGTGTCCTTATAATAGAACAATTTACTTAATCCTTTGGTTATATACCCAGGGGTAATGGGATTGCTGGATCAAATGGAATTTCTATTTTCCAGGCCCTTAAGGGAGTTACCACACTGTCTTCCACAATGGTTGAACTAATTAAACTCCCACCAACAGTGTAAAAGTCTTCCTATTTCTCCACATCCTCTCTAGCATCTGTTGTCTCCAGATTTTTTAATGATAGCCATTCTAACTAGCGTAAGATGGTATCTCAATGTGGTTTTGATTTACATTTCTCTTTATTTATTTATTTATTTATTTTAGAGATGGGGTTTCATTGCTGGCCAGGCTGGTCTTGAACTCCTGACCTCAGGTGATCCACCCACCTCGGCCTCCCAAAGTACTAGGACTACAGGCGCGAGCCACCGCTCCCGGCTAATTTGTATTCCTTTAATGACCAGTGATGATGAACATTTTTGGTATGTTTGTTGGCCTATAGTATATATCTTCTTTTGAGAAAGTGTCTTGTTGGATATGTATTGCCCACTTTTGAGTGGGCTTATTTTTTTTTCTAGTAAATCTGTTTAGTTCTTTGTAGATTTTGGGTATAAGTCCTTTGTCGGATGGGTAAGTGGCAAAACTTTTCCCCATTGTGTTAGCTAGCAATGGGGTAATGTTATGTGTGGTCTGCTTGGTTCAGTTACGTATTGCTAGCTGTTTTGGATTAGTGGTGGGGCAGATGTTGTAGGCTGGAAAGGTCATCCTTGTCATGCCATGACAAACATTAGTAAAACTAATCCTGCAGGACATTGAAATAGGTGTGAGTACTGAGTTTGAAACTCTAAGAGAGTAAGTTAGAAAAAAATCAGAATGCTTATGGGTTATAAATTCTACTTACTGCTTTAAAGCAAGTATTAGAAAGACTTAAAACTAAAGAAATAATTGACTTGTTTGAAAGCAGAGACTTTAAAGAACACAACTCTGCTAAGCATGGTTTTTCCTGGCCACAGCCTGGAACTAAATATCTATCTCATAGCCCAGCATTTTGGGGAATCACAGGTTGGAAAGGTCAATTGCTTCTGTACTCAGACTACGAAAGATAAAACTGTGATTTCAGCCTTCTTAAAAATCTCTCATTAAGTATTTTTTTGGCCAGACAATGAGAGTGAAACCAATGGAAAGATTAAAGGTATTGCTTTTGGATGTTAGTTCTTGTTTAGAGAATGTCCCTGCCAATGGCTAAGCATCAGGAAACTATCTATACATGTTGGAAATACTTAGTACTAATTATTCTAGCTCTGTCTTGATTAGCATATAGGGCAAAGACTTGTAGAGAATATTGGGGATTTTACTGAAAAGGAAAAAAAGGGCTAGTTCAACTGGTCATCATTTCTAATTGACTGTGTAAATTGAGGATTTGTGAGTGTGAGAGAAAAAATTTATGATGCTGTTTTTCTACTTCCTAATCCAACAGAGAAGTCAAATTATCACCACACACGTTTAATCTATGATGTTTTTAGTCTCAAGCAGCTTACCAACCTATCTCAGTAGGCTAACACTGTTACACATTGTCCTAGACTACATTATTTGGATGCTGTTACAGAATATAAAAAACATTAATGTACATTATTATGTTAGAGTTTGCTGTGACAAAATGCTACAGCTGATGGTTTAAACAACAGAGATGTATTTGTAATGGTTATGAAGACTCGAATAAGAAGCTGGAATACTAGTTTGGTTGCTTTTAAGCAGTCTTACTCCTTGGCTTGCAGGGATGGTTATGTTGTCCCATAACCTTTCCTTTATGGTTATACAGCCCCTTATCTCTTCCTCTTCATATGAGAAACAAGCTATTAAACTAAGGATTCATCCTTATGACCTCAAGTTGATCTTAATTACCTCTTTAGAAATAGGGTTTATGACTTAGGACTTGCATAGAATTTGTGGGAAACACAATTCAATCCATAACAGAGGGGATGAGTAAATTGTCTTCTGGGAGCCGGGTTGTGAAAAGACTTTATAAAGAAGGTAAGTCATTATGTGTGAAAGAATGCAGTAAACTTGAAGGCTAAATGTAACAAAAAACTGGGCCTTTGTGCGGAGGGATCAGTAAGGAAGTGTGTATGTATATGTTGCCTGTGTTGATGAACTGGGGAGAAGTGTGAGTTGGCTGGTGCAAAATGCACTTAAACAAATTACTAAATGCTTTGATGGATACAAACATACAATATCAGTAAAGTCTATATGGAAAAGATGATGTCTTCTTTAGACAATAGACCTCTCTTGCTAGAAAACGGTAGCTGAGCATTGAGAATATGAGTCACCAAGGGATTAGCAAAGTTAATCAACTCTTTTAAAACAAACATAAATAAAATCACATATTTTATTAAATCAAAATATAAGCTAAAATGAGAAAAGAAGATGTGCAAAGTAATTGAGGATGATCAAAAAAATGAACATGTTAAGAAAGAGAATGTTTTTATATGGTTTGGTTTGGTGGTCAGCATTATCCTTCTTTAATTTAGCTCTTATTTTAAAAATGACTTTCAAAAGGTAAGATGTCTTTTATTTCCCATTAAACATTCGGAAAACAATGGGCTTTCTTCACACTTTGGACTAAAGTCATAATTCACAAATAAGATCAAGTGAATGTACTTTTGTTCTTGTCTATTGCTCTGCCTCTTAAAAAGTTTCAAAATATAGACATGAATTAGTATATACACTGTGTGCTTTTACTTCTCTCTGAGCTTAGAGATCCTAAAAACAACAATGCCCTAGTATAATGAACATACTTGATGCTAGATCTTAGTTTCTAATTTCATTCTTAATAAAAGAAATGAGGGACCTTTGGAGAAATAACTTAGTTAAGGCTGGGACAGAGTCTGCATAAGATGAGCCTGGAGCATCTTGTAATGTGAGGAAGAAATTACTCAAAATACAAAATGCATAACAATAGGAATGTTAGAAAGAGAGACAGGAACTAACTGAAGGAGCTCCCAATGGCTTAAGCCATTTCAGTGACACAGTTAAGTTTTGTTGAATTATAATCCAAAGTATAAAATCAATATCTATGAGTTTATACTGAAATAAATAAATGATCAAATAAATAAATTGGGGAGAATTAACAAATCTTATAGTGTCAAAGGATTCCAAATAACTTATGTAGATTCTCTGCCTTTAGAGAGGTCATACTTAACTTTATACTCTGTTTACTAACAGTAGTGAGTTCTTGCCAAAGAGTAAAGACTGGGGAAGGAGAACAAAAATCACAGCACGAGAACCTAACAAATATTACCTCAGCCAGTTGATCAAGATTCATATCAATATTGATAAATCATATGAGATAGTATATACTTTAGATATGATTAAAATGGCACTTTACTTTTGTGGTCTTTCTTCCCAAACCAGCAATGTGGTGTTATGTCTGACATTTACTGGTTGTGTGTAACCTACTTGGTTCAGTTCGTATTGCT
>JAZHEH010002525.1:0-39643 GCA_036589455.1 Ateles fusciceps | reverse complement strand
AGTAGGTAGTATTTACTTTAAGACTGAGTACACATGGACGGTATATATATTTATATAAGAGAGTACAAAATGAGGGTGAATATTTTCTATAACAGAGTAGAGTCACAGGTTGTATTTACTTTTAAACAGAGTACATGGTAGAAGTTGTAAATATTTTAAAACAGAGTACAAAAGGTGGTAGTATTTATTTTTAAACTGAGTACACATGCAGGGTATAAATGTTATATAAGAGAGCACAAAGTGAGGGTGAATATTTTCTATAACAGAGAAGAAATGCAAGTTCTATTTACTTTAAAACAGAGTACTGGTAGAGGGCGTATGGTTTTTATACCAGAGTACAAATTTATTGTGTATAATTTTTACAACAGTGTAGAAATAGAAGGTGTGTTTATTTTAAAACCGAGTATATTCAGAGGGTGTATACTTTTTATATCAGGGTACAAAAGGTGGGAGTATTTATTTTAAAACTGAGTACACATGGGGGGTATATATTTTATATAAGAGAGTACAAAGTGAGGGTGAATATTTTCTATAACAGTGTACAATCACAGGTTGTATTTACTTTGAAACAGAGTACCGGTAGAGGGAGTATATTTTTTATTACAGAGTACAAAAGGAGGTATTATTTATTTGAAAACTGAGTACACATGGAGGGTATATATTTTATAAAAGAGAGTACAAAGTGTGGGTGAATATCCTCTCTAACAGAGTAGTATCACAGGTTGTATTTACTGTAAAACAGAGTACCGGTAAAGGGAGTATATTTTTTATAACAGAGTACAAATTTAGCGTGTATAATTTTTACAACAGTGTAGAAATAGAAGGTGTATTTATTTTAAAACAGAGTACATTTAGAGGGTGGATGCTTTTTATAACAGAGTACGAAAGGGGGTAGTATTTATTTTTAAACTGAGTACACATGGAGGGTATAAATGTTAAATAAGAGAGCACAAAGTGAGGGTGAATATTTTCTATAACAGAGAAGAAATGCAGGTTCTATTTACTTTAAAACAGAGTACTGGCAGAGGGCGTATGGTTTTTATAGCAGAGTACAAATTTATTGTGTATAATTTTTACAACAGTGTAGAAATAGAAGGTGTGTTTATTTTAAAACCGAGTACATTTAGACGGTGTATACTTTTTATAACTGAGTACAAAAGGAGGTAGTATTTATTTTTAAACTGAGTACACAATGGAGGGTTTAAATATTATATAAGAGAGCACAAAGTGAGGGTGAATATTTTCTATAACAGAGTAGAATCACAGGTTGTATTTACTTTGAAACAGAGTACCGGTAGAGGGAGTATGGTTTTTACAGCAGAGTAGAAATTTATTGTGTATAATTTTTACAACAGTGTAGAAATAGAAGGTGTATTTATTTTAAAACCGAGTATATTTAGAGGGTGTATACTCTTTATAACAGGGAACAAAAGGTGGTAGTATTTATTTTAAAACTGAGTACACATGGGGGGTATATATTTTATATAAGAGAGTACAAAGTGAGGGTGAATATTTTCTATAACAGAGTAGAATCACAGGTTGTATTAACTTTAAAACAGAGTAATGGTAGAGGTTGTATATTTTTTATAACAGAGTATAAAAGTAGGTAGTATTTATTTTTAAACTGAGTACACATGGAGGGAATATATTTTATATAAGAGAGAACAAAATGAGGGTGAATATTTTCTCTATCGGAGTAACATCACAGGTTGTATTTAGTTTAAAACAGAGTATCGGTAGAGGGAGTATATTTTTATAAGAGAGTACAAATTTAGGATGTGTAAGTTTTACAACAGTGTAGAAATAGAAGGTGTATTTACTTTAAAACAGAATACTGGTACAGAGTGTATATTTTTTATAACAGATTACAAAATGAGGTAGTATGTATTTTAAAACTGAGTACACATGGAAGGTATATATTTTATATAAGAGAGTACAAAGTGAGGGTGAATATTTTGTATAAGAGAGTAGAATCACAGGTTGTATTTACTTTAAAACAGACTACAGGTAGAGGGAGTATATTTTTATTACAGAGTAAAAATGTAGGATGTATAATTTTTACAACAGTGTAGAAATAGAAGGTGTATTTATTTTAAAACAGAGTACATTTAGATTGTGTATATTTTTTATAACAGAGTACAAAAGGAGGTAGTATTTATTATAAAACTGAGTACACGTGGAGGGTATATATTTTATGTAAGAGAGTACAAAGTGAGGGTGAATATTTTGTATAACAGAGTAGTATCACAGGTTTATTTACCTTAAAACAGAGTACCGGTAGAGGGAGTATAGTTTTTATAACAGAGTACAAATTTAGGGTGTATAATCTTTACAACAGTGTAGAAATAGAAGGTGTATTTACTTTAAAACAGAGTACCGGTAGAGGGTGTATATTTTTTGTAACAGAGTAGAAAAGGAGGTAGTATTTATTTTAAAACTAGAGTACACATGGAGGGTATATATTTAATATAAAAAGAGTACAGAGTGAGGGTGAATATTTTCTATAACAGAGTAGAATCACAGGTTGTATTAACTTTAAAACAGTGTACCTGTAGAGGGATTAAATTTTTTATAACAGAGTACAAATTTAGGTCGTATAATTTTAACAACAGTGTAGAAATACCTCTATTTACTTTAAAATAGTAAATAATAGTATTTACTTTAAAACAGAGTACATTTAAAGGGTGTATATTTTTTATAACAGAGTAGAAAAGGAGTTAGTATTTGTTTTAAAACTGAGTACCCATGGAGGGTGTATATTTTATATAAGAGAGTACAAAATGAGGGTGAATATTTTCTATACCAGAGTAGAATTACATGTTGTATTTACTTTAAAACAGAGTAACAGTGGAGGGTGTATATTTTTTATAACAGATTGCAAAAGGAGGTAGTACATATTTTAAAACAGAGTACACATGGGGGGGTATATATTTTATATAAGAGAGTACAAAGTGAGGGTGAATATTTTCTATAACAGAGTAGAATCACAGGTTGTATTTACTTTAAATCAGAGTACCGGTTTAGGGAGTATATTTTTTATAACAGAGTAGAAATTTATTGTGTACAATTTTTACAACAGTGTTGAAATAGAAGGTGTATTTATTTTAAAACAGAGTACCAGTAGAGGGTGTATATTTGTTATAACACAGAACCAAAGGAGGTAGTATTTATTTTAAAACTGAGTACACATGGAGGGTATATATTTTATATAAAGAGAAACAAAATGAGAGTGAATATTTTCTCTATCAGAGTAGAATCACTGGTTGTATTTAGTTTTAAAACAGAGAACCGGAAGAGGGAGTCTATTTTTTCTAACACAGTACAAATTTAGGATGTGTAAGTTTTACAAAAGTGTAGAAATAGAAAGTGTATTTACTTTAAAACAGAGTAGCGGTAGAGGGTGGATATATTTTATGACAGAGTAAAAAATAGGTAGTATTTATTTTAAAACTGAGTACACATGGAGGTTATATATTTTTTTAAGAGTGCACAAAATGAGGGTGAATATTTCCTAAAACAGAGTAGAATTACAGGTTGTATTTACTTAAAACAGAGTACCGGTACAGGGTGTATATTTTTTATAACAGATTACAAAATGAGGTAGTATTTATTTTAAAACTGAGTACACACGGAAGGTATATATTTTATATAAGAGAGTACAAAGTGAGGGTGAATATTTTGTATAAGAGAGTAGAATCACATTTGTATTTACTTTAAAACAGACTACCGGTAGTGGGAGTATATTTTTTCTTACAGAGTAGAAATGTAGGATGTATAATTTTTACAACAGTGTAGAAATAGAAGGTATATTTATTTTAAAACAGAGTACATTTAGATTGTGTATATTTTTTATAACAGAGTACAAAATGAGGTAGTATTTATTTTAACACTGAGTACACGTGGAGGGTATATATTTTATATAAGAGAGTACAAAGTGAGGGTGAATATTTTCTATAACAGAGTATAATCACAGGTTTATTTACCTTAAAACAGAGTACTGGTAGAGGGAATATAGTTTTTATAACAGAGTACAAATTTAGGGTGTATAATCTTTACAACAGTGTAGAAATAGAAGGTGTATTTACTTTAAAACAGAGTACCGGTAGAGGGTGTATATTTTTTGTAACAGAGTACAAAAGGAGGTAGTATTTATTTTAAAACTGAGTACACATGGAGGGTATATATTTAATATAAAAGAGTACAGAGTGAGGGTGAATATTTTCTATAACAGAGTAGAATCACAGGTTGTATTAACTTTAAAACAGTGTACCTGTAGAGGGATTAAATTTTTTATAACAGAGTACAAATTTAGGTCGTATAATTTTAACAACAGTGTAGAAATACCTCTATTTACTTTAAAATAGTAAATAATAGTATTTACTTTAAAACAGAGTACATTTAGAGGGTGTATATTTTTTATAACAGAGTAGAAAAGGAGCTAGTAGTTGTTTTAAAACTGAGTACCCATGGAGGGTGTATATTTTATATAAGAGAGTACAAAATGAGGGTGAATATTTTCTATACCAGAGTAGAATAACAGGTTGTATTTACTTTAAATCAGAGTACCAGTTTAGGGAGTATATTTTTTATAACAGAGTAGAAATTTATTGTGTACAATTTTTAGAACAGTGTTGAAATAAAAGGTGTATTTATTTTAAAACAGAGTACCAGTAGAGGGTGTATATTTTTTATAACACAGAACCAAAGGAGGTAGTATTTATTTTAAAACTGAGTACACATGGAGGGTATATATTTTATATAAGAGAGTACAATGTGAGGGTGAACATTTTCTATAACAGGGTAGAATCACAGGTTGTATTTACTTTAACACAGAGTACCGGTAGAGTGTGTATATTTTAAATAACAGAGTACAAATTTAGGGAGTATAATATTTATAACAGTGTAGAAAAAGAACTTGTATTTATTTTAAAATAGAGTACATTTAGAGGGTGTATATTTTTTATGACAGAGTACAGATGGAGGTAGTATTTATATTAAAACTGAGTACACAGGGAATGTATATATTTTATATAAGAGAGTATAAAGATGAGGGTGAATATTTTCTACATCAGAGTAGGATCACAGGTTGTATTTACTTTAAAACAGAGTACCGGAAGAGGGAGTCAATTTTTTCTAACACAGTACAAATTTTGGGTGTATAATTTTTACAACAGTGTACAAATAGAAGGTGTATTTCTTTTAAAACAGAGTACATTTAGACGGAGTATATATTTTATAATAGAGTACAAATGGAGGTAGTGTTTATTTTAAAACTGAGTACACATGGACGGTATATATTTTATATAAGAGAGTACAAAATGAGGGTGAATATTTTCTATAACAGAGTAGAGTCACAGGTTGTATTTACTTTTAAACAGAGTACCGGTAGAAGGTGTAAATATTTTAAAACAGAGTACAAATGGAGGTAGTATTTATTTTAAAACTGAGTACACATGGAGGGTATATATTTTATAAAAAGAGAGTACAAAGTGTGGGTGAATATTTCTCTAACAGAGTAGAATCACAGGTTGTATTTACTGTAAAACAGAGTACCGGTAAAGGGAGTATATTTTTTATAACAGAGTACAAATTTAGCGTGTATAATTTTTACAACAGTGTAGAAATAGAAGGTGTATTTATTTTAAAACAGAGTACATTTAGAGGGTGTATACTTTTTATAACAGAGTACAAAAGGTGGTAGTATTTATTTTTAAACTGAGTACACATGGAGGGTATAAATGTTATATAAGAGAGCACAAAGTGAGGGTGAATATTTTCTATAACAGAGAAGAAATGCAAGTTCTATTTACTTTAAAACAGAGTACCGGTAGAGGGCATATGGTTTTTATAGCAGAGTACAAATTTATTGTGTATAATTTTTACAACAGTGTAGAAATAGAAGGTGTGTTTATTTTAAAACCGAGATATATTCAGAGGGTGGTATACTTTTTATAACAGGGTACAAAAGAGTGGTAGTATTTATTTTAAAACTGAGTACACATGGGGGGTATATATTTTATATAAGAGAGTACAAAGTGAGGGTGAATATTTTCTATAACAGAGTACAATCACAGGTTGTATTTACTTTGAAAGAGAGTACTGGTAGAGGGGAGTATATTTTTTATTACAGAGTACAAAAGGAGGTATTATTTATTTGAAAACTGAGTACACATGGAGGGTATATATTTTTTATAAGAGACTGCAAAGTGAGGGTGAATATTTTCGTAACAGAGTAGAATCACAGGTTGTATTAACTTTTAAACAGAGTAACGGTAGACGTTGTATATTTTTTATAACAGAGTATAAAAGTATTTAGTATTTATTTTTAAACTGAGTACACATGGAGGGTATATATTTTATATAAGAGAGAACAAAATGAGGGTGAATATTTTCTCTATCACAGTAGAATCACAGGTTGTATTTAGTTTAAAACAGAGATACCGGAAGAGGGAGTCTATTTTTTCTAACACAGTACAAATTTAGGATGTGTAAGTTTTACAAAAGTGTAGAAATAGAAAGTGTATTTACTTTAAAACAGAGTACCGGTACAGGTGGATATATTTTATGACAGAGTAAAAAATAGGTAGTATTTATTTTAAAACTGAGTACACATGGAGGTTATATATTTTATTTAAGAGTGCACAAAATGAGGGTGAATATTTTCTAAAACAGAGTAGAATCACAGGTTGTATTTACTTTAAAACAGAGTACCAGTAGAGGGTGTATATTTTTTATAACAGATTACAAAATGAGGTAGTATTTATTTTAAAACTGAGTACACATGGAAGGTATATATTTTATATAAGAGAGTACAAAGTGAGGGGTGAACATTTTGTATAAGAGAGTAGAATCACAGGTTGTATTTACTTTAAAACAGACTACCGGTAGAGGGAGTATATTTTTCATTACAGAGTAGAAATGTAGGATGTATAATTTTTACAACAGTGTAGAAATAGAAGGAGTATTTATTTTAAAACAGAGTACATTTAGATTGTGTATATTTTTTATAACAGAGTACAAAAGGAGGTAGTATTTATTTTTAAACTGAGTACACATGGAGGGTATAAATGTTAATAAGAGAACACAAAGTGAGGGTGAATATTTTCTATAACAGAGAAGAATTACAAGTTGTATTTACTTTAAAACAGAGTACTGTTAGAGGGAGTATAGTTTTTATAACAGAGTACAAATTTAGTGTGTATAATTTTTAAACGGTGTAGAAATAGAAGGTGTATTTATTTTAAAACGAGTATACTTTAGAGGGTGTATACTTTTTATAACAGAGTAGAAAAGGTGGTAGTATTTATTTTAAAACTGAGTACACATGGAGGGTATAAATTTTATATAAGAGAGCACAAAGTGAGGGTGAATATATTCTATAACAGAGAAGAAAAACAAGTTGTATTTACTTTAAAACAGAGTACCGGTAGAGGGAGTATATTTTTTATAGCAGAGTACAAATTTAGTGTGTATAATTTTTACAACAGTGTAGAAATAGAAGGTGTATTTATTTTAAAACAGAGTATATTCAGAGGGTGTATACTTTTTATAACAGGGTACAAAAGGTGGTAGTATTTATTTTAAAACTGAGTACACATGGGGGGTATATATTTTATATAAGAGAGTACAAAGTGAGGGTGAATATTTTCTATAACAGAGTACAATCACAGGTTGTATTTTACTTTGAAACAGAGTACCGGTAGAGGGAGTATATTTTTTATTACAGAGTACAAAAAGGAGGTATTATTTATTTTAAAACTGAGTACACATGGAGGGTATATATTTTATAAAGAGACATGCAAAGTGAGGGTGAATATTTTCTGTAACAGAGTAGAATCACAGGTTGTATTAACTTTTAAACAGAGTAATGGTAGACGTTGTATATTTTTTATAACAGAGTATAAAAGTATTTAGTATTTATTTTTAAACTGAGTACACATGGAGGGAATATATTTTATATAAGAGAGAACAAAATGAGGGTGAATATTTTCTCTATCAGAGTAGAATCACAGGTTGCATTTACTTTAAAACAGAGTACCGGAAGAGGGAGTCTATTTTTTCTAACACAGTACAAATTTTGGGTGTACAATTTTTACAACAGTGTACAAATAGAAGGTGTATTTCTTTTAAAACAGAGTACCTTTAGACGGAGTATATTTTTTATAATAGAGTACAAATGGAGGTAGTGTTTATTTTAAAACTGAGTACACATGGACGGTATATATTTTATATAAGAGAGTACAAAATGAGGGTGAATATTTTCTATAACAGAGTAGAGTCACAGGTTGTATTTACTTTTAAACAGAATACCGGTAGAAGGTGTAAATATTTTAAAACAGAGTACAAATGGAGGTAGTATTTATTTTAAAACTGAGTACACATGGAGGGTATATATTTTATAAAGAGAGTACAAAGTGTGGGTGAATATTCTCTCTAACAGAGTAGAATCACAGGTTGTATTTACTGTAAAACAGAGTACCGGTAAAGGGAGTATATTTTTTATAACAGAGTACAAATTTAGCGTGTATAATTTTTACAACAGTGTAGAAATAGAAGGTGTATTTATTTTAAAACAGAGTACATTTAGAGGGTGTATACTTTCTATAACAGAGTACAAAAGGAGGTAGTATTTATTTTTAAAACTGAGTACACATGGAGGGTTTAAATGTTATATAAGAGGGTACAAAGTGAGGGTGAATATTTTCTATAACAGAGTACAATCACAGGTTGTATTTACTTTGAAACACAGTACCGGTAGAGGGAGTATATTTTTTATTACAGAGTACCAAAGGAGGTATTATTTATTTGAAAACTGAGTACACATGGAGGGTATATATTTTGTATAAAAGACTGCAAAGTGAGGGTGAATATTTTCTATAACACAGTAGAATCACAGGTTGTATTAACTTTAAAACAGAGTAACGGTAGAGGTTGCATATTTTTTATAACAGAGTCTAAAAGTAGGTAGTATTTATTTTTAATCTGAGTACACATGGAGGGAATATATTTTATATAAGAGAGAACAAAATGAGGGGTGAATATTTTCTCTATCAGAGTAGAATCACAGGTTGTATTTCGTTTAAAACAGAGTATCGGTAGAGGGAGTATATTTTTTATAAGAGAGTACAAATTTAGGATGTGTAAGTTTTACAACAGTGTAGAAATAGAAGGTGTATTTACTTTAAAACAGAGTACCGGTAGAGGGTGTATATTTTTATGACAGTGTAAAAAATAGGTAGTATTTATTTTAAAACTGTGAATACATGGAGAGTTTATATTTTATATAAAAGAGTGCAAAGAGAGGGTGAAAATTTTCTATAACAGAGTAGAATCACAGGTTGCATTTACTTTAAAACAGAGTACCGGTAGAGGGAGTATATTTTATATAACAGAGTGCAAATTTATTGTGTATAATATTTACAACAGTGTAGAAATAGAAGGTGTATTTATATTATAACAGAGTACATTTAGAGGGTGTATATTTATAATAACAGAGTACAAAATTAGGCAGTATTTATTTTAAAACTGAGTACATATGGAGGGTACATATTTTATATAAGAGAGTACAAATTGTGGGTTAATATTTTCTATAACATAGTAGTATCACAGGTTGTATTTACTTTAAAACAGAGTACTGGTAGTGGGAGTATATTTTTTATAACAGAGTATAAAATAGGCAGTATTTATTTTAAACTGAGTACACATTGAGGGTATATATTTTATATAAAATAGTACAAAGTGAGGATGTGTATAAAGTATAACAGAGTAAAATCACATTTTGTATTTGCCTTAAAATAGAGTACCAGTAGAGGGAGTATACTTTTTATAACAGAGTACAAAAATAGGTAGTATTTATTTTAAAACTGAGTACACATGGAGGGTATATATTTTATATAAGAGAGTACAATATGAGGGTGAATATTTTCTATAGCAGAGTAGAATAACAGGTTGTATTTACTTTAAAATAGAGTACCAGTAGAGGGAGTATATTTCTTATAACAGACTACAAATTTAGGGTGTATAATTTTTACAAAAGTGTAGAAAAAGAAGGTGTATTTATTTTAAAACAGAGTATTAGTAGAGGGTGTATATTTTTTATAAGAGAGTAAAAAAGGAGTTAGTATTTATTTTAAAAGTGAGTACCCATGGAGGGTATATATTTTATATAAGAGAGTACAAATTGAGGGTGAATATTTTCTATAACAGAGTAGAATCACAGGTTGTATTTACTTTAAAACAGAGTACCGGTAGAGGGAGTATACTTTTTATAACAGAGTACAAATTTAGGATGTATAATTTTTACAACAGTGTAGAAATAGAAGGTGTATTTATTTTAAAACAGAGTACATTTAGAGGGTGTATATTTTTTATAACAGAGGTATAAAAGGAGGTAGTATTTATTTTAAAACTGAGTACACATGGAGGGTATATATTTTATATAAGAGAGTACAAAGTGAGGGTGAATATTTTCTATAACAGAGTAGAATCACAGGTTTATTTACCTTAAAACAGAGTACCGGTAGAGGGAGTATAGTTTTTATAACAGAGTACAAATTTAGGGTGTATAATCTTTACAACAGTGTAGAAATAGAAGGTGTATTTACTTTAAAACAGAGTACCGTTAGAGGGTGTATATTTTTTATAACAGAGTACAAAAGGAGATAGTATTTATTTTAAAACTGAGTACACATGGAGGGTATATATTTAATATAAAAGAGTACAAAGTGAGGGTGAATATTTTCTATAACAGAGTAGAATCACAGGTTGTATTAACTTTAAAACAGTGTACCTGTAGAGGGATTAAATTTTTTATAACAGAGTACAAATTTAGGTCGTATAATTTTTAACAACAGTGTAGAAATACCTCTATTTACTTTAAAATAGTAAATAATAGTATTTACTTTAAAACAGAGTACATTTAGAGGGTGTATATTTTTTATAACAGAGTAGAAAAGGAGTTAGTATTTGTTTTAAAACTGAGTACCCATGGAGGGTGTATATTTTATATAAGAGAGTACAAAATGAGGGGTGAATATTTTCTATACCAGAGTAGAATCACAGGTTGTATTTACTTTAAAACAGAGTAACAGTGGAGGGTGTATATTTTTTATAACAGATTACAAAAGGAGGTAGTACATATTTTAAAACAGAGTACACATGGAGGAGTATATATTTTATATAAGAGAGTACAAAGTGAGGGTGAATATTTTCTATAACAGAGTAGAATCACAGGTTGTATTTACTTTAACACAGAGTACCGGTAGAGTGTGCATATTTTTAATAACAGAGTACAAATTTAGGGAGTATAATATTTACAACAGTGTAGAAAAAGAAACTTGTATTTATTTTAAAATAGAGTACATTTAGAGGGTGTATATTTTTTATAACAGAGTACAGATGGATTTAGTATTTATACTAAAACTGAGTACACAGGGAATGTATATATTTTATATAAGAGAGTATAAAGTGAGGGTGAATATTTTCTACATCAGAGTAGAATCACAGGTTGTATTTCCTTTAAAACAGAGTACCGGAAGAGGGAGTCAATTTTTTCTAACACAGTACAAATTTTGGGTGTATAATTTTTACAACAGTGTAGAAATAGAAGGTGTATTTCTTTAAAAACAGAGTACATTTAGGCGGAGTATATATTTTATAATAGAGTACAAATGGAGGTAGTGTTTATTTTAAAACTGAGTACACATGGACGGTATATATTTTATATAAGAGAGTACAAAATGAGGGTGAATATTTTCTACAACAGAGTAGAGTCACAGGTTGTATTTACTTTTAAACAGAGTACCGGTAGAGGGAGTATATTTTTATTACAGAGTACAAAAAGGAGGTATTATTTATTTGAAAACTGAGTACACATGGAGGGTATATATATTTTATAAGAGACTGCAAAGTGAGGGTGAATATTTTCTGTAACAGAGTAGAATCACAGGTTGTATTAACTTTTAAACAGAGTAACGGTAGACGTTGTATATTTTTTATAACAGAGTATAAAAGTATTTAGTATTTATTTTTAAACTGAGTACACATGGAGGGAATATATTTTATATAAGAGAGAACAAAATGAGGGTGAATATTTTCTCTATCACAGTAGAATCACAGGTTGTATTTAGTTTAAAACAGAATACCGGAAGAGGGGAGTCTATTTTTTCTAACACAGTACAAATTTAGGATGTGTAAGTTTTACAAAAGTGTAGAAATAGAAAGTGTATTTACTTTAAAACACAGTACCGGTACAGGGTGGATATATTTTATGACAGAGTAAAAAAGGTAGGTAGTATTTATTTTAAAACTGAGTACACATGGAGGTTATATATTTTATTTAAGAGTGCACAAAATGAGGGTGAATATTTTCTAAAACAGAGTAGAATCACAGGTTGTATTTACTTAAAACAGAGTACCGGTAGAGGGTGTATATTTTTTATAACAGATTACAAAATGAGGTAGTATTTATTGTAAAACTGAGTACACATGGAAGGTATATATTTTATATAAGAGAGTACAAAGTGAGGGTGAACATTTTGTATAAGAGAGTAGAATCACAGGTTGTATTTACTTTAAAACAGACTACCGGTAGAGGGAGTATATTTTTCATTACAGAGTAGAAATTTAGGATGTATAATTTTTACAACAGTGTAGAAATAGAAGGAATATTTATTTTAAAACAGAGTACATTTAGAGTGTGTATATTTTTTATAACAGAGTACAAAAGGAGGTAGTATTTATTTTTAAACTGAGTACACATGGAGGGTATAAATGTTAAATAAGAGAACACAAAGTGAGGGTGAATATTATCTATAACAGAGAAGAAATGCAAGTTCTATTTACTTTAAAACAGAGTACTGGTAGAGGGAGTATGGTTTTTGTAGCAGAGTACAAATTTATTGTGTATAATTTTTACAACGGTGTAGAAATAGAAGGTGTGTTTATTTTAAAACCGAGTACATTTAGAGGGTGTATACTTTTTATAACTGAGTACAAGAGGAGGTAGTAATTATTTTTAAACTGAGTACACATGGAGGGTTTAAATATTATATAAGAGAGTACAAAGAGAGGGTGAATATTTTCTATAACAGAGTACTATCACAGGTTGTATTTACTTTGAAACAGAGTACCGGTAGAGGGAGTATGGTTTTTACAGCAGAGTACAAATTTATTGTGTATAATTTTTACAACAGTGTAGAAATAGAAGGTGTATTTATTTTAAAACCGAGTATATTTAGAGGGTGTATACTCTTTATAACAGGGAACAAAAGGTGGTAGTATTTATTTTAAAACAGAGTACACATGGAGGGTGTATATGTAATATAAGAGACTGCAAAGTGAGGGTGAATATTTTCTATAACAGAGTAGAATCACAGGTTGTATTAACTTTAAAACAGAGTAATGGTAGAGGTTGTATATTTTTTATAACAGTATAAAAGTAGGTAGTATTTATTTTTAAACTGAGTACACATGGAGGGAATATATTTTATATAAGAGAGAACAAAATGAGGGTGAATATTTTCTCTATCAGAGTAGAATCACACGTTGTATTTAGTTTAAAACAGAGTATCGGTAGAGGGAGTATATTTTTTATAAGAGACTACAAATTTAGGATGTGTAAGTTTTACAACAGTGTAGAAATAGGTGTATTTACTTTAAAACAGAGTACCGGTAGAGGGTGTATATTTTATGTAACAGAGTACAAAAGGAGATAGTATTTATTTTAAAGCTGAGTACACATGGAAGGTATATATTTTATATAAGAGAGTACAAAGTGAGGGTGAATATTTTGTATAAGAGAGTAGAATCACAGGTTGTATTTACTTTAAAACAGACTACCGGTAGAGGGAGTATATTTTTTATTACAGGGTAGAAATGTAGGATGTATAATTTTTACAACAGTGTAGAAATAGAAGGTATATTTATTTTAAAACAGAGTACATTTAGATTGTGTATATTTTTTATAACAGAGTACAAAAGGAGGTAGTATTTATTTTAACACTGAGTACACGTGGAGGGTATATATTTTATATAAGAGAGTACAAAGTGAGGGTGTATATTTTCTATAACAGAGTATAATCACAGGTTTATTTACCTTAAAACAGAGTACCGGTAGAGGGAGTATAGTTTTTATAACAGAGTACAAATTTAGGGTGTATAATCTTTACAACAGTGTAGAAATAGAAGGTGTATTTACTTTAAAACAGAGTACCGGTAGAGGGTGTATATTTTTGTAACAGAGTACAAAAGGAGATAGTATTTATTTTAAAACTGAGTACACATGGAGGGTATATATTTAATATAAAAGAGTACAAAGTGAGGGTGAATATTTTCTATAACAGAGTAGAATCACAGGTTGTATTAACTTTAAAACAGTGTACCTGTAGAGGGATTAAATTTTTTATAACAGAGTACAAATTTAGGTCGTATAATTTTAACAACAGTGTAGAAATACCTCTATTTACTTTAAAATAGTAAATAATAGTATTTACTTTAAAACAGAGTACATTTAGAGGGTGTATATTTTTTATAACAGAGTAGAAAAGGAGTTAGTATTTGTTTTAAAACTGAGTACCCATGGAGGGTGTATATTTTATATAAGAGAGTACAAAATGAGGGTGAATATTTTCTATACCAGAGTAGAATCACAGGTTGTATTTACTTTAAAACAGAGTAACAGTGGAGGGTGTATATTTTTATAACAGATTACAAAAGGAGGTAGTACATATTTTAAAACAGAGTACACATGGGGGGTATATATTTTATATAAGAGAGTACAAAGTGAGGGTGAATATTTTCTATAACAGAGTAGAATCACAGGTTGTATTTACTTTAACACAGGGTACCGGTAGAGTGTGCATATTTTTAATAACAGAGTACAAATTTAGGGAGTATAATATTTACAACAGTGTAGAAAAAGAACTTGTATTTATTTTAAAATAGAGTACATTTAGAGGGTGTATATTTTTTATAACAGAGTACAGATGGATTTAGTATTTATACTAAAACTGAGTACACAGGGAATGTATATATTTTATATAAGAGAGTATAAAGTGAGGGTGAATATTTTCTACATCAGAGTAGAATCACAGGTTGTATTTCCTTTAAAACAGAGTACCGGAAGAGGGAGTCAATTTTTTCTAACACAGTACAAATTTTGGGTGTATAATTTTTACAACAGTGTAGAAATAGAAGGTGTATTTCTTTAAAAACAGAGTACATTTAGGCGGAGTATATATTTTATAATAGAGTACAAATGGAGCTAGTGTTTATTTTAAAACTGAGTACACATGGACGGTATATATTTTATATAAGAGAGTACAAAATGAGGGTGAATATTTTCTACAACAGAGTAGAGTCACAGGTTGTATTTACTTTTAAACAGAGTACCGGTAGAGGGAGTATATTTTTTATTACAGAGTACAAAAGGAGGTATTATTTATTTGAAAACTGAGTACACATGGAGGGTATATATATTTTATAAGAGACTGCAAAGTGAGGGTGAATATTTTCTGTAACAGAGTAGAATCACAGGTTGTATTAACTTTTAAACAGAGTAACAGTAGACGGTGTATATTTTTTATAACAGAGTATAAAAGTATTTAGTATTTATTTTTAAACTGAGTACACATGGAGGGAATATATTTTATATAAGAGAGAACAAAATGAGGGTGAATATTTTCTCTATCACAGTAGAATCACAGGTTGTATTTAGTTTAAAACAGAATACCGGAAGAGGG
The DNA here is from genome assembly GCA_036589455.1 of Ateles fusciceps. Taxonomy (NCBI): domain Eukaryota; kingdom Metazoa; phylum Chordata; class Mammalia; order Primates; family Atelidae; genus Ateles; species Ateles fusciceps. Next base: position 23,903 of record JAZHEH010002525.1, on the reverse strand, counting down.
AGTCTATTTTTTATAACACAGTACAAATTTAGGATGTGTAAGTTTTACAAAAGTGTAGAAATAGAAAGTGTATTTACTTTAAAACACAGTACCGGTAGAGGGTGGATATTTTTATGACAGAGTAAAAAATAGGTAGTATTTATTTTAAAACTAGTACACATGGAGGCTATATATTTTATTTAAGAGAGCACAAAGTGAGGGTGAATATTTTCTAAAACAGAGTAGAATCACAGGTTGTATTTACTTAAAACAGAGTACGGTAGAGGGTGTATATTTTTATAACAGAGTACAAAATGAGGCAGTATTTATTGTAAAACTCAGTACACATGGAAGGTATATATTTTATATAAGAGAGTACAAAGTGAGGGTGAACATTTTGTATAAGAGAGTAGAATCACAGGTTGTATTTACTTTAAAACAGACTACCGGTAGAGGGAGTATATTTTTATAAGAGTAGAAATGTAGGATGTATAATTTTTACAACAGTGTAGAAATAGAAGGAATATTATCTTAAAACAGAGTACATTTAGATTGTGTATATTTTTATAACAGAGTACAAAAGGAGGTAGTATTTATTTTTAAACTGAGTACACATGGAGGGTATAAATGTTAAATAAGAGAACACAAAGTGAGGGTGAATATTATCTATAACAGAGAAGAAATGCAAGTTCTATTTACTTTAAAACAGAGTACTGGTAGAGGGAGTATGGTTTTTGTAGCAGAGTACAAATTTATTGTGTATAATTTTTACAACGGTGTAGAAATAGAAGGGTGTGTTTATTTTAAAACCGAGTACATTTAGAGGGTGTATACTTTTATAACAGAGTACAAGAGGAGGTAGTAATTATTTTTAAACTGAGTACACATAGAGGGTATATATTTTATATAAGAGAGTAGAAAAAGAGGGTTAATATTTTCTATAACAGAGTAAATCACAGGTTGTATTTACTTTGAAACAGAGTACCGGTAGAGGGAGTATGGTTTTTACAGCAGAGTACAAATTTAGGGTGTATAATTTTTAGAACAGTGTAGAAATAGAAGGTGTATTTATTTTAAAACCGAGTATATTTAGAGGGTGTATATTTTTTATAACAGGGAACAAAAGGTGGTAGTATTTATTTTAAAACAAGTACACATGGAGGGTGTATATGTAATATAAGAGATGCAAAGTGAGAGTGAATATTTTCTATAACAGAGTAGAATCACAGGTTGTATTAACTTTAAAACAGAGTAATGGTAGAGGGTGTATATTTTTATAACAGTATAAAAGAGGTAGTATTTATTTTTAAACTAGTACACATGGAGGGAATATATTTTATATAAGAGAGAACAAAGTGAGGGTGAATATTTTCTTATAGAGTAGAATCACAGGTTGTATTTAGTTTAAGACAGAGTATCGGTAGAGGGAGTATATTTTTTATAAGAGAGTACAAATTTAGGGTGTGTAAGTTTTACAACAGTGTAGAAATAAGGTGTATTTACTTTAAAACAGAGTACAGGTAGAGGGTGTATATTTTTTATAACAGGGTAAAAAAGGAGGTAGATTTATTTTAAAACTGAGTACACATGGAGAGTATATATTTTATATAAGAGAGTACAAAGAGAGGGTGAAATTTTCTATAACAGAGTAGAATCACAGGTTGTATTTACTTTAAAACAAGTACCGGTAGAGGGAGTATATTTTTTATTACAGAGTACAAAAGGAGGTATTATTTATTTGAAAACTGAGTACACATGGAGGGTAATATTTATATAAGAGACTGCAAAGTGAGGGTGAATATTTTGTAACAGAGTAGAATCACAGGTTGTATTAACTTTTAAACAGAGTAACGGTAGAGGTTGTATATTTTTTATAACAGAGTATAAAAGTAGGTAGTATTTATTTTTAAACTAGTACACATGGAGGGAATATATTTTATAAAGAGAGAACAAAATGAGGGTGAATATTTTCTCTATAGAGTAGAATCACAGGTTGTATTTAGTTTAAAACAGAGTACTGGTAGAGGGAGTATATTTTTTATAACAGAGTACAAATTTAGGGTGTATAATTTTTACAACAGTGTAGAAATAGAAGGTGTATTTACTTTAAAACAGAGTACCGTAGAGGGAGTATATTTTTTATAACAGAGTAAAAATGGAGGTAGTATTTATTTTAAAACTGAGTACACATGGAGGGTATATATTTTATATAAGAGAGCACAAAATGAGGGTGAATATTTTCTATAACAGAGTAGAATCACAGGTTGTATTTACTTTTAAACAGAGTACCGGTAGAGGGTGTATATATTTTATAACAGAGTACAAAAGGAGGTAGTATTTATTTTAAAACTGAGTACACCTGGAGGGTATATATTTTATAAAAGAGAGTACAAAGTGAGGGTGAATATTTTCGTCTAAGAGAGTAGAATCACAGGTTGTATTTACTTTAAAACAGAGTACCGGTAGAGGGAGTATATTTTTTATAACAGAGTAGAAATTTAGGGTGTATAATTTTTACAACAGTGTAGAAATAGAAGGTGTATTTATTTTAAAACAGAGTACATTTAGAGGGTGTATACTTTCTTATAACAAGTACAAAAGGAGGTAGTATTTATTTTAAAACTGAGTACACGTGGAGGGATAAATTTATATAAGAGAGTACAAAGTGAGGGTGAATATTTTCTATAACAGAGTAGAATCACAGGTTGTATTTACTTTAAAACAGAGTACCGGTAGAGGGAGTATAGTTTTTATAACAGAGTACCAAAGGAGGTAGTATTTATTTTAAAACTGAGTACACATGGAGGGTATATATTTTGTATAAAAGAGTACAAAGTGAGGGTGAATATTTTCTATAACAGAGTAGAATCACAGGTTGTATTTACTTTAAAACAGAGTACGGTAGAGGGAGTATATTTTTTCTAACAGAGTACAAATTTAGGGTGTATAATTTTTACAACAGGGTAGAAATAGAAGAAGAAGTATTTCTTTTAAACAGAGTACATTTAGACGGAGTATATTTTTATAACAGAGTAGAAATGGAGGTAGTGTTTATTTTAAAACTGAGTACACATGGAGGGTATATATTTTATATAAGAGAGTACAAAATGAGGGTGAATATTTTCTATAACAGAGTAGAGTCACAGGTTGTATTTACTTTTAAACAGAGTACCGGTAGAGGGTGTAAATATTTTATAACAGAGTACAAATGGAGGTAGTATTTATTTTAAAACTGAGTACACATGGAGGGTATATATTTTATAAAGAGAGTACAAAGTGTGGGTGAATATTCTCTAACAGAGTAGAATCACAGGTTAAATTTACTTTAAAACAGAGTACCGGTAAAGGGAGTATATTTTTTATAACAGAGTACAAATTTAGCGTGTATAATTTTTACAACAGTGTAGAAATAGAAGGTGTATTTATTTTAAAACAGAGTACATTTAGAGGGTGTATACTTTTTATAACAGAGTACAAAAGGAGGTAGTATTTATTTTTAAACTGAGTACACATGGAGGGTTTAAATGTTATATAAGAGGGTACAAAGTGAGGGTGAATATTTTCTATAACAGAGTACAATCACAGGTTGTATTTACTTTGAAACAGAGTACCGGTAGAGGGAGTATATTTTTTATTACAGAGTACCAAAGGAGGTATTATTTATTTGAAAACTGAGTACACATGGAGGGTATATATTTTGTATAAAAGACTGCAAAGTGAGGGTGAATATTTTCTATAACACAGTAGAATCACAGGTTGTATTAACTTTAAAACAGAGTAACGGTAGAGGTTGCATATTTTTTATAACAGAGTCTAAAAGTAGGTAGTATTTATTTTTAATCTGAGTACACATGGAGGGAATATATTTTATATAAGAGAGAACAAAATGAGGGTGAATATTTTCTCTATCAGAGTAGAATCACAGGTTGTATTTCGTTTAAAACAGAGTATCGGTAGAGGGAGTATATTTTTTATAAGAGAGTACAAATTTAGGATGTGTAAGTTTTACAACAGTGTAGAAATAGAAGGTGTATTTACTTTAAAACAGAGTACCGGTAGAGGGTGTATATTTTTTATGACAGTGTAAAAAATAGGTAGTATTTATTTTAAAACTGTGAATACATGGAGAGTTTATATTTTATTTAAAAGAGTGCAAAGAGAGGGTGAAAATTTTCTATAACAGAGTAGAATCACAGGTTGCATTTACTTTAAAACAGAGTACCGGTAGAGGGAGTATATTTTATATAACAGAGTGCAAATTTATTGTGTATAATATTTACAACAGTGTAGAAATAGAAGGTGTATTTATATTATAACAGAGTACATTTAGAGGGTGTATATTTATAATAACAGAGTACAAAATTAGGCAGTATTTATTTTAAAACTGAGTACATATGGAGGGTACATATTTTATATAAGAGAGTACAAATTGTGGGTTAATATTTTCTATAACATAGTAGTATCACAGGTTGTATTTACTTTAAAACAGAGTACTGGTAGTGGGAGTATATTTTTTATAACAGAGTATAAAATAGGCAGTATTTATTTTAAACTGAGTACACATTGAGGGTATATATTTTATATAAAATAGTACAAAGTGAGGATGTGTATAAAGTATAACAGAGTAAAATCACATTTTGTATTTGCTTTAAAATAGAGTACCAGTAGAGGGAGTATACTTTTTATAACAGAGTACAAAAATAGGTAGTATTTATTTTAAAACTGAGTACACATGGAGGGTATATATTTTATATAAGAGAGTACAATATGAGGGTGAATATTTTCTATAACAGAGTAGAATAACAGGTTGTATTTACTTTAAAATAGAGTACCAGTAGAGGGAGTATATTTCTTATAACAGACTACAAATTTAGGGTGTATAATTTTTACAAAAGTGTAGAAAGAGAAGGTGTATTTATTTTAATACAGAGTATATTTAGAGGGTGTATAGTTTTTATAAGAGAGTAAAAAAGGAATTAGTATTTATTTTAAAAGTGAGTACCCATGGAGGCTATTTATTTTATATAAGAGAGTACAAATTGAGGTTGAATATTTTCTATAACAGAGTAGAATCACAGGTTGTATTTACTTTAAAACAGAGTACCGGTAGAGGGTGTAACTTTTTTGTAACAGAGTATAAAAAGAGGCAGTGTTTACTTTAAAACTGAGTATACATAGATGGTATATACTTTATATAAGAGAGTACAAAATGAAGGTGAACATTTTCTATAACAGAGTAGAATCACGCTTTGTATTTATTTTAAAATAGAGTAGCAGTAGAGGGAGTGTATTTTTTATAACAGAGTACAAATTTAGTGTGTATAATTTTTTCAACAGTGTAGAAATAGTAGGTGTATTTATTTTAAAACCGAGTACATTTAGAGGGTGTATATTTTTTATAACAGAGTACAAAAGTAGGTAGTATTTACTTTAAGACTGAGTACACATGGACGGTATATATTTTATATAAGAGAGTACAAAATGAGGGTGAATATTTTCTATAACAGAGTAGAGTCACAGGTTGTATTTACTTTTAAACAGAGTACTGGTAGAAGGTGTAAATATTTTAAAACAGAGTACAAAAGGTGGTAGTATTTATTTTTAAACTGAGTACACATGGAGGGTATAAATGTTATATAAGAGAGCACAAAGTGAGGGTGAATATTTTCTATAACAGAGAAGAAATGCAAGTTCTATTTACTTTAAAACAGAGTACCGGTAGAGGGCGTATGGTTTTTATAGCAGAGTACAAATTTATTGTGTATAATTTTTACAACAGTGTAGAAATAGAAGGTGTGTTTATTTTAAAACCGAGTATATTTAGAGGGTGTATACTTTTTATAACAGGGTACAAAAGGTGGTAGTATTTATTTTAAAACTGAGTACACATGGGGGGTATATATTTTATATAAGAGAGTACAAAGTGAGGGTGAATATTTTCTATAACAGAGTACAATCACAGGTTGTATTTACTTTGAAACAGAGTACCGGTAGAGGGAGTATATTTTTTATTACAGAGTACAAAAGGAGGTATTATTTATTTGAAAACTGAGTACACATGGAGGGTATATATTTTATAAAAGAGAGTACAAAGTGTGGGTGAATATTCTCTCTAACAGAGTAGAATCACAGGTTGTATTTACTGTAAAACAGAGTACCGGTAAAGGGAGTATATTTTTTATAACAGAGTACAAATTTAGCGTGTATAATTTTTACAACAGTGTAGAAATAGAAGGTGTATTTATTTTAAAACAGAGTACATTTAGAGGGTGTATGCTTTTTATAACAGAGTACAAAAGGAGGTAGTATTTATTTTTAAACTGAGTACACATGGAGGGTATAAGTGTTAAATAAGAGAGCACAAAGTGAGGGTGAATATTTTCTATAACAGAGAAGAAATGCAAGTTCTATTTACTTTAAAACAGAGTACTGGTAGAGGGAGTATGGTTTTTGTAGCAGAGTACAAATTTATTGTGTATAATTTTTACAACAGTGTAGAAATAGAAGGTGTGTTTATTTTAAAACCGACTACATTTAGAGGGTGTATACTTTTTATAACTGAGTACAAGAGGAGGTAGTATTTATTTTTAAACTGAGTACACATGGAGGGTTTAAATATTATATAAGAGAGTACAAAGAGAGGGTGAATATTTTCTATAACAGAGTACGATCACAGGTTGTATTTACTTTGAAACAGAGTACCGGTAGAGGGAGTATGGTTTTTACAGCAGAGTACAAATTTATTGTGTATAATTTTTACAACAGTGTAGAAATAGAAGGTGTATTTATTTTAAAACCGAGTATATTTAGAGGGTGTATACTCTTTATAACAGGGAACAAAAGGTGGTAGTATTTATTTTAAAACAGAGTACACATGGAGGGTGTATATGTAATATAAGAGACTGCAAAGTGAGGGTGAATATTTTCTATAACAGAGTAGAATCACAGGTTGTATTAACTTTAAAACAGAGTAACGGTAGAGGTTGTATATTTTTTATAACAGAGTATAAAAGTAGGTAGTATTTATTTTTAAACTGAGTACACATGGAGGGAATATATTTTATATAAGAGAGAACAAAATGAGGGTGAATATTTTCTCTATCAGAGTAGAATCACACGTTGTATTTAGTTTAAAACAGAGTATCGGTAGAGGGAGTATATTTTTTATAAGAGAGTACAAATTTAGGATGTGTAAGTTTTACAACAGTGTAGAAATAGAAGGTGTATTTACTTTAAAACAGAGTACCGGTAGAGGGAGTATAGTTTTTATAACAGAGTACAAATTTAGGGTGTATAATCTTTACAACAGTGTAGAAATAGAAGGTGTATTTACTTTAAAACAGAGTACCGGTAGAGGGTGTATATTTTTTGTAACAGAGTACAAAAGGAGATAGTATTTATTTTAAAACTGAGTACACATGGAGGGTATATATTTAATATAAAAGAGTACAAAGTGAGGGTGAATATTTTCTATAACAGAGTAGAATCACAGGTTGTATTAACTTTAAAACAGTGTACCTGTAGAGGGATTAAATTTTTTATAACAGAGTACAAATTTAGGTCGTATAATTTTAACAACAGTGTAGAAATACCTCTATTTACTTTAAAATAGTAAATAATAGTATTTACTTTAAAACAGAGTACATTTAGAGGGTGTATATTTTTTATAACAGAGTAGAAAAGGAGTTAGTATTTGTTTTAAAACTGAGTACCCATGGAGGGTGTATATTTTATATAAGAGAGTACAAAATGAGGGTGAATATTTTCTATACCAGAGTAGAATCACAGGTTGTATTTACTTTAAAACAGAGTAACAGTGGAGGGTGTATATTTTTTATAACAGATTACAAAAGGAGGTAGTACATATTTTAAAACAGAGTACACATGGGGGGTATATATTTTATATAAGAGAGTACAAAGTGAGGGTGAATATTTTCTATAACAGAGTAGAATCACAGGTTGTATTTACTTTAAATCAGAGTACCGGTTTAGGGAGTATATTTTTTATAACAGAGTAGAAATTTATTGTGTACAATTTTTACAACAGTGTTGAAATAGAAGGTGTATTTATTTTAAAACAGAGTACCAGTAGAGGGTGTATATTTTTATAACACAGAACAAAAGGAGGTAGTATTTATTTTAAAACTGAGTACACATGGAGGGTATATATTTTATATAAGAGAGTACAATGTGAGGGTGAACATTTTCTATAACAGGGTAGAATCACAGGTTGTATTTACTTTAACACAGGGTACCGGTAGAGTGTGTATATTTTTAATAACAGAGTACAAATTTAGGGAGTATAATATTTACAACAGTGTTGAAAAAGAACTTGTATTTATTTTAAAATAGAGTACATTTAGAGGATGTATATTTTTTATAACAGAGTACAGATGGAGGTAGTATTTATATTAAAACTGAGTACCCAGGGAATGTATATATTTTATATAAGAGAGTATAAAGTGAGGGTGAATATTTTCTACATCAGAGTAGAATCACAGGTTGTATTTACTTTAAAACAGAGTACCGGAAGAGGGAGTCTATTTTTTCTAACACAGTACAAATTTTGGGTGTACAATTTTTACAACAGTGTACAAATAGAAGGTGTATTTCTTTTAAACAGAGTACATTTAGACGGAGTATATTTTTTATAATAGAGTACAAATGGAGGTAGTGTTTATTTTAAAACTGAGTACACATGGACGGTATATATTTTATATAAGAGAGTACAAAATGAGGGTGAATATTTTCTATAACAGAGTAGAGTCACAGGTTGTATTTACTTTTAAACAGAGTACCGGTAGAAGGTGTAAATATTTTTATAACAGAGTACAAATGGAGGTAGTATTTATTTTAAAACTGAGTACACATGGAGGGTATATATTTTATAAAAGAGAGTACAAAGTGTGGGTGAATATTTTCTCTAACAGAGTAGAATCACAGGTTGAATTTACTGTAAAACAGAGTACCGGTAAAGGGAGTATATTTTTTATAACAGAGTACAAATTTAGCGTGTATAATTTTTACAACAGTGTAGAAATAGAAGGTGTATTTATTTTAAAACAGAGTACATTTAGAGGGTGTATACTTTTTATAACAGAGTACAAAAGGAGGTAGTATTTATTTTTAAACTGAGTACACATGGAGGGTATAAATGTTATATAAGAGAGTACAAAGTGAGGGTGAATATTTCCTATAATACAATACAATCACAGGTTGTATTTACTTTGAAACAGAGTTCGGTAGAGGGAGTATATTTTTTATTACAGAGTACCAAAGGAGGTATTATTTATTTGAAAACTGAGTACACATGGAGGGTATATATTTTGTATAAAAGACTGCAAAGTGAGGGTGAATATTTTCTATAACACAGTAGAATCACAGGTTGTATTTACTTTAAAACAGAGTACCGGAAGAGGGAGTCTATTTTTTCTAACATAGTACAAATTTTGGGTGTACAATTTTTACAACAGTGTACAAATAGAAGGTGTATTTCTTTTAAACAGAGTACATTTAGACGGAGTATATTTTTTATAATGGAGTACAAATGGAGGTAGTGTTTATTTTAAAACTGAGTACACATGGACGGTATATATTTTATATAAGAGAGTACAAAATGAGGGTGAATATTTTCTATAACAGAGTAGAGTCACAGGTTGTATTTACTTTTAAACAGAGTACCGGTAGAAGGTGTAAATATTTTATAACAGAGTACAAATGGAGGTAGTATTTATTTTAAAACTGAGTACACATGGAGGGTATATATTTTATAAAAGAGAGTACAAAGTGTGGGTGAATATTCTCTCAACAGAGTAGAATCACAGGTTGAATTTACTGTAAAATAGAGTACCGGTAAAGGGAGTATATTTTTTATAACAGAGTACAAATTTAGCGTGTATAATTTTTACAACAGTGTAGAAATAGAAGGTGTATTTATTTTAAAACAGAGTACATTTAGAGGGTGTATACTTTTATAACAGAGTACAAAAGGAGGTAGTATTTATTTTTAAACTGAGTACACATGGAGGGTTTAAATGTTATATAAGAGGGTACAAAGTGAAGGTGAATATTTCCTATAATACAGTACAATCACAGGTTGTATTTACTTTGAAACAGAGTACCAGTAGAGGGAGTATATTTTTTATTACAGAGTACCAAAGGAGGTATTATTTAATTGAAAACTGAGTACGCATGGAGGGTATATATTTTGTATAAAAGACTGCAAAGTGAGGGTGAATATTTTCTATAACACAGTAGAATCACAGGTTGTATTAACTTTAAAACAGAGTAACGGTAGAGGTTGCATATTTTTTATAACAGAGTCTAAAAGTAGGTAGTATTTATTTTTAATCTGAGTACACATGGAGGGAATATATTTTATATAAGAGAGAACAAAATGAGGGTGAATATTTTCTCTATCAGAGTAGAATCACACGTTGTATTTCGTTTAAAACAGAGTATCGGTAGAGGGAGTATATTTTTTATAAGAGAGTACAAATTTAGGATGTGTAAGTTTTACAACAGTGTAGAAATAGAAGGTGTATTTACTTTAAAACAGAGTACCGGTAGAGGGTGTATATTTTTTATGACAGTGTAAAAAATAGGTAGTATTTATTTTAAAACTGTGAATACATGGAGAGTTTATATTTTATATAAAAGAGTGCAAAGAGAGGGTGAAAATTTTCTATAACAGAGTAGAATCACAGGTTGCATTTACTTTAAAACAGAGTACCGGTAGAGGGAGTATATTTTATATAACAGAGTGCAAATTTATTGTGTATAATATTTACAACAGTGTAGAAATAGAAGGTGTATTTATATTATAACAGAGTACATTTAGAGGGTGTATATTTATAATAACAGAGTACAAAATTAGGCAGTATTTATTTTAAAACTGAGTACATATGGAGGGTACATATTTTATATAAGAGAGTACAAATTGTGGGTTAATATTTTCTATAACATAGTAGTATCACAGGTTGTATTTACTTTAAAACAGAGTACTGGTAGTGGGAGTATATTTTTTATAACAGAGTATAAAATAGGCAGTATTTATTTTAAACTGAGTACACATTGAGGGTATATATTTTATATAAAATAGTACAAAGTGAGGATGTGTATAAAGTATAACAGAGTAAAATCACATTTTGTATTTGCTTTAAAATAGAGTACCAGTAGAGGGAGTATACTTTTTATAACAGAGTACAAAAATAGGTAGTATTTATTTTAAAACTGAGTACACATGGAGGGTATATATTTTATATAAGAGAGTACAATATGAGGGTGAATATTTTCTATAACAGAGTAGAATAACAGGTTGTATTTACTTTAAAATAGAGTACCAGTAGAGGGAGTATATTTTTTATAACAGACTACAAATTTAGGGTGTATAATTTTTACAAAAGTGTAGAAAGAGAAGGTGTATTTATTTTAATACAGAGTACATTTAGAGGGTGTATAGTTTTTATAAGAGAGTAAAAAAGGAATTAGTATTTATTTTAAAGTGAGTACCCATGGAGGCTATTTATTTTATATAAGAGAGTACAAATTGAGGTTGAATATTTTCTATAACAGAGTAGAATCACAGGTTGTATTTACTTTAAAACAGAGTACCGGTAGAGGGTGTAACTTTTATGTAACAGAGTATAAAAAAGAGGCAGTGTTTACTTTAAAACTGAGTATACATAGATGGTATATACTTTATATAAGAGAGTACAAAATGAAGGTGAACATTTTCTATAACAGAGTAGAATCACGGTTTGTATTTATTTTAAAACAGAGTACCAGTAGAGGGAGTGTATTTTTTATAACAGAGTACAAATTTAGTGTGTATAATTTTTTCAACAGTGTAGAAATAGTAGGTGTATTTATTTTAAAACCGAGTACATTTAGAGGGTGTATATTTTTTATAACAGAGTACAAAAGTAGGTAGTATTTACTTTAAGACTGAGTACACATGGATGGTATATATTTTATATAAGAGAGTATAAAGAGAGGGTGAATATTTTCTATAACAGAGTAGAATCACAATTTGTATTTACTTTAAAACAGAGTACCGGTAGAGGGAAAATATTTTTTATAACAGAGTACAAATTTAGGGTGTATAATTTTTACAACAGTGTAGAAATAGAAGGTGTATTTATTTTAAAACAGAGTACTGTTAGAGAGTGTATATTTATTATAACAGAGTAGAAAAGGAGGTAGTATTTATTTTAAAACTGAGTACACATGGAGCGTATATATTTTATATAAGAGAAATGGAAAGTGAGGGTGAATATTTTCTCTAACAGAGTAGAATCACCGGTTGTTTTAATTTAAATCAGAGTACCGGTAGAGGGAGTATATTTTTTATAACAGAGTACAAATTCAGGGTGTATAATATTTACAACAGTGTAGAAATAGAAAGTGTCTTTATTTTAAAACAGAGAATATTTAGAGGGTGTATAATTTTTATAACAGAGTACAAAAGGAGGTAATATTTTTCTTGAAACTGAGAACACATGCAGTGTATGTATTTTATATAACAGAGTACAATCTGAGGGTGTATATTTTCTGTAACAGAGTAGAGTCACAGGTTGTATTTACTTTAAAACAGAGTACCGGTAGAGGGAGTATTTATTTTCTAAGAGAGTACAAATTTAGGGTGTATAATTTTTACAAGAGTGTAGAAAAAGAACATTTATTTATTTTAAAAGAGAGTACTGGTAGAGGTAGTATATTTTTTATAACAGAGTACAAAAGGAGTTAGCGTTTATTTAAAAACTGAGTTCACATGGAGGGTATATACTTCATATAAGAGAGTACAAAGTGAGGGTGAATATTTTCTATAACATAGTAGAATCACAGGCTGTATTTACTTAAATACAGAGTACCGGTAGATTGAGTATATTTTTTACAACAGAGTAGAAATGGAGGTAGTATTTAATTTAAAAGTGAGTAAACATGGAGTGTATATATTTTCTAAAAGAGAGTACAGAGTGAGGGTGAATATTTTCTATAACAGAGTAGAATGACAGGTTTTATTTACTTTAAAACAGAGTACAGGTAGAGGGAGTATATTTTTTATAACACAGAACAAATTTAGGGTTTATAATTTTTACAACAGTGTAGAAATAGAAGGTGTATTTATTTTAAAACAGAGTACATTTAGAGGGTGTATATATTTTATAACAGAGTACAAAATGAGGAAGTATTTGTTTTAAACCTGAGTACATATGGAGGGTATATATTTTATATAAGAGAGTAAAAAGTGAGGGTGAATATTTCCAATAACAAAGTAGAATCACAGTTTGTATTTACTTTAAAACAGAGTACCAGTAGAGGGTTTATATTTTTTTATAACAGAGTACAAAAGGAGGTAGTATTTATTTTAAAACTGAGTACACATAGAGGGTATGTATTTGATATAAGAGAGTACAAAGTGAGGGTGCATATTTTCTATAACATAGTAAAATCACAGGTTGTATTTACTCGAAAACAGAGTATCGGTAGAGGGGGTATTTTTTTTTATAAGCGTGTACAAATTTAGGGTGTAGATTTTTTACAACAGTGTAGAAATAGAAGGTTTATTTATTTTAAAACACAGTAGAGTTAGAGGGTGTATATTTTTATAACAGAGTAGAAAAGGAGGTAGTATTTATTTTATAACTGAGTACACATGGAAGGTATGTATTTTATATAAGAGAGTACAAAGTGAGGGTGAGTATTTTCCATAACAGAGCAGAATCACAGGTTGTATTTACTTTAAAACAGAGTACCGGTAGAGGGAGTATGTTTTTATAACAGAGTACAAATTTAGGGTGTATAATTTTTACAACAGTGTAGAAATGGAAGGTGTATTTATTTTAAAACAGAGTACATTAAGAGGGTGTATATTTTTATAACAGGTACAAAAAGGAATAAGTATTTATTTGAAACCTGAATACATATGGAGGGAATATATTTTATATAAGAGAGTAAAAAGTGAGGGTGAAAATTTTCTATAACAGAAGAGAATCACAGGTTGTATTTACTTTAAAACAGAGTACCGGTAGAGGGTGTATATTTTTTATAACAGAGTACAAAAGGAGGTAGTATTGATTTTAAAACTGAGTAAATATGGAGGATATGTATTTTATATAAGAGAGCACAAAGTGAGAATGCACATTTTCTATAATATACTAGAATCACAGGTTGTATTTACTCTAAAACAGAGTACCCGCAGAGGAAGTTTTTTTTTTTTATAAGAGAGTACAAATTTATTGTGCATAATGTTTGCAACAGTGTAGAAATAGAAGGTTTATTTTTTTTAAATCAGAGTACATTTAGAGGGTGTATATTTTGTATAACAGAGTACAAAAGGAGGTAGTATTTATTTTAAAACGGAGTACACATGGAGGGCATATATTTTATATAAGAGATTACAAAGTGAGGGAGAATGTCTTTTCTATAACAGAGTAGAATCACAGGTTGTATTTACTCTAAAACAGATTACTGGTAGAGGGGGCATATTTTTATACCAGAGTAGAAATTTAGGTTGTATAATTTTTACAATAGTGTAGAAATAGAAGGTGTATTAATTTTAAAACAGTGTCCATTTAGAGGGTGTATATTTTTATAACAGAGTACAAAAGGAGGTAGTATTTATTTTAAAATTGAGTACAAATGGAGGGTATATATTTTACATAAGACAGTAAAAAGTGTATGTGAATATTTTCTATAAGAGAGTAGAATCACAGGTTGTATTTACTTTAAAACAGAGTACCGGTAGAGGGGAGCATATTCTTTATAACAGAGTACAAACCGAGGTAGAATTTATTATAAAACTGAGTACACATGGATGGTATATATTTCATATAAGAGAGTACAAAGTGAGGGTGAACATTTTCTATAACATATTAGAATCACAGGCTGTATTTACTTTAATATAGAGTACCGGTAGAGGGAGCATATTTTTTATAACAGAGTACAAAATGGGGTTTTATTTATTTTAAAACTCAGTACACATGGAGGGTATATATTTTATATAAGAGAGTTCAAAGCGAGGGTGAATATTTTCTATAACAGAGTAGAATCACAGGTTGTATTTACTTTAAAACAGAGTACCGGTAGAGGAAGTATTTTTTTATAGCAGAGTACAAATTTCGGGTGTATAATTATTATAACAGTGTGGAAAAAGTAGGTGTATTTATTTTAAAACAGAGTATATTTAGAGGGTATATATTTTTATAAGACAGTGCAAAAGTAGGTAGTATTTATTTTAAAACTGAGTACACATAGGGGGTATATATTTTATATAAGAGAGTGCAAAGTGAGGGTGAATATTTTCTGTAACAGAGTAGAATCACAGGTAGTATTTATGTTTAAATGGAGTAACGGTAGAGGGAGTATATTTTTATAACAGAGTACAAAAGGAGGTAGTATTTATTTTAAAACTGAGTACACATGGAGGGTATATATATTATATAAGAGAGTACAAAATGAGGGTGAATATTTTCCATAAGATAGTAGATTCACAGGTTGCATTTGCTTTAAAACAGAGTACCGGTAGAGGGAGTATATTTTTTATAACAGAGTACAAATGTAGGTACTATTTATTTTAAAACTGAGTACACATGGAGGGTATATATTTTATGTAAGACAGTACAAAGTGAGGGTGAATATTTTCTATAACAGAGTAGAATCACAGCTTGTATTTACTTTAAAACAGAGTACCGGAAGAGGGGAGAATATTTTTTATGAGATCGTACAAATTTATGGTGTATAATATTTACAACAGTGTTGAAATAGAAGGTGTATTTATTTTAAACAGAGTACATTTAAAGGGTGTATATTTTTTATAACAGGGTAAAAAAGGAGGTATTATTTATTTTAAAATTGAGTACAAATGGAGGGTATATATTTAACATAAGAGAGTACAAAGTGAGGGTGAATATTCTCTATAACAGAGTAGAATCACAGGTTGTATATACTCTAAAACAGAGTACAGGTAGAGGGAATATATTTTTATAACAGAGTACAAATTTAGGATGTATAATTGTTACAACAGTGTAGAAATAGAAGTTGTATTAATTTTAAAATAGAGTACATTTAGAGAGTGTATATTTTGTATAACAGAGTACAAAAGGAGGTAGTATTTATTTTAAAATTGAGTACACATGGAAGGTATATAATTTACATAAGAGAGTAAAAAGTGTGGGTGAATATTTTCTATAACAGAGTAGAATTACAGGTTTTATTTATTTTAAAACAGAGTACCAGTAAAGGGAGCATATATTTTATAACAGAGTACAAACCGAGGTAGTATTTATTTTAAAACTGAGTACACATGGATGGTATATATTTCATATAAGATAGTAAAATGTGAGGGTGAATAGTTTCTATAACATAGTAGAATCACAGGCTGTTTTTAGTTTAATACAGAATACCGGTAGAGGGAGTAGATTTTTTATAACAGAGTACAAAAGGAGGTAGTATTTATTTTAAAACTGAGTTCACATGGAGGGTATATATTTTATATAAGAGAGTACAAAGGGAGGGTGAATATTTTCTATAACACAGAAGAATCATATGTTGTATTTACTTTGAAACAGAGTACCGGTAAAGGGAGTACATTTTTTCTAACAGTGCAAATTTAGTGTGTATAATTTTTACAACAGTGTAGAAATAGAAGGTGTATTTATTTTAAAACAGAGTATATTTAGAGGGTGTATATTTTTTATAACGGAGTACAAAAGGAGGTACTATTTATTTTAAAACTGAGTTCACATGGAGGGTATATATTTTATATAAGAGAGTACAAAGGGAGGGGTGAATATTTTCTATAACACAGAAGAATCATATGTTGTATTTACTTTGAAACAGAGTACCGGTAAAGGGAGTACATTTTTTCTAACAGTGCAAATTTAGTGTGTATAATTTTTACAACAGTGTAGAAATAGAAGGTGTATTTATTTTAAAACAGAGTATATTTAGAGGGTGTATATTTTTTATAACGGAGTACAAAAGGAGGTACTATTTATTTTAAAACTGAGTAAATATTTAGGGTATATATTTTATTAAAGAGAGTACAAAGAGAGGGTGAATATTTTCTATAACAGAGTAGAATTACAGATTGTATTTACTTAAAAAGAGAGTAACGGTAGAGGGAGTATAGTTTTTATAAGGCAGTAGAAATTTAGGGTGTATAATTTTTCCAACAGTGTAGAAGTAGAAGGTGTATTTATTTTAAAACACAGTATATTTAGAGGGTGTATATTTTTTATGACAGACTGAAAAAGCAGTTAGTATTTATTTTAAAACTGAGTACAGATGGATGGTATATGGTTCATATACGAGAGTACAAATTGAGGGTGAGTATTTTCTATAACAGAGTAGAATCACAGGTTGTATTTACTTTAAACCAGAGTACCGGTAGAGGGGTGCATATTTTTTATAACAGAGTGTAAAAGGAGTTAGCATTTATTTTAAAACTGAGTACACATGGAGGGTATATATTTTATATAAGAGAGGACAAAGTGAGGGTGAATATTTTCTATAACAGAGTAGAATCACAGGTTGTATTTACTTTAAAACAGAGTACTGGTAGAGGGAGTATATTTTTTGTCACAGAGTAAAAATTTAGGGTGTATAATTTATACAACAGTGTAGAAATAGAAGGTGTATTTATTTTTAAGCAAAGTACCGGTAGAGGGTGTATAATTTTAATAACAGAGTACAAAAGGAGGTAGTATTTATTTTTTAACTGAGTACACATGGAGGACATATATTTTATATAAGAGAGGACAAAGTGAGGGTGAATATTTTCTATAACAGAGTAGAATCACACCTTGTATTTTCTTTAAACAGAGTACCAGCACAGGGAGTATTTTTTTAATAACATAGTACAAAATTAGATTGTATAATATTTACAACTGTGTAGAAATATAAGGTGTATTTATTCTAAAACAGAGTATATTTAGAGGGTATATATTTTTTATAACAGAGTACAAAAGGAGGTAGTATTTATTTTAAAACTGAGTAAACATGGATCTGTGGATCCAAGGTGGCCAATTAGGAGCTGCTGAGGATTGCAGCTCCCATTGAAAGCGCGGAGGGTGAGTGGACGCCACATGAGATATTCCTCTGTATAGTAAATGCTGCCCTTCGCTCTGGAAAATCCAAACGCAGTTCCTAGAAGAAACGTGTTGCTAACTCGCTGAATGAAACTCAGCTTCAGCTCCCTTAGTCTAAACGAACACACAGCAGAGCAGTTTGAATGATGCGTTTCTTCTGTGTTTTAGACGCACTATTACTGCTTTTTCTTATGTGCCTGGATTTGGCTGGAAATGACACTTTTGCATCTCTGCACAGAAAGGGTTTCTAAACTGCTGCAAACACACACGAGTTTAACTCTGTAAGTTGAATGCACACATTGACAAGCATTCAGTTAGATTGCTCCGTTTTGGTTTTAGAGCGAGATATTCCTCTGTACAGCAAATGCTGCCTTTCGCTCTGGAAAATCCAAACGCAGTTCCTAGAAGAAACGTGTTGCTAACTCGCTGAATGAAACTCAGCTTCAGCTCCCTTAGTCTAAAACGAACACACAGCAGAGCAGTTTGAATGATGCGTTTCTTCTGTGTTTTAGACGCACTATTACTGCTTTTTCTTACGTGCCTGGATTTGGCTGGAAATGACACTTTTGCATCTCTGCACAGAAAGGGTTTCTAAACTGCTGCAAACACACACGAGTTTAACTCTGTAAGTTGAATGCACACATTGACAAGCATTCAGTTAGATTGCTCCGTTTTGGTTTTAGAGCGAGATATTCCTCTGTACAGCAAATGCTGCCTTTCGCTCTGGAAAATCCAAACGCAGTTCCTAGAAGAAACGTGTTGCTAACTCGCTGAATGAAACTCAGCTTCAGCTCCCTTAGTCGAAACGAACACACAGCAGAGCAGTTTGAATGATGCGTTTCTTCGTGTTTTAGACGCACTATTACTGCTTTTTCTTACGTGCCTGGATTTGGCTGGAAATGACACTTTTGCATCTCTGCACAGAAAGGGTTTCTAAACTGCTGCAAACACACACGAGTTTAACTCTGTAAGTTGAATGCACACATTGACAAGCATTCAGTTAGATTGCTCCGTTTTGGTTTTAGAGCGAGATATTCCTCTGTACAGCAAATGCTGCCTTTCGCTCTGGAAAATCCAAACGCAGTTCCTAGAAGAAACGTGTTGCTAACTCGCTGAATGAAACTCAGCTTCAGCTCCCTTAGTCGAAACCAACACACAGCAGAGCAGTTTGAATGATGCGTTTCTTCTGTGTTTTAGACGCACTATTACTGCTTTTTCTTACGTGCCTGGATTTGGCTGGAAATGACACTTTTGCATCTCTGCACAGAAAGGGTTTCTAAACTGCTGCAACACACACGAGTTTAACTCTGTAAGTTGAATGCACACATTGACAAGCATTCAGTTAGATTGCTCCGTTTTGGTTTTAGAGCGAGATATTCCTCTGTACAGCAAATGCTGCCTTTCGCTCTGGAAAATCCAAACGCAGTTCCTAGAAGAAACGTGTTGCTAACTCGCTGAATGAAACTCAGCTTCAGCTCCCTTAGTCTAAACCGAACACACAGCAGAGCAGTTTGAATGATGCGTTTCTTCTGTGTTTTAGACGCACTATTACTGCTTTTTCTTACGTGCCTGGATTTGGCTGGAAATGACACTTTTGCATCTCTGCACAGAAAGGGTTTCTAAACTGCTGCAAACACACACGAGTTTAACTCTGTAAGTTGAATGCACACATTGACAAGCATTCAGTTAGATTGCTCCGTTTTGGTTTTAGAGCGAGATATTCCTCTGTACAGCAAATGCTGCCTTTCGCTCTGGAAAATCCAAACGCAGTTCCTAGAAGAAACGTGTTGCTAACTCGCTGAATGAAACTCAGCTTCAGCTCCCTTAGTCGAAACGAACACACAGCAGAGCAGTTTGAATGATGCGTTTCTTCTGTGTTTTAGACGCACTATTACTGCTTTTTCTTACGTGCCTGGATTTGGCTGGAAATGACACTTTTGCATCTCTGCACAGAAAGGGTTTCTAAACTGCTGCAAACACACACGAGTTTAACTCTGTAAGTTGAATGCACACATTGACAAGCATTCAGTTAGATTGCTCCGTTTTGGTTTTAGAGCGAGATATTCCTCTGTACAGCAAATGCTGCCTTTCGCTCTGGAAAATCCAAACGCAGTTCCTAGAAGAAACGTGTTGCTAACTCGCTGAATGAAACTCAGCTTCAGCTCCCTTAGTTGAAACGAACACACAGCAGAGCAGTTTGAATGATGCGTTTCTTCTGTGTTTTAGACGCACTATTACTGCTTTTTCTTACGTGCCTGGATTTGGCTGGAAATGACACTTTTGCATCTCTGCACAGAAAGGGTTTCTAAACTGCTGCAAACACACACGAGTTTAACTCTGTAAGTTGAATGCACACATTGACAAGCATTCAGTTAGATTGCTCCGTTTTGGTTTTAGAGCGAGATATTCCTCTGTACAGCAAATGCTGCCTTTCGCTCTGGAAAATCCAAACGCAGTTCCTAGAAGAAACGTGTTGCTAACTCGCTGAATGAAACTCAGCTTCAGCTCCCTTAGTTGAAACGAACACACAGCAGAGCAGTTTGAATGATGCGTTTCTTCTGTGTTTTAGACGCACTATTACTGCTTTTTCTTACGTGCCTGGATTTGGCTGGAAATGACACTTTTGCATCTCTGCACAGAAAGGGTTTCTAAACTGCTGCAACACACACGAGTTTAACTCTGTAAGTTGAATGCACACATTGACAAGCATTCAGTTAGATTGCTCCGTTTTGGTTTTAGAGCGAGATATTCCTCTGTACAGCAAATGCTGCCTTTCGCTCTGGAAAATCCAAACGCAGTTCCTAGAAGAAACGTGTTGCTAACTCGCTGAATGAAACTCAGCTTCAGCTCCCTTAGTTTAAACGAACACACAGCAGAGCAGTTTGAATGATGCGTTTCTTCTGTGTTTTAGACGCACTATTACTGCTTTTTCTTATGTGCCTGGATTTGGCTGGAAATGACACTTTTGCATCTCTGCACAGAAAGGGTTTCTAAAACTGCTGCAAACACACACGAGTTTAACTCTGTAAGTTGAATGCACACATTGACAAGCATTCAGTTAGATTGCTCCGTTTTGGTTTTAGAGCGAGATATTCCTCTGTACAGCAAATGCTGCCTTTCGCTCTGGAAAATCCAAACGCAGTTCCTAGAAGAAACGTGTTGCTAACTCGCTGAATGAAACTCAGCTTCAGCTCCCTTAGTTGAAACCAACACACAGCAGAGCAGTTTGAATGATGCGTTTCTTCTGTGTTTTAGACGCACTATTACTGCTTTTTCTTATGTGCCTGGATTTGGCTGGAAATGACACTTTTGCATCTCTGCACAGAAAGGGTTTCTAAACTGCTGCAAACACACACGAGTTTAACTCTGTAAGTTGAATGCACACATTGACAAGCATTCAGTTAGATTGCTCCGTTTTGGTTTTAGAGCGAGATATTCCTCTGTACAGCAAATGCTGCCTTTCGCTCTGGAAAATCCAAACGCAGTTCCTAGAAGAAACGTGTTGCTAACTCGCTGAATGAAACTCAGCTTCAGCTCCCTTAGTCTAAACGAACACACAGCAGAGCAGTTTGAATGATGCGTTTCTTCTGTGTTTTAGACGCACTATTACTGCTTTTTCTTATGTGCCTGGATTTGGCTGGAAATGACACTTTTGCATCTCTGCACAGAAAGGGTTTCTAAACTGCTGCAAACACACACGAGTTTAACTCTGTAAGTTGAATGCACACATTGACAAGCATTCAGTTAGATTGCTCCGTTTTGGTTTTAGAGCGAGATATTCCTCTGTACAGCAAATGCTGCCTTTCGCTCTGGAAAATCCAAACGCAGTTCCTAGAAGAAACGTGTTGCTAACTCGCTGAATGAAACTCAGCTTCAGCTCCCTTAGTTGAAAACGAACACACAGCAGAGCAGTTTGAATGATGCGTTTCTTCTGTGTTTTAGACGCACTATTACTGCTTTTTCTTACGTGCCTGGATTTGGCTGGAAATGACACTTTTGCATCTCTGCACAGAAAGGGTTTCTAAACTGCTGCAAACACACACGAGTTTAACTCTGTAAGTTGAATGCACACATTGACAAGCATTCAGTTAGATTGCTCCGTTTTGGTTTTAGAGCGAGATATTCCTCTGTACAGCAAATGCTGCCTTTCGCTCTGGAAAATCCAAACGCAGTTCCTAGAAGAAACGTGTTGCTAACTCGCTGAATGAAACTCAGCTTCAGCTCCCTTAGTTGAAACGAACACACAGCAGAGCAGTTTGAATGATGCGTTTCTTCTGTGTTTTAGACGCACTATTACTGCTTTTTCTTACGTGCCTGGATTTGGCTGGAAATGACACTTTTGCATCTCTGCACAGAAAGGGTTTCTAAACTGCTGCAAACACACACGAGTTTAACTCTGTAAGTTGAATGCACACATTGACAAGCATTCAGTTAGATTGCTCCGTTTTGGTTTTAGAGCGAGATATTCCTCTGTACAGCAAATGCTGCCTTTCGCTCTGGAAAATCCAAAATGCAGTTCCTAGAAGAAAACGTGTTGCTAAACTCTCTGCTGAATGAAACTCAGCTTCAGCTCCCTTAGTCTAAACGAACACACAGCAGAGCAGTTTGAATGATGCGTTTCTTCTGTGTTTTAGACGCACTATTACTGCTTTTTCTTACGTGCCTGGATTTGGCTGGAAATGACACTTTTGCATCTCTGCACAGAAAGGGTTTCTAAACTGCTGCAAACACACACGAGTTTAACTCTGTAAGTTGAATGCACACATTGACAAGCATTCAGTTAGATTGCTCCGTTTTGGTTTTAGAGCGAGATATTCCTCTGTACAGCAAATGCTGCCTTTCGCTCTGGAAAATCCAAAACGCAGTTCCTAGAAGAAACGTGTTGCTAACTCGCTGAATGAAACTCAGCTTCAGCTCCCTTAGTTGAAACCAACACACAGCAGAGCAGTTTGAATTATGCGTTTCTTCTGTGTTTTAGACGCACTATTACTGCTTTTTCTTACGTGCCTGGATTTGGCTGGAAATGACACTTTTGCATCTCTGCACAGAAAGGGTTTCTAAACTGCTGCAACACACACGAGTTTAACTCTGTAAGTTGAATGCACACATTGACAAGCATTCAGTTAGATTGCTCCGTTTTGGTTTTAGAGCGAGATATTCCTCTGTACAGCAAATGCTGCCTTTCGCTCTGGAAAATCCAAACGCAGTTCCTAGAAGAAACGTGTTGCTAACTCGCTGAATGAAACTCAGCTTCAGCTCCCTTAGTCTAAACCAAACACACAGCAGAGCAGTTTGAATGATGCGTTTCTTCTGTGTTTTAGACGCACTATTACTGCTTTTTCTTATGTGCCTGGATTTGGCTGGAAATGACACTTTTGCATCTCTGCACAGAAAGGGTTTCTAAACTGCTGCAACACACACGAGTTTAACTCTGTAAGTTGAATGCACACATTGACAAGCATTCAGTTAGATTGCTCCGTTTTGGTTTTAGAGCGAGATATTCCTCTGTACAGTAAATGCTGCCTTTCGCTCTGGAAAATCCAAACGCAGTTCCTAGAAGAAACGTGTTGCTAACTCGCTGAATGAAACTCAGCTTCAGCTCCCTTAGTCTAAACCAACACACAGCAGAGCAGTTTGAATGATGCGTTTCTTCTGTGTTTTAGACGCACTATTACTGCTTTTTCTTACGTGCCTGGATTTGGCTGGAAATGACACTTTTGCATCTCTGCACACAAAGGGTTTCTAAACTGCTGCAACACACACGAGTTTAACTCTGTAAGTTGAATGCACACATTTACAAGCATTCAGTTAGATTGCTCCGCTTTGGTTTAG